>CM024264.1:14291188-14302985 GCA_013621005.1 Aeschynomene evenia | reverse complement strand
GTTATAACCAACCTACTCCAGTCCTCAACCTTAGTTGAGAGTTCTTAGATATTCTCTTAATGTGCCTTCCCAGACAACACTGCCTTTACCACGTAAAGGACTTCCACCACTTTCACAACCCGAAGTGGATTTTCCTTGCCTCACACTAGAGGACTTCCTTGCCTTAAACAATTAAGGACTTCCTTGCCTCACAACAGAGGACTTCCTTGCCTCACAACAGAGGACTTCCTTGCCTGAATTAAGGACTTCCTTGCCTCACAACAGAGGACTTCCTTGCCTCAAACACTAGAGGACTTAAAACTGCCTTCAAACAACGAAGGACTTAGCGTTTTCAGAAAGTTTGTTTTGATCGAAAACAACTACCAAGACTAAGTTACAAACCTAGTTTTACACTTAGTAGACTTCTAGGATTAACTTACAAATGTAAGAATTTACACCAATTCAGAACTAGAAGATTTTGCAAAGTTAGAAAAACAATTCGTAAAAATTGTCTTTCTGAGAAAGTTCTAAGTTTTCGCAAAATGATTTTCAATTCAACAGAGTTTTGGCACGTTTAATCAAGATTTTAGTGCAAGAGTTTCGTCACATTGCTCTGGAATTGAACTCATATATAGGCATCAAAGAGCCGCGAAATTAGAGGCTTTCACTTGCTTATGTGGCTGTGTCCTTTTCAGAACGGCTCCCTGCTACAGTCAGCGCAAAATGAGGAACTTTTCAGAACTGCACAGTGCGCGTGTTCCCACTTCCTTGGCTAGTTGTAGCGAGCTTTCTGAGTCTGTTTGCACTTCCTTGAGTCCAGACACTTGTTGCTTCTGAGTTCAACCTTCTAAGAGTTGTACGGACTTCTGAGGCTAACCTTCTGAGGAAGACCCTTCTGAGAACTCCTAGTCGCTAGGTCTTCTGAGACCCTTCTGAGGCGACAGTGTTCTTTCCTCAGAAACATGTTTTCACCTTCTGCGCTTCTGAGATATCCTTTCTGATATCTTTGGCGCTATGCTTTTATCAATTCATCTCGAGGTTACTTGATGTTTTGTCTTTGTCTTTGCTCATGGCATTGCAATAACTTATAGCTTTCTGAGACACTTAGCGCACATATTAGCAAAACCTTAAGTAAAATTTATACTTATGGCTTACCTTGTTATCATTAAAACTTTCATGACTCTAAGAGAATTGTGCTTAATTCTCTCAGAAGGGTTCTGGAGCTTACATTTTGACCAAGATCTTAAATCACTTCTCTTCTNTAGGCTCATTACATCATCTTTGGTTATCTACAACATCCTAGTGACTCCATTGACCAAAAGTAAGACCAAATGAAGCTCAATACACTCAATTAGGACCAAAATAGGCTCATTACATCATCCTTTGTTTATCTAAACTTCCTAGTGACTAAAATGGAGCCATTGACCAAGTAAGACCAAATGAAGCTCAATACACTCTTAGGACCAAAATAGGCTCATTACATCATCCTTTGGTTATCTACAACATCCTAGTGACTAAAATGGAGCCATTGACCAAAGTAAGACCAAAATGAAGCTCAATACACTCAATTAGGACCAAAATAGGCTCATTACATCATCCTTTGTTATCTACAACATCCTAGTGACTAAAATGGAGCCATTGACCAAAGTAAGACCAAATGAAGCTCAATACACTCAATTAGGACCAAAATAGGCTCATTACATCATCCTTTGTTTATCTACAACATCCTAGTGACTAAAATGGAGCCATTGAAAAGTAAGACCAAATGAAGCTCAATACACTCAATTAGGACCAAAATAGGCTCATTACATCATCCTTTGTTTATCTAAACCTTCCTAGTGACTAAAATGGAGCCATTGACGTAAGACCAATGAAGCTCAATACACTCAATTAGGACCAAAATAGGCTCATTACATCATCCTTTGGTTATCTACAACATCCTAGTGACTAAAATGGAGCCATTGACCAAAGTAAGACCAAATGAAGCTCAATACACTCAATTAGGACCAAAATAGGCTCATTACATCATCCTTTGTTTATCTAAACCTTCCTAGTGACTAAAATGGAGCCATTGACCAAAGTAAGACCAAATGAAGCTCAATACACTCAATTAGGACCAAAATAGGCTCATTACATCATCCTTTGTTTATCTAAACCTCCTAGTGACTAAAATGGAGCCATTGACCAAAGTAAGACCAAATGAAGCTCAATACACTCAATTAGGACCAAAATAGGCTCATTACATCATCCTTTGGTTATCTACAACATCCTAGTGACTAAAATGGAGCCATTGACAAAGTAAGACCAAATGAAGCTCAATACACTCAATTAGGACCAAAATAGGCTCATTACATCATCCTTTGGTTATCTACAACATCCTAGTGACTAAAATGGAGCCATTGACCAAAGTAAGACCAAATGAAGCTCAATACACTCAATTAGGACCAAAATAGGCACATTACATCATCCTTTTTTATCTAAACCTCCTAGTGACTAAAATGGAGCCATTGACAAGTAAGACCAAATGAAGCTCAATACACTCAAAAATAGGCTCATTACATCATCCTTTGGTTATCTACAACATCCTAGTGACTAAAATGGAGCCATTGACCAAAGTAAGACCAAATGAAGCTCAATACACTCAATTAGGACCAAAATAGGCTCATTACATCATCCTTTGTTTATCTAAACCTTCCTAGTGACTAAAATGGAGCCATTGACCAAAGTAAGACCAAATGAAGCTCAATACACTTAATTAGGACAAAATAGGCTCATTACATCATCCTTTGGTTATCTACAACATCCTAGTGACTAAAATGGAGCCATTGACCAAAGTAAGACCAAATGAAGCTCAATACACTCAATTAGGACAAAATAGGCTCATTACATCATCCTTTGTTATCTAAAACCTTCCTAGTGACTAAAATGGAGCCATTGACCAAAGTAAGACCAAATGAAGCTCAATACACTCAATTAGGACCAAATAGGCTCATTACATCATCCTTTGTTTATCTACAACATCCTAGTGACTAAAATGGAGCCATTGACCAAAGTAAGACCAAATGAAGCTCAATACACTCAATTAGGACCAAAATAGGCTCATTACATCATCCTTTGTTTCTAAAACCTTCCTAGTGACTAAAATGGAGCCATTGACCAAAGTAAGACCAAATGAAGCTCAATACACTCAATTAGGACCAAAATAGGCTCATTACATCATCCTTTGGTTATCTACAACATCCTAGTGACTAAAATGGAGCCATTGACCAAAGTAAGACCAAATGAAGCTCAATACACTCAATTAGGACCAAAATAGGCTCATTACATCATCCTTTGTTTATCTAAACCTTCCTAGTGACTAAAATGGAGCCATTGACCAAAGTAAGACCAAATGAAGCTCAATACACTTAATTAGGACCAAAAGGCTCATTACATCATCCTTTGGTTATCTACAACATCCTAGTGACTAAAATGGAGCCATTGACCAAAGTAAGACCAAATGAAGCTCAATACACTTAATTAGGACCAAAATAGGCTCATTACATCATCCTTTGGTTATCTACAACATCCTAGTGACTAAAATGGAGCCATTGACCAAAGTAAGACCAAATGAAGCTCAATACACTCAATTAGGACCAAAATAGGCCATTACATCATCCTTTGTTTATCTAAACCTTCCTAGTGACTAAAATGGAGCCATTGACCAAAGTAAGACCAAATGAAGCTCAATACACTTAATTAGGACCAAAATAGGCTCATTACATCATCCTTTGGTTATCTACAACATCCTAGTGACTAAAATGGAGCCATTGACCAAAGTAAGACCAAATGAAGCTCAATACACTCAATTAGGACCAAAATAGGCTCATTACATCATCCTTTGGTTATCTACAACATCCTAGTGACTAAAATGGAGCCATTGACCAAAGTAAGACCAAATGAAGCTCAATACAATTAGGAAAATAGGCTCATTACATCATCCTTTGGTTATCTACAACATCCTAGTGACTAAAATGGAGCCATTGACCAAAGTAAGACCAAATGAAGCTCAATACACTCAATTAGGACCAAAATAGGCCATCATCCTTTTTTATCTAAACCTTCCTAGTGACTAAAATGGAGCCATTGACCAAGTAAGACCAAATGAAGCTCAATACACTTAATTAGGACCAAAATAGGCTCATTACATCATCCTTTGGTTATCTACAACATCCTAGTGACTAAAATGGACCCATTGACCAAAGTAAGACCAAAGGAAGCTCAATACACTCAATTAGGACCAAAATAGGCACATTACATCATCCTTTGTTTATCTAAACCTTCCTAGTGACTAAAATGGAGCCACCAAAGTAAGACCAAATGAAGCTCAATACACTTAATTAGGACAAAAAATAGGCTCATTACATCATCCTTTGGTTATCTACACATCCTAGTGACTAAAATGGAGCCATTGACAAAAGTAAGACCAAATGAAGCTCAATACACTCAATTAGGACAAAATAGGCTCATTACATCATCCTTTGTTTATCTAAACCTTCCTAGTGACTAAAATGGAGCCATTGACCAAGTAAGACAAAATGAAGCTCAATACACTAATTAGGACCAAAATAGGCTCATTACATCATCCTTTGGTTATCTACAACATCCTAGTGACTAAAATGGACCCATTGACCAAAGTAAGACCAAATGAAGCTCAATACACTCAATTAGGACCAAAATAGGCTCATTACATCATCCTTTGTTTATCTACAACATCCTAGTGACTAAAATGGAGCCATTGACAAAGTAAGACCAAATGAAGCTCAATACACTCAATTAGGACCAAAATAGGCTCATTACATCATCCTTTGGTTTCTATTCCTAGTGACTAAAATGGACCCATTGACCAAAGTAAGACCAAATGAAGCTCAATACACTCAATTAGGACCAAAATAGGCTCATTACATCATCCTTTGTTTATCTACAACATCCTAGTGACTAAAATGGAGCCATTGACCAAAGTAAGACCAAATGAAGCTCAATACACTCAATTAGGACCAAAATAGGCTCATTACATCATCCTTTGGTTATCTACAACATCCTAGTGACTAAAATGGAGCCATTGACCAAAGTAAGACCAAATGAAGCTCAATACACTCAATTAGGACCAAAATAGGCTCATTACATCATCCTTTGTTTATCTAAACCTTCCTAGTGACTAAAATGGAGCCATTGACCAAAGTAAGACCAAATGAAGCTCAATACACTTAATTAGGACCAAAATAGGCTCATTACATCATCCTTTGGTTATCTACAACATCCTAGTGACTAAAATGGAGCCATTGACCAAAGTAAGACCAAATGAAGCTCAATACACTTAATTAGGACCAAAATAGGCTCATTACATCATCCTTTGGTTATCTACAACATCCTAGTGACTAAAATGGAGCCATTGACCAAAGTCAAATGAAGCTCAATACACTTAATTACAAAATGCTCATTACATCATCCTTTGTTATCTACAACATCCTAGTGACTAAAATGAGCCATTGACCAAAGTAAGACCAAATGAAGCTCAATACACTCAATTAGGACCAAAATAGGCACATTACATCATCCTTTGTTTATCTAAACCTTCCTAGTGACTAAAATGGAGCCATTGACGAAAGTAAGACCAAATGAAGCTCATACACTTAATTAGGACAAAATAGGCTCATTACATCATCCTTTGGTTATCTACAACATCCTAGTGACTAAAATGGACCATTGACCAAAGTAAGACCAAAGGAAGCTCAATACACTCAATTAGGACCAAAATAGGCACATTACATCATCCTTGTTTATCTAAACTTCCTAGTGACTAAAATGGAGCCTTTTACCAAAGTAAGACCAAATGAAGCTCAATACACTAATTAGGACCAAAATAGGCTCATTACATCATCCTTTGGTTATCTACAACATCCTAGTGACTAAAATGGAGCCATTGACAAAAGTAAGACCAAATGAAGCTCAATACACTCAATTAGACAAAATAGGCTCATTACATCATCCTTTGTTTATCTAAACCTTCCTAGTGACTAAAATGGAGCCATTGACCAAGTAAGACGAAGCTCAATACACTTAATACCAAAATAGGCTCATTACATCATCCTTTGGTTATCTACAACATCCTAGTGACTAAAATGGACCCATTGACCAAAGTAAGACCAAATGAAGCTCAATACACTCAATTAGGACCAAAATAGGCTCATTACATCATCCTTTGTTTATCTACAACATCCTAGTGACTAAAATGGAGCCATTGAAAAGTAAGACCAAATGAAGCTCAATACACTCAATTAGGACCAAAATAGGCTCATTACATCATCCTTTGTTTATCTAAACCTTCCTAGTGACTAAAATGGAGCCATTGACCAAAGTAAGACCAAATGAAGCTCAATACACTCAATTAGGACCAAAATAGGCTCATTACATCATCCTTTGTTTATCTACAACATCCTAGTGACTAAAATGGAGCCATTGAAAAGTAAGACCAAATGAAGCTCAATACACTCAATTAGGACCAAAATAGGCTCATTACATCATCCTTTGGTTATCTACAACATCCTAGTGACTAAAATGGAGCCATTGACCAAAGTAAGACCAAATGAAGCTCAATACACTCAATTAGGACCAAAAAGGCACATTACATCATCCTTTGTTTATCTAAACCTTCCTAGTGACTAAAATGGAGCCATTGACCAAGTAAGACCAAATGAAGCTCAATACACTTAATTAGGACCAAAATAGGCTCATTACATCATCCTTTGGTTATCTACAACATCCTAGTGACTAAAATGGACCCATTGACCAAAGTAAGACCAAATCAATACACTCAATTAGGACCAAAATAGGCACATTACATCATCCTTTTTTATCTAAACCTTCTAGTGACTAAAATGGAGCCTTTGACCAAAGTAAGACCAAATGAAGCTCAATACACTAATTAGGACAAAATAGGCTCATTACATCATCCTTTGGTTATCTACAACATCCTAGTGACTAAAATGGAGCCATTGACAAAAGTAAGACCAAATGAAGCTCAATACACTCAATTAGACAAAATAGGCTCATTACATCATCCTTTGTTTATCTAAACCTCCTAGTGACTAAAATGGAGCCATTGACCAAGTAAGACAAAATGAAGCTCAATACACTTAATTAGGACCAAAATAGGCTCATTACATCATCCTTTGGTTATCTACAACATCCTAGTGACTAAAATGGACCCATTGACCAAAGTAAGACCAAATGAAGCTCAATACACTCAATTAGGACCAAAATAGGCTCATTACATCATCCTTTGTTTATCTACAACATCCTAGTGACTAAAATGGAGCCATTGATTAAAGTAAGACCAAATGAAGCTCAATACACTCAATTAGGACCAAAATAGGCTCATTACATTATCCTTTGTTTATCTAAACCTTCCTAGTGACTAAAATGGACCCATTAACAAAAGTAAGACCAAATGAAGCTCAATACACTCAATTAGGACCAAAATAGGCTCATTACATCATCCTTTGTTTATCTACAACATCCTAGTGACTAAAATGGAGCCATTGAAAAGTAAGACCAAATGAAGCTCAATACACTCAATTAGGACCAAAATAGGCTCATTACATCATCCTTTGGTTATCTACATCCTAGTGACTAAAATGGAGCCATTGACCAAAGTAAGACCAAATGAAGCTCAATACACTCAATTAGGACCAAAATAGGCCATTACATCATCCTTTGTTTATCTAGTGACTAAAATGGAGCCATTGACCTAAGACAAAATGAAGCTCAATACACTCAATACCAAAATAGGCTCATTACATCATCCTTTGGTTATCTACAACATCCTAGTGACTAAAATGGAGCCATTGACCAAAGTAAGACCAAATGAAGCTCAATACACTCAATTAGGACCAAAATAGGCTCATTACATCATCCTTTGTTATCTAAACCTTCCTAGTGACTAAAATGGACCCATTGACCAAAGTAAGACCAAATGAAGCTCAATACACTCAATTAGGACCAAAATAGGCTCATTACATCATCCTTTGTTTATCTAAACCTTCCTAGTGACTAAAATGGAGCCATTGACCAAGTAAGACCAAATGAAGCTCAATACACTCAATTAGGACCAAAATAGGCTCATTACATCATCCTTTGGTTATCTACAACATCCTAGTGACTAAAATGGAGCCATTGACCAAAGTAAGAAGCTCAATACACTCAATTAGGACCAAAATAGGCTCATTACATCATCCTTTGTTTATCTAAACCTCCTAGTGACTAAAATGGACCCATTGACCAAAGTAAGACCAAATGAAGCTCAATACACTCAATTAGGACCAAAATAGGCCATTACATCATCCTTTGTTTATCTAAACCTTCTAGTGACTAAAATGGAGCCTTTGACCAAGTAAGACCAAATGAAGCTCAATACACTCAATTAGCACCAAAATAGGCTCATTACATCATCCTTTGGTTATCTACAACATCCTAGTGACTAAAATGGAGCCATTGACCAAAGTAAGACCAAATGAAGCTCAATACACTCAATTAGGACCAAAATAGGCTCATTACATCATCCTTTGGTTATCTACAACATCCTAGTGACTAAAATGGAGCCATTGACCAAAGTAAGACCAAATGAAGCTCAATACACTCAATTAGGACCAAAATAGGCTCATTACATCATCCTTTGTTTATCTAAACCTTCCTAGTGACTAAAATGGAGCCATTGACCAAAGTAAGACCAAATGAAGCTCAATACACTCAATTAGGACCAAAATAGGCTCATTACATCATCCTTTGGTTATCTACAACATCCTAGTGACTAAAATGGAGCCATTGACCAAAGTAAGACCAAATGAAGCTCAATACACTCAATTAGGACCAAAATAGGCTCATTACATCATCCTTTGTTCTAAACCTTCCTAGTGACTAAAATGGAGCCATTGACCAAGTAAGACCAAATGAAGCTCAATACACTTAATTAGGACCAAAATAGGCTCATTACATCATCCTTTGGTTATCTACAACATCCTAGTGACTAAAATGGACCCATTGACCAAAGTAAGACCAAATGAAGCTCAATACACTCAATTAGGACCAAAATAGGCTCATTACATCATCCTTTGTTTATCTACAACCCTAGTGACTAAAATGGAGCCATTGACAAAGTAAGACCAAATGAAGCTCAATACACTCAATTAGGACCAAAATAGGCTCATTACATCATCCTTTGGTTATCTACAACATCCTAGTGACTAAAATGGAGCACCAAAGTAAGACCAAATGAAGCTCAATACACTCAATTAGGACCAAAATAGGCTCATTACATCATCCTTTGGTTATCTACAACATCCTAGTGACTAAAATGGAGCCATTGACCAAAGTAAGACCAAATGAAGCTCAATACACTCAATTAGGACCAAAATAGGCTCATTACATCATCCTTTGGTTATCTACAACATCCTAGTGACTAAAATGGACCCATTGACCAAAGTAAGACCAAATGAAGCTCAATACACTCAATTAGGACCAAAATAGGCTCATTACATCATCCTTTGTTTATCTAAACTTCCTAGTGACTAAAATGGAGCCATTGACCAAAGTAAGACCAAATGAAGCTCAAATACACTAAATTAGGACAAAAAATAGGCTCATTACATCATCCTTTGTTATCTACAACATCCTAGTGACTAAAATGGACCATTGACCAAAGTAAGACCAAATGAAGCTCAATACACTCAATTAGGACCAAAATAGGCACATTACATCATCCTTTGTTTATCTAAACCTCCTAGTGACTAAAATGGAGCCATTGACCAAAGTAAGACCAAATGAAGCTCAATACACTCAATTAGGACAAAATAGGCTCATTACATCATCCTTTGGTTATCTACAACATCCTAGTGACTAAAATGGAGCCATTGACCAAAGTAAGACCAAATGAAGCTCAATACACTCAATTAGGCAAAATAGGCTCATTACATCATCCTTTGTTTATCTAAACCTTCCTAGTGACTAAAATGGAGCCATTGACCAAGTAAGACAAAATGAAGCTCAATACACTTAATTAGGACCAAAATAGGCTCATTACATCATCCTTTGGTTATCTACAACATCCTAGTGACTAAAATGGACCCATTGACCAAGTAAGACCAAATGAAGCTCAATACACTCAATTAGGACCAAAATAGGCTCATTACATCATCCTTTGTTTATCTACAACATCCTAGTGACTAAAATGGAGCCATTGAAAAGTAAGACCAAATGAAGCTCAATACACTCAATTAGGACCAAAATAGGCTCATTACATATCCTTTGTTTATCTAAACCTTCCTAGTGACTAAAATGGAATTGACCAAAGTAAGACCAAATGAAGCTCAATACACTCAATTAGGACCAAAATAGGCTCATTACATCATCCTTTGTTTATCTACAACATCCTAGTGACTAAAATGGAGCCATTGACCAAAGTAAGACCAAATGAAGCTCAATACACTCAATTAGGACCAAAATAGGCTCATTACATCATCCTTTGGTTATCTACAACATCCTAGTGACTAAAATGGAGCCATTGACCAAAGTAAGACCAAATGAAGCTCAATACACTCAATTAGGACCAAAATAGGCACATTACATCATCCTTTGTTTATCTAAACCTTCCTAGTGACTAAAATGGAGCCATTGACCAAGTAAGACCAAATGAAGCTCAATACACTTAATTAGGACCAAAATAGGCTCATTACATCATCCTTTGGTTATCTACAACATCCTAGTGACTAAAATGGAGCCATTGACCAAAGTAAGACCAAATGAAGCTCAATACACTCAATTAGGACCAAAATAGGCACATTACATCATCCTTTGTTTATCTAAACCTTCCTAGTGACTAAAATGGACCCATTGACCAAAGTAAGACCAAATGAAGCTCAATACACTCAATTAGGACCAAAATAGGCAATTACATCATCCTTTGTTATCTAAACCTTCCTAGTGACTAAAATGGAGCCTTGACCAAAGTAAGACCAAATGAAGCTCAATACACTCAATTAGGACCAAAATAGGCTCATTACATCATCCTTTGTTATCTACAACATCCTAGTGACTAAAATGGAGCCATTGACCAAAGTAAGACAAATGAAGCTCAATACACTCAATTAGGACCAAAATAGGCTCATTACATCATCCTTTGTTTATCTAAAACCTTCCTAGTGACTAAAATGGACCCATTGACCAAAGTAAGACCAAATGAAGCTCAATACACTCAATTAGGACCAAAATAGGCCATTACATCATCCTTTGTTTATCTAAACCTTCTAGTGACTAAAATGGAGCCTTGACCAAGTAAGACCAAATGAAGCTCAATACACTCAATTAGCACCAAAATAGGCTCATTACATCATCCTTTGGTTATCTACAACATCCTAGTGACTAAAATGGAGCCATTGACCAAAGTAAGACCAAATGAAGCTCAATACACTCAATTAGGACCAAAATAGGCTCATTACATCATCCTTTGGTTATCTACAACATCCTAGTGACTAAAATGGACCCATTGACCAAAGTAAGACCAAATGAAGCTCAATACACTCAATTAGGACCAATAGGCTCATTACATCATCCTTTGTTTATCTAAACCTTCCTAGTGACTAAAATGGAGCCATTGACCAAAGTAAGACCAAATGAAGCTCAATACACTCAATTAGGACCAAAATAGGCTCATTACATCATCCTTTGGTTATCTACAACATCCTAGTGACTAAAATGGACCATTGACCAAAGTAAGACAAATGAA
>CM024264.1:14270539-14291088 GCA_013621005.1 Aeschynomene evenia | reverse complement strand
TATAAACCAGGGAGTAATCCCGAGAAGGTTCAAGAAGGGGGACTTCGTCTTGAGAAGAGCCAACATCGGAGCCCCAAACCCAGGTGAAGGGAAGTTGGCCGCCAATTAGGAAGGGCCATACAAAATAAAGGAATCCCTAGGAAAAGGAGCCTATAAGCTAGAAACCCTAGAGGAAAGAGATTCCGAGGTCGTGGAATGCCACGAACCTTAGGAAGTTTTATTTGTAATTTTCTTTTGATGTAATTGGTAATACCTCAGTTCGTACTCTTTCCTACCGCGGGATTTTGCCCTAAGGAGGGTTTGCCCGGGAGGTTTTAACGAGGCGAATTTGAGAAGACAGTAATAAATTATTCCTTTCCATATTTACTGTTGTTTTTATTTGGAAATTCGAGGTGTTAACCCAACGTTCAAATAATCAAATAAAACCCAAGTTGGTTAAGACCCCAAGATGGTCAAAAACCCGAGCTGGTTAATGATTGATTAAATTAAAACCCAAGTTGGTTAAGACCCGAGATGGTTAAGTTAAAAAACCCAAGTTGGTTAAGACCCCGAGATGGTAAAAACCCGAGATGGTTAAGAAAAACCTAAGTTGGTTAAGATCCCGAGATGGTCAAAAACCCGAGTAATTAACTAAAAACCCGAGGAGATAATTTAAATCCAAAGCGGTTAAGTAGAATAAGAGCGAACCCGAGGTGGTTACCGCAGTAAAAAGGCAAGTTACTAGTGTAAGGTTAAATCAAACAATATAAAGTGTAAACACAAATAAAAGGAGGCACGTTGCAAGAAGAAGTTGTAAATATATTAAGCAAAAATAGCCGCACGAACCCCAAGTAGGGGAACCCGGAAATATACACAAGTATAAAAATCGGCACGAACCCGAAGGGAACCCGGAATAGTAAAAGGTAAAGGCAAAACAAACTTGTCGTTTACAAGAAAAAATCAAATATCAGGAGCATTCACGATAACATCAGGGATATCAGCAAGCGATGTCGGAAGTGTTTGTCCCAGGGGCAGCATCCAAAAAGACATCAGAATTGACAGGGGGACTGGTTGCGCTTCCTCGGGCGAGTTCGGATCAACAACAATCAGTTTCCCTTCCTCGATCTTAGTGTACATACCGACTTGTCCAAGATCGAGGTCGGGAGCAATGATCCAAACTTGATCCTTGATAAACTCGGCCACGGCCAAGGTCGAATCGACCAAGGTAGCCTGCAGCCCCTCCACCTCATTTTCGAGCTTGGAAATCCTCTGAGTTGAAGAAAGGCGGAGGTCTTCCAACTCGCCTGTCAACTCGTCGACTTTCCTCTTCCCCTCATCAAGCTCTGAGATAAGGCTCCCCCGACCTTCTTCAGAGACCTTCAGCTCCCTGTGTGAAGGAGAGCTCCTATTCGGTCGCCTTCAACTTCCCCTCCATCTCCTTGAGGCGCGCCTCAAGGCCTCAACCTTCCTGTTGCTGACATCCTGGCCTCGCGAAGGGCATCAAGTTCCTCCTGAACACCCTGACCCAACACCACTAAGGGCTCGACGTGGTGAAGGACGGAGATTGTCTTCACCAAAGCCCTTTCACTCCATTGAAGAAAGGTGCGGAGGTCGGTGGCTTTATTGAGCTCGGCGGCCGCAGCAGGATTATGGATTTCCCGGGCTATCATCTCCGGGAAGTTATAATCCTTGTCAAAAGGTGAGAGGCCGGAGGAGCCGCTTGGCTCATGCTTCCTCTCTTCCGAGCCTCCAAGGGCCCAAAAAGGCCCAGGTTGAGGCCCTCGTCAAGCACCAGATCCTTGCGTTTGGCGCCAGGAGGAGGAGGAGCAGCGGTGGCCACCACAATGGACCCGAGGCAGGGGGGCGGGAGGTGGCAGCGGTAGAAGGAGTCTTGGTGCCAGAGCCTCCCGCAACTGCTTTCTTTATCTTCTGCGAGAGGCACAGAGCTCGGAGAGCATCCAGATTGGCTGCGCCCGTCATTGTATCTGCACAAAAAAAGGAGTCCCAGTTATAAAATTTATTTGGAAAGAAAGAAGGACGGAAAGGGAAAAATATCGTTACCAAGTTCCTTCTGAAAGTCGGAGTCACTCCCCCGAATTAACTTCTTTAATACGAGGTTTTTCTCCCTATGGGAGTCGAGAAATAGCTGGACAATTCCGACCTCGGCCTAGGTCAAGTCTGTGTCTTTAATGTCTACAGTATAGACATTCCTGATCCAGTAAAGGGGAAACCGGGGTTCACCTTTGTCGGAAAGCCAAAAGGGGGAAGTATCTTCCGCGGCCGAACCCGGAAGTATACTTCCTTGAAGTTATGAACGGAATCTTTGAAGAGGGTAAAAACCTTCCGACCTGAGTGAGCTCGGAAGGATACCCACCCCTCGGATCCGTGGGGGAGGGTGACTGCAAAAAGGTAGAAAAACACCCTCAGAGAAGGGGGGATCCCAAGGTGTTCGCAGACTCTCTCGAACCCCGGACCATGGCCCAGGAGTTGGGATGGAGCTGGGAAGGTGCGACCCAAACAGTCCTTAATACCCGAATTTGGAAATCGGAAAAAGGGATGCGAATTCCGATCCGAGTCAGGAGAAGGTCGTACATGTAAAAAGAAGTCCCCGTGCTCCTGACCGTGTTGAAGGGGACCCTCTCATCAGCCGAAGGGGTCTCGATGATGTATTGACCAAAGGCTCCTTCAGAAAAATTTGCTCGTGGAGTTGACTGCGGTAGCATAAGCCTCGTCAACCACTGAAACTATACTGAGGGCTTCTTCCCCGACCCAATCGTATTGGTCGTTGAGCAAAAGCGGACGTCGGAGTTCTAGCTTCAGACGCTTACCCATTACCTACAAAGGAAATCATTCAAAACAGTTTAAAAATTGTTCTCGGAAATTGGGATTTGACGTTTTAAATGGTTTCCAATGAAAGGAAAGAGGGGCATAATGGGTCCCGATTAAGGGAGGCCGAGATCCGATGTCACCGCTCCGAAGAAACAAAGTGCTAAAATAGTAAAGTACCCCTCGGGAAAGGGAAAAGGGATATCTACTAGATCGGTCCTGGAACAGACCCGAATAAAGGGTGACCGAGATCCGAGGTCCGAAGCCACATTTATGGAAATACAAAAATACACATGGCGAAAAATAAAGGTCGAAAGGGGGAAATCACCCTATCGCAACCTACGCCAGAATCAGGGACGAACCCCAAATAGGGAGAACGTCTAACCTACCCCAGCCAGGAAAATGATTATAAACCCAGGAAATGGGGTGACTCATACATAAAGTAAGGAGTGCAGAAGCAAAGGGAAGGGCGAAAAAACGCCATAGCCACCAAGCTTGAAAGAAAAGAAGAAAGTTAAAAAAAAATGCAAGAAAAGGAAAACTTACTTAGTTCAAAGAAAAGGAAGCGACCGATGGATGGATGAAGAAGACGATGAGACTCCTGAACTCGCGCGCGGCGCCGGAACCTCTGAACAGGGGGCTGAGCGCGGCGGGAAAGAAACGAGGGAAAAATCACAGAGAAAGAATCGCATGAAGAAGAGAGGAAGTTAAAATGGAGAAGACGTGGAATAGTGCCCCTGGCGGGATTTATAAGCGCCAAGGGCAGGGGCAGTTCCGCCATTTCACGTCCCCAAGTAGGGGCATTTTCGACATTTCACGAACAGAAGCAGGGGCAGTTTTGGAAAACACAAACTCATCTCGGAAACGTTTCGTCTCCAGCCGTCACGTGTCACGCATCGAGCGGCACGATGTGACGTGAAAAGACATGCGTCAGAAAGAGGGTGGCGTGGATTTCGAGGCGCCTCTTGGTGTTTCAGCTCGAACCTCGGGCTCCGCCCGAGCTCCGAGCTGGGGGCAATGTTCACACCTCGGATTGTGGCCCAATCCGGCGGCCCAGTTTCTAGACTTCAATGATTAGCCCAAAAAGGCCCAAGAATGAACCCAAATAAGACCCAAGGTCGGACCTCGGACCCCACGATGGGCGTCCAGATCGAGGCCCATTAAACCTTCAGGGCCCAATAACAGCCAGCGGCCCAAAGGACTTGGATCCGGAGCAGGACCCGGGGACCGACCCATGACCCGACCCGAGGTCGGATAAGATTAGACCCCCGATTAGGGCGGCGACTAGAAGCCGCGGATAGACGCCGAAAAACCCGGAGCCACGATCAACACTACGCGGACGCCTCAACGCGCCGCGGAAAGCGGGGAGGCCGTTATCCCGAGTCGTGCGGCGTTGGCGGCACGGAAATGGCTCCAATCCCCCTCTATAAATAGGGTGTCCCATCGCAGTATCAGGTATGCTTTCAGTTGAGTTCTCACACTTACACTGATATTGACTTAAGCTTCGGAGTCCTTTAAGGGAAAACACCCCCAGCGCCTTGGAGAGCAGCTGTGCGAGGAGTCAGATTCCGGCGACAGTTCATACCAGGCAAAATGTACGGAACAGATAGAATTGAATTCAATTCATGATGGAATTAATATTCAATCCCTATATAATTTGAATTCTCTTCTTCGGAATGAAGAATAGTTTGTGTATTGAGTATTTAAAATTTCAAGTGATAACAATTCCAGAACCAAATCACATTTGGATCTGATTATTTTTTAGTAATGCTCCTTGTACTCCAAATATACTTACTCTCATTTGTACTCCTTGATCATTTCTTCTTTTCATTCTTTGTCTTCTCTTTTTTTTTTTCTGTCACTCCTTTCTTCTTCTATTCTCTCTATTTATTTATTTTTTTTTACTAATTTTTCTTCTTCTTTTTCTCCTACCCCTCTTAACATTTTTCCTTCTTCTTCTTATTATTTTCATTAAAATTACTTAATTTTAGCTTATTTTTTCTTATAATTAAATCTACAAGTTTTTTTAAAAATATTTTTTTATTTTTTATAAATTTTTTATTATTTTTAATTTCATCTAAATTTCTTAATTAACTTAAAAATACATGAGTGTCTACTTCAATGAACAAACAATAAATTTTTGATCACCGCTTCACTAATAGTGTCTCTCTAAATTTAGACGTTATGATTATGAGGTTGTTGAAGCACAAAATAACAAATTACTCACAATATAACACAAATTGTCTCACAATTTTACAATTCACTTTTTATTTATCATAATGTAACACAATTTCATTCACAATATTGCTCACACATTAACACAATTTTTTTCAAATGTTATGCACATTTGCGCATATATTTTACACAAGTTACTCATTATTTATTATAAATTTGCTCATAAACGCCACACAAGTTACTTACCGTAACATACAAATTGCTCTCACATTTTACATAACTTGCTTACAGTAGGAAACATGTTTGCTCACACATTTTACAAATATTGTTCACATTATATAAAAAGTTTGCTCACTTATTTTCAAGTCTCTGAAAACCGGACCGGCTCACAACATGTCATATAGGGTGTGCTTAATATGTAATATACCTTGTGCATATTACATATTATATGTTGTGCACAGTCTTAATTGTTTTGACTGGTTTTTGTTGTGCACCAAGATTTTTCCTTTTGCATAACGTGCTCGTAAATTTCACTCATAAATCACAAAATATAACACAAATTACTTACAATATAAAACAAATTACTCATAAACATTAAGAAAATCAATTACAATCACAATTTAACACATACATACATTTTTTGTCCACAAATTAAAGTATACACAATTTGCTCATAATATATTACATATTTACTCACGCACTTCATATAGGTTTCATAGTTTCTTGTAAGTTTACTTATACGCTTCACACAAGTTGCTCATAGTAACATATATTGATAATATGAAAATTGTGTGAGCAAGTTATGTAAAAACTATGAGCAAGCTTCCATTATATAAAGTGAGCAATATTTATAAGGGAGTACTATGGTATGGTTGTTTTTTTTTGTTATAGTGTTGTTGTTTTGCAAGTGCTTAAATGAGTGGCACGTGTTTGTAATAAAAGATGTAGGGTGTGGTTGGTTGAAGGGTGGAACGGTAATTGGCTTAAAAAATTGCAAATAAAATTTATTGAAAATAGAAAAAAGAAAGGGGAAAGAAAAGAATGTTCAGAAATTAAATTGGGGCTTTTCTTGTTAAGGTTTTATCTAGGGTTCATAATTGTCTCGTCCCCTAGTATTCGATATTCTTAGGTAGAGGTCGATGAGATCGATTTGTCTTCTCCGTTGGACTTCGAATTTGTGGGTGTTTTTGTCGATTTGGGTTTCAAATAAAAATCGCACACCATGCTTCTATTGAAGACTCATGGAGGTTGCTGAAGTCGCGTCTTCCTTGAAGCATTGAAGGTTGCTCCGTCGAAGGTGGTGGTGGCCGTGTTCGAGATTGCTTCGTTGAGTGAGGAAGATGATGAGGTAACCAATTTGTGATGTCCTTCTACAATGCAACCAAACCAGTTCGACCGATTAGCTTTGTTCGTCAGTTTCCGATCGGTCTTGAAAGATGTTCGTGGTTTTCTCTCTCTTGCAGTGGCTACGGATGCTAATGGGACTTTGTTCCCAGTTTACTTGTTAATTTTTTCTTCCTTCGACCCTAGGTCCTGCAGTTTATCAATAAATAAATTGTTAAAGTTCCAATAATATCCTTACTAAGACTAGACCCCACATAAATTTATATGAGACACGTGTTGCTTGAAGAAATGATTTTAATTGCACAATACTACAAGTTGCAAAACAACAACACCATAGTATTGGCCTATTTATAAAATATGTAAGCAAACTTACATTGTATTGTGAGCAGGTTAAGTAAAATGTGTGAGCAAACATATATGTTACTGTGAGTACTTTTGTAAAATGCGTGAGTAAACTTGCAATAAACTATGAGCAACTTATAAAAATACGTGCGCTAACGCATATTACATTGTGAAAAATTTGTTTACACTTTATATTTAAAAAATTGTTAAAATATTTTGTTAATTTATTTAACAATTTGTTAACTCATATATATCTATTTAAAATCTATATAAAGTAAGAAAAAGTTCCATCTTTTGAATGGAATACTAAATTGGTGATAATATATTTTGTTAATAAAATAAAAAAATTAAATTGAAATAATAAAAAAGAATAATATAATTGTGTGCGTAAAATGTGTTAATGTGTGAGCTATGATGTGCATAAAAACATAAAATTGTGTTACATTCCCTAATTGAAGCAATAATTTTTTCCATGGAAGCAATGCTTTGACTAATTTTCTTTTTTTCTTATTTTTGACAAATAAATGAACAATAATTTAATAAATATATGAATGAATGAGGTGAGAAATAAATGTTTGACCAAAAACAAACGAAAAAGTGAGATGAAATTGAAAAAAAAAAGATCATGAAAAAAATTTGGTTAAAAAAGAAAAGAAAATAAAAATACTGAAATTAGGATGCTTGTGTTAAAAAACGATTATAAAGAAAATAGGTGATGATACCCATTTGCACATTTTCTTTCCCTTTCATTTGCACCTTTTGTATATAACTGCCGTATACACGGAGTACATACAGAGTATGTACTTTCGTACATCAGGCTTTTTTGTTTATTTTTTATGTTTTCAAGGGAATTCTATTACTCATTTTTTATACCAAAGATTGGAATTCAATTCTATTATTTCTATAATTTAAATTCTTAAACATTTTAAAAAAAAATTAATACCAAATTAAGGAATTGAATTCAATTCCATGAAAAAATTTAATTCCTTATCTTTCCAAACACCCTGTCATGAAATTCAATTCAATTCCTTAATTTAGAATTAACTTTTTATTCAAAAGGTTTAGGAATTGAAATCATAGAAAGAATAGAATTGAATTCCATATTTTGATATAAAAAATGAGCAATAGAACCCTTAAAACACAAAAAATATATCAGACCCAAATAAGTGTGATTTGATTATGAAATTGTTTTCACTTGAAGTTTATAATACCCAATACCCAAATTATTCTTTTTTTCATTGTTAGGTTTCATCTTCTTCATGTTCACATCTCCTTCAACATCATTTCCCAGTAACTAGTATGATCTTTTTCATTCTTCAATTTGCTACTACAACTATTTTTTTTTTTATCAGAGTAGCAATGGGAAACAACAAGAACACATCAAAATCACATCGAAGTCCATGATAAACCAGCTGAAGCAATTGACCTTGCATCAAGACTTCTCCAATATGAGAAATAGCAAGACTCCTCATTGAAATTGAGCCACTCAAGAAAAAGAAAGAGGAGATAAAAAAGATTTTATATTTTCTAATAAATGATAAAAAATTTAAATAAATAATTTAAATTAATTTTAAGTACATTGTAAATAATATAATTGAATTTAATTCTATGACTTATGATTTCATTCCAAAGAAGAGAATTGAAATCATAGAGAATTGAATTTCAATTCCATCATGAATTGAATTTTTTCTATTAAAACACCAAAAAACATTTCAATTCTTTATTTGAATTCAATTCTTTTGCATCTTTGAAACATTTCAAACGACCTGTAAGTGAATTTTTAAATAACACTCCATCAAATCTTTAATCCCCTTTATCTTTTTCTCCTTCACGAAAACTCCATTCATCTTCTCTCTTTCCCTTCGCGGAAACAGTCACACTTCTCAGATCAGAGAACTCAGTCCTTCATACACGATGCCCCTCTTCTCCCCTGTCATGGGTTCCTCTGGTTTCGTCGTTCACTCCTCTCTTTCCTCCTTTTTGTTGTTCAACTTCTCATTTTCTAAAATTTAATCTTTTCCTAATTGACCCAGCTCCATCAGCACCATTTCCCCACCCCTACATTTTTTGTTGATGTTTTGTGTTCACTTGGTGTGGATTGAGGGCAGACTTGATTTTACTTTGAAGAGGAGGTAGATTTTGTTAGAAAATTTAATTTTCTTTATTCAAATTTATGAGTTATAAATTATATTAATAATCATTATAGCTATTTATTTGTGACATTTGTAACGGTCTCATTATTGATTATAAATAATATTAAGTCACACTTAATTATTTGTCGGTTTGGAGAAATTATGAGTAAAAATTATTACTCTATCTTGGTCTTTATGGAGTTTAATGGGAACCAATAGACCAAGCATAAATAAAGACAAAAGGGTTTGGTCTCCAATACATCAAAATCATATTTTGCAAATTCTTAACCCATCTGAGAATTGCTTTCAAGCCTGAAAAGGACTCTAGAGATTTTGGTTGAGGAAGGCCAGCAACCACCTTCACACAAGCAGCTCGACAACCTTTGGAGTCATCAATCACTCACTATGGATCCAGGTTAGCTTCCGCTTTTGGTTATTACTTCACGATGAATCAATATGAACGACACTAAAGTTTTTATGGTTTATGTTAAAACTCTAACAAGTGGTATCAGAGTCATTCATAGTTGAATCATTGAGAAATAATATTATGATATGGTGTTTGGAATTTCTTTTTCTCCTCAACTCTTTCTGGATCTTAATTTGGTCAATATATTGTTTTGCTTTATTCAGAATTATTGATAAATATATGTTGTTCGAGAAAGTTCTGGTTTCTTGAGTATATGATATCATCGTATATTATAATGATTTTGAATTTCATTTTGTGTATACATGATTTCTTGGTTTCACTTGCGGTGATGGCATTGAAGAAAAGTTTTGTTTGTTTCGAATATAAAACATGCAATGTCTTTTGGTATCTATGGAATAATTAATTTACGACATTCATTTACAACATTATTTTCTTTGAAATCTCTTATAATTCATGTTGTGCATGAATTTGAAATTATGTTGTTGCTATTGTTATGTTTTGATCAGGATTTGATGAGTTTTAGGATGTGTGTTCTCCTATTTTTTGACATTGTGTTAATCTCCTATTCGGTTGGACATGTTGGTTCTCATGTCTTTCTTTTGAGATGCCAATAAGGATTTAACTCTAACATATGTGATTCCCTATTTTGAAAATATCTTATTTGGATTAATATATATTATATATATATATATATATATATATGAGGTATTTGATTTTGACACGGTACTCTTGAGGACTATTGGGAACATGATAGAGTAACTATGATGATTGTTGCATTCGGATTTGTAAATAATTTCGAATTTTGGAGTAAATTGGCTAAACAATATGCTGCCAAAGTAGCCTTTGTTGTGTAAGTTAATTTATTCTGAAACATAAGGATAATTGTTGGCATGTAATTCGTTAAGTATTGATCAGCCCAAAGGAATGTCAATACATTTGGTGGCGAATTTCCTGCTCACTTGTGTAATGAATAAAAATTCATAATAGTGTTACATAAGGATTTTGGCAACAATCGTATGAGTTCTATGATAGATTGATTGGAGCGATATGCTTCCAAAGTAGCCTCTATTGCTTAGGTTGATTTATTTTGGAACATAAGGACAATTAGGAGTAAGTAATTCTTGCGAATATTGGTCGGCCCAAAGGAAGGTCAATATTTTGCTGAATTACATGCACACACTTGTAGTGATAAATATGTGATAATTGTTAGGTTCCATGTGAATGATAAGTCGATCCAGATAGACTTATTGTTTGACAGGACTTATTATCAAATTTAACTACTATTCAGAATTCATACAGGTATTGATTGGCCCAAAGGAAGGTCTATACCTGGCTGAATTATGCTTATAATTGTGGCAGTGAGTATGTGGTGGTTATTAGGCTCCATGTGAGCAACATGTTTGTCCAAAGATGAACTTGTTGTTTGACAGGAATTACTTTCAATACTTTATTACTACATTAAGAGTACCACTTACAAGTTAATATTTCTGTCCAAAGACTAAAATTAATGTTGTTGCTAGGTATCTTGTGATGGACCCCCATTATTTGAATTTATAAAATTTGTTTGAGTATATTATTTGTTCTAATTATATTTTATTTTTATATATGTTTGTGTTATCTGCCATTATTGTCTATTCATGCGTTGAATTACACTAGTACTAAGGACTAGGATATAATTAATTATTGTTCCTATTATGGTTGTTTGATCTTGGATTGTGCACTAAAGTTTGAATAAGCTCATTTCTCTTATGGATAAAGGTTCTCATAAGAAAATTAAAAAAAAAAATTTGAGTACTTTGAGAAGTGAGACTATTCATTGCATAAATCTTATGATTGAAGCATGAAATATAAATATTCATGGGCTATTTGTCCGAAAAAGGTATTAGGTGTCAAGATAGTTATTATTTTCTAAGGGCTTTATCAAAAGCAATAAGGTAAAACAAGTGCGATTTTATTGAACTTGTTTTCAATAAAGTGTTAAGGAAAATAAAATCTAAGGGAGTACATCATGGATATGTCTTATCTTGTTTTGAAACTAAATGCATTAAAATTAGAGTTATCTAATGATGTGTTTGTGAATTTAGTTTTGACTTCTCTTCAAGCATAATTTATTTGGTTTAATGTCAGTTATTGTAACTGGTAAAAGGAAAAATAGCTAAGCTATTTTTTTTAAAGGAAGAGAAGTGTGTTAAGACTAAAATAAAAGTAATCATTTGGAAAACACCTTTAAGGACAAAATATAAAGAAATGAATAAAGTTGCTATCATTAGTCTACTTTGGAAGAAATAGTGCAGGAAACAAAATTTATATGTATATATAAATTTTGGCTATCACTTCTAATAATATTGGGACACATTAAGAATGAATTGTCGAATGTCATATTTGACATATGAGGAATACTATACTTCTATTTTTCGGTATGGTATTGGGCTATTTAAGTCGCAATGTCTGTTTAGAAAAATAAATAATAAGGAAGAGATTAGGTGTCAATAAATTTTTTTATTTTATTTTTGGAGCTCTTTTATTATTTATTTTATGTGAAAACATGATTCATTTAAGTTTATGACACCTTTATCTCCTATAAGAAGTCTTAGTTGTAAATATATTTAAGGAATAAAATATTGCAGCTTATATTCTTAATAAAGTTTCAACCAAGGTAGTGACCAAAACTCCTTATGAACTTTCAGACTGAAATATTTTTTTCAGTATAAGGCTTTTATACATTTGAAGTTGTTTGATTAAGATGTTTTTTTGTCGGTCAAATAAAAAATTAGACATAAAGATGGTCAACAACTGCTTAGTTGGATATTTTTTTGGTATATGAGATTTAAAGTTATTATGGTCTCACTGCATCATTGAAGATATTAGTTCATTGAGGATATTGAGTTTGAGGGAGAGATAAGGTTAAAAAAAAGAAGAATGTTGACAACTTTCCCAATCAAGATAAAGAAATATACTTAAAAAAAACTCAATAAACTCAAGAACTTACGTCATTAAGGCAGTCCAATAGAGAAAGGAAAAATTATGTTATTATGTTCCTCTAGGAATATAAGAAAGAAATAGATTGATGAAAAAAATATATAATCAACTTTTATCAAGACATGAAAAATATATTCATTTCTCGAATGTGGATTGATTGTCAAGAGTGAAGAAGTGAACAATGACTTTTAGGTACTTATCTCATTACCTGAAGGTATGAATCTCATTAGTTACAGATTAGTATTTAAATCTGAGGTTCAAAAGGTAATGTGAAGAAAGATAAAGCATGTCTTGTTCTTAAAAGGTTTCACTCTGACATTGTTGCATATCAATATCATAAGTTTCATTAGATGAATAAATAATATGGTTTAACCATCAATGAGTTTATGTCAGATCCCAAATTCTAGTAAAGGATATTATAATATCATTAATTATTATCTCATTTGGCTCTGAGATAAATGAGGACATGATTTTGTAATTCATAAGTTCAGTGGGAGAACATATATTTTGACATTACATGTTGATAATACATTGTTTGCTAATTATAATAAAGTTTTGGTTCAGAATATCAAATGGATTCTATTAAAGATATTTGATACGAAAGATCTTGGAAAGTCTCTTTTGCATTAGGAATTCAGATGTATCGAAATTATCTCGAGCTATTTTTGAATTGTCGCAAAAGAGCTACCATTTTAAGGGACTCGTGATGTTTGACATTCAGAATTGCAGAATGCATAATACCCATATTGCTAAGGGAGACAAGTTTTGTCTTAATGAGTGCCCTAAGAATGATTGTTTAAATTAAAGAATGCAAAAGACTTCTTATACTCTAGAAGTTGGAAGTCTGAGACATGTTCAATTTTGTACGCGTTTGGATTTGTGTACATTATTGAGTGTTAGGTAGATACTTGATTAATGTGAGAATAAATTATTGGTTAACAACCAACTAAGGCTTCTGGTTTCATTAAAGAACAAAACATCACATGCTCACATTCAAGAAGTCGGGTGAAGTTAGAGATCATCAAAAATCTAGATGCCGAGTTTGTGAGATGCCAAGAGAATTATAGATTCATTTTTGGTTATATTTCTATGCTTGTTGGAGGAGCAATATTTTGGTAAAATGTCAATCAGACACTCACTGCTCTCTTTACCAAGGCAGTTGAGCTTATTGCTCATTAAGAAACATCAAGTTAATATGATTATGTAATTTTGTCACATAATTGCAAATTCTTGAATAAAGTTGAAAGACCACTTAAGTTATTTTGTGACAAATTGTTTATAATCATATTATTTAAGGAAATACAGAGTGATTAAGGTGTCTTTACAGAATATTAACATAAACTACATAATTACGGATCCACTTACTAAGGAAATCAAACCTATGGTCTTTCATGAGTTCAGTACTCATTTGGGTGTAATATCATTTTATACGATATATTGTTTCAGTGGGAGTATGTATTTGGATGCTCATGTGTTTCACAGACACACCTTAAGTTTATGGATATTTTCTGCAGAAATAAAGTATTTGGTTTTATTTATCACTCTGGATTATTTAATTTGATCTCATAAAGAATAAAGTTTGGATCATTGGAAATAGACATGTGCGAGATCATTTTCATGTTATTTCCATATTACTCATCCAAATTTGATCTATGTCATTGATTCTATCAATGTTGTGATCATCGTGGTTTAATCGCGACTCTAATGCGGGAAAAGCTGCGGTAGTTCCTTCATTGATATAAGATGGACCAGATTGTTAAAATAATTAAGATTAAATAGCATTCAGATGTGCACATAAATTTTTGATATGATTATTTTTCAGTATATATAATATTATAGCCCAAGTGGGAGATTGTTAGAAAATTTAATTTCTTTATTCTAATTTATGGGCTATAAATTATATTAATAATCATTATAGCTATTTAGCTGTGACATTTGTACGGTCTCATTATTGATTATAAATAATATTAAGTCACACTTAATTATTTGTCAGTTTGGAGAAATTATGAGTAAAATCGTTACTCTATCTTGGTCTTTACGGGTTTAATGGGAACCAAAGGATCAAGCATAAATAGAGACAAAAGGGTTTGGTCCCCAATACATCAAATCATATTTTGCAAATTCTTAACCCATCTGAGAATTGTTCTCAAGCCTGAAAAGGACTCTGGAGATTTTGGTTGAGGAAGGCCAGGAACCACCTTCACACAAGCAGCTCGACAACTTTGTAGTCATCAATCACTCACTATGGATCCAGGTTAGCTTCCGCTTTTGGTTATTACTTCTCGATGAATCAATATGAACGACACTAAAGTTTTTATGGTTTTTGTTAAAACTCTAACAGATTTACTCATTCCTAAGCAAATATTGATTTTGGGTTGATTGCGTTAATTGCTTTAGTCCACAGTTGGGGAAGATTGGTAATTGAACAGGGAAATTTTTTTTTGAAAGTTAACATGAAATTTATAGATTTGGAAAACCATAAAGGGTATTATTGAAATGGTTAGTAGTATGATTAAGTTATTTGCAGTTGCATGTAATTAGTTGTTTGTTTAAATATTTTGAGGGATTTGTTTGATTTTGAAGAAATTATTGGTCAATGGTCAGTGTTAGAGGTTTACTTATACATGAAAGAATTGGTAATTTGGTTAAAATGTTAATGATTTTATTTATATAATTTGGTTATTTTTAGGGCATCTAATAACCGAGCCATTTTAATATTATGTAATCTCATAAGTTGTAACACCCCGCCTCTTAGGGGTGTCGTGCGAAGGGCACTATCCCAACGAGCACGCTAAACGTATACATAAACTTTTAAATAAACTGAATTAACGGAAAATAACTGTTTATCTGATAACTGTATATAACTGTTTAACTGCTGGGAATACTGAAAATATCTGAGTTGCAAGTTAAACTGATATATGAAACGTAACCGTAAAGGTAACCTGGCTCTAAAGTCTGGAGCAACTATTACAACTGGAACTGAAAATTTTATAAGACTAATAACTGAGATAAACATAAACAATAACTTAAGTCTCCACGATCGAAGCGGAGCTCACCCAAGATAACAGCTGAACGACCTCTAGTGGATCAACGGCTCCTCGTCTACTGCAGGATCGTACTCTGAAATATGGTTGATGAGGGGTGAGTCATCGACTCAGTGATGGAGAACATGCATGCAATGCAACATCCATAACATATACCACAAACTAGCATGTTACCAATCATACAATCAATATCCTGTCGAGCTGTCACACTAAAGTATGCATACGAAGCCCTTCACTGTATACTATATCTGTGATCTGTCACCTAGCGCTCAGCATAGGCATAATCCAATCTGACTCAGCGCGCGACATGAGTTTACTCATAACTGACCCTCGTGGGGTATGACTGTATCTGTAACCAAGCCGTCCGATAACCGGGATCGGAACGTACTTGGCGGGCTCGGGCGACTCACCGCTAATTAGTAAACCATACTAAGATACCGGGACTGACCACCGGCCATAGCGTCTGACGTATACTAATCAAGGACGGCGTAACTACTCTACACAGTCAGCACATAACTCACTCAAGCAATCATACATGTCATGAATTCTATTCATAATATGTTTATCTATCTTAATCACATGTTATATTATAATCCAATAAACAGCCAACCAATCAGCAGTTCATATACACAGCATAAAAACATAAGTCTCTACTAATCTACTTTAACCACCTAACATGTTACTACTTCTACTACTACTCTACTACAAACACATGCAAAATAATTTTATTATTATCTTTCCTAATTGTCTAGTTATCAAACATAAATATATGCCATAAATGCTGAACTACATGCAAGACCTCCACTCACCTGGAAATTCCTGACACTGAGAAAGAACCGTCAACTCCGGCTCCAGCCAGCGGCACTGCGTTCGCACCTGAAGTGCAAAAGGACCCATTAGGACCCCTGAAGAAAGAAAAAAAAACTTGAACTGAGAACGCGACTGTCACGCTCGCTAGCGCGGACACGCTCGCCAACGAGCCTCTCTTGGCCACTAGCGCGCTTCGCAGGAAAGGGCAGAAATGCCCGCTCTTACTCACCGTCGGGAACTTTACTCGTATGAGAAATCCCCAAGGCGTCAGAACCTCACTCCGACAGAGTTCCTTTACTGAAAAAGAACGACCAAAAGCACTGCTCTTGAAAAAGGCGGGAGAATGAGGTGTAAAGATAGAACTCACTACTACTCATATATATAGGTGAGGGGGGACAGGCTGACATCATGCTGCAACCGATGTGGGACTCGACTTGGTCGCTAGTGACTAACACATGGTCGCTAGCGACGAGCTTCTTGCTAGCAGGCGCTGACTGCTCGCTAGCGAGCCCCTCTGACAGCAACTTGCTGACGTGTTTCTGACGCGTCCTAAAGAGAGTCCTTCCTAAGGGACACTGTGATACGGGGTATCACAATCTCCCATCCTTTTAAGGATTTGGTCCCCAAATCCAAACTACTCATAAAGAAAGAAACACTGGAAACACGTATAAAACTTACCTCGCGGATCAAAGAGATACAGGTACTTCACCCTCATCGACTACTCCGTTTCCCATGTGGTTTCGTCTCCAGAGTGATTCCTCCAGATGACCTTGACTAGAGGTACCTCCTTCGAACGAAGCTTTCTAATCTGATGGTCAACGATGGCTACTGGCTCCTCCTCATAACCCAAACTCTGATCAAACTGCATCGGCTGTGACCTCAGAACAGACTCATCTGAAACGTACTTCCTCAACATTGACACATGGAAGACCGGATGAATCGCTGCCAACTCAGCTGGAAGGGCTAACCGATAGGCCACCTTGCCCACCCTCTCTGTAATCTCATAAGGTCCGATATAGCGAGGATTCAGCTTTCCCCGCTTACCGAACCTCACTACCCCCTTCATCGGGGATACTCGCAAGAACACCTGATCCCCGACTGCAAACTCCAAGTCGCGTCATCTCTTGTCTACGTAGGCCTTCTGTCGAGAAAGGGCAGCTGTCAAACACTCTCTGATCAACCGTACTTTCTCCAAGGCATCTTGAACCAGATCTGGACCTACCACCGGAGCCTCTCCTGTCTCGAACCAACCGATGGTGAACGGCAACGTCTCCCATACAAGGCCTCAAAAGGAGCCATCTGAATACTAGTCTGATAACTATTGTTGTATGCAAACTCAACCAATGGTAACTGCTCATCCTAGGAACCGCTAAAGTCAAGGTGCATGCTCTCACATATCCTCCAATGTCTGGATCGTGCGCTCCGACTGACCGTCAGTCTGTGGGTGGAAAGCTGTACTGAGATCCAACCTCGTGCCTAAAGCCTGATGTAAGGCACGCCAAAACGTGGATGTGAACTGTGACCCTCTGTCTGATATGATGGAAACCAAAACCCCATGCAACCTGACAACCCTGTCGATGTAGAGTCGAGCATACTGTGTAGCCGTAAACGTAGTCTTCACTGGAATGAAGTGAGCTGACTTCGTGAGCCTGTCCACTACAACCCAGATAGCGTCGAAGCCCCTCAGTACCCGTGGCAACCCCGTGACAAAGTCCATAGCTATCCTCTCCCACTTCCACTCTGGCAGTGGAAGGTCCTGAAGCATCCCCGCCGGTCGCTGATGTTCAGCCTTGACCTGCTGACACACCAAACATCGGGTCACGAACGCACCTACATCCTTCTTCATGCTGTGCCACCAATACAACGGCTTGAGGTCTTTGTACATCTTAGTCGATCCTGGGTGGACCGAGTAAGGTGTACAATGAGCCTCTCTCAAAATGGTCTCCCGTAGGTCCCCGAGCTCTGGCACGCATAGCCTATCTCCAATCCTGCACACCCCATCTGCATCCACTGAGAAGTCTGAACACTCTCCTTTCTGAACCCTCTCTCTGAGCTCTACCAACTTCGGATCCTCTGACTGACGCTGCTTCACCAGCTCTGCAAACGTCGACCTAATACTGATATGGGCTAAGGGCGCCCCCGATCCATCAACCTCAAACCAAACACCCTCAGACTCCAACCTTTGGATCTCCCCTGCCATGGGTCTCCTCTATGTGCAACGTGGGCTAAACTCCCCTACGATCTCCGCTCCTCCACCACTGGATTCCTACTCAAGGCATCCGCCACCACGTTCGCCTTCCCGGGTGATACTGATCGAACAATCATAGTCGCTAAGGAGCTCCAACCACCGTCTTTGTCTCAGATTCAGGTACTTCTGCTCGAAGATGTACTTCAGACTCTTGTGATCCGTGAAGATCTCACATGTGTCCCCATAGAGGTAGTGCCTCCAAGACTTCAAGGCGAAGATCACTGTTGCCAACTCCAAATCATGTGTGGGGTAGTTCTGCTCATGCTTCCTTAGTTGTTTGGATGCATAAGCTATCACCTGACCCCTCTGCATCAGCACACATGTGATACCCCGTATCATAGTACCCCTTAGAAAGTGCTTTAATATGGTCTAAGTATGTCTAAGAAGGGTTAGAAATGATGTAAAACGTGTAAAATGAAGAAAGCACTAATGCTGTCAGCAGGTGGCGGCTAGCGAGCAGATGATGGCGGCTAGCGAGCAGATTATGGCCGCTCGAGCAGATTTTGGCGGCTAGCGAGCAGTCAAGTCCCACATTGCTCAAAACAGCATTTCAGCTCCCCCATCCCCCTATATATATGAGTGGTTAGTATAGCTTTTCCCTCACACCTCATGCACCCGCCTTATCAAAGCAGTGCTTTTGGGCGTCCTTTTATATTAAGAGGAACTCTGGTGGAGTGTGAGTCTGACACCTTGGGGATATCTCGGTCAGAGAAAAATTCCCGACGGTGAGTGAAAAGACATTTTTGCCCCTGTCAGCGTGCTGGTCGCTAGCGAGCTGTGAGTGCTCGCTGGCGAGTGTGCCATCGCTAGCAAGAAGGTATTACTCGCTAGCGGAGGTTCAGTGCGCAGCCTAGTTCAAGTTTTGGTTTTCTTTTGTGCGGTCCTGATGGGTCTTTTGCACGCCAGGTGCAAACGCGGTGCCGATAGCTGGAGCCGGAGCTAGCGGTGCCTTCCAGTCTCAGGACTTTCCAGGTGAGTGGAGGTTTTAGGGTGGATGTGCCGTGGCTGCCACACAGTAGCATTTGTATATGTTTATATGTTTATATGTTTACGTTTATGTTTTGTTTATACGTTTATATGTTTATATGTTTATATGTTTATATTTATGTTATATGTTTATATTATATTTATGTTTATGTTTATTTTAGTTTATGCATAGGTAAATAATATGATAGATAGATACATGCTTAGGCAGTTAATATGATAGGTCTATAATGTGCTTAGGTAGATGATATGATTAGGAAAATAACCTGCTTGGATAGATCACATGCATCACATAGTAAGATAATATAACATAGTAACATAGCATAACCTAGCAAGATAACCTCACGTGATAAGATAACATGACATGGTAAGATAACATGATAAGATTGTAAGCTCCAGAACCCTTCTGAGAGAATTAAGCATAATTCTCTTAAAGTCATGAAAGTTTTAATGATAACAGGTAAGCCATAAGTATAAAATTTTACTTAATTTTGCTAATATGTGCGCTAAGTGTCTCAGAAGCTATAAATTATTGCAATACCATGAGCAAGACCAAGACAAAACATCAAGTAACCTCGAGATCAATTGATAAAATCATAGCGCCAAAGATATCAGAAAGGATATCTCAGAAGCGCAGAAGGTGAAAAGTTTCTGAGGAAAGAACACTGTCGCCTCAGAAGGGTCTCAGAAGACCTCGCGACTAGTAGTTCTCAGAAGGGTCTTCCCTCAGAAGGTTAGCCTCGAAGTCCGTACAACTCTTAGAAGGTTGGACTCAGAAGCAACCAAGTGTCTGGACTCAAGGAAGTGCAAACAGACTCAGAAAGCTCGCTACAACTAGCCAAGGAAGTGGGAACACACGCACTGTGCAGTTCTGAAAAGTTCCTCATTTTGCGCTGACTGTAGCAGGGAGCCGTTCTAAAAAGGACACAGCCACATAAGCAAAGTGAAAGCCTCTAATTTCGCGCTCTTTGATGCCTATATATATGAGTTCAATTCCAGAGCAATGTGAAGAAACTCTTGCACTAAAACTCTTGATTAAACGTGCCAAAAACTCTGTTGAATTGAAAATTATTTTGCGAAAACTTAGAACTTTCTCAGAAAGACAATTTTTACGAAATTACTCTTCTAACTTTGCAAAATCTTCTAGTTCTGAATTGGTGTAAATTCTTACATTAGTAAGTTAATTCTAGAAGTCTACTAAGTGTAAAACTAGGTTTGTAACTTAGTCTTGGTAGTTGTTTTCGATCAAACAAACCTTC
>CM024264.1:13988360-14268330 GCA_013621005.1 Aeschynomene evenia | reverse complement strand
TAAGAAGATACAGGAAATTTCATTAATTTGGACGGGTTTCCGGCGGTTTGGGTTTGAATTTTCCGAGGGATTTCCGATGGGTTTTGGTTAAAAAGCTACAGATAATTTCATTAATTTGGGACGGGTTTCCGACGGAAAATAATAAGAAATTTTTTTTTTTGAATTTGTTTTGTACGAAATAACATATAAAATTGAATAATAATATCTGCTATCATTAGTACGAAATAATCGAATTGTTTTATCGATATATTTATAAATATTATTTAAACAAATATTATGAAAAATTAAATTATAAAATAGTATAACAATAACAAAGAAATTAAATGTATGAGAATGTAGCAGAGAAACAAAAGAATAAAACAGTATAAAGAAACAGACTACTCATAGTCCGGGTGGCCTTCATCACCACTGGTCATCATCATCATCATCATCATCATCACCGACCAGACCCGATGGCAGCTTGGCTCCAGAAGAGCTAGAAGACGCAAACATCTTGAATAACATCTTCATATCTTCTTCATCTTCTTCTTGTCCGACTCCTGGCTCTGCAGCCTCTGCTGTAGCTCCTGGATGGTCTGCGCTTGCTGCTGGAGCTCTGCATTCATGGCATGCACACGGTCCCTAAGAGCGTCATCTCCAACACCAGAACCACATGCAGAGGCCGATGCAGGAGATGGAGTGTCGGTGAACCCAGCAATGCCGGTACCATAAACACGGCCCTTATATGGCCCACCAACAGTCTCCAGCCAAATATTATCCTCACTAGGAGGTTCGACTGTCTCTCCTGCATCAAGCTGAGTCTGATAGGCCTGTGTTGCCTCATCAAACTTCTGCCTGAACTCTGCTGCAACGTATCAAAACAATTTTAAAAAATGTAAGTGCTATTGTAAATAAAGATTAGTTGCTTACTCACAAAATTATACAGAGAAAAATTTTATATGTATACTCACATAGGTGTTCCTGGAGCGCTCATCCACCCATTCCTTCCCCCTCTCAGTCTTCTTCATGTGGGTCTGCTCGAAGACCTCATTGTGAGTGGGGGTGCGCCTCAACTCTCGGGCCTGTGTTCAAGTGAGTTTATGTTAGTATTTTGTGCTAAAACAATAGGTTTAATAACATAGTTAATTAATATTAAACATTATGTACATACCAATCGTGCTCGTGTGCCCTCAACAGTGGTAGAGCCGCCGGTGTGGAGGGAACCACCCTTAAGTGAGGCCCGATTCAGCTTGTTGCGAGCCTGCTCAGCCTTGAAGGCATCGGTGGCCCAGTGCTCCCGCAGCACCTGGAGGTGACGCTCAGGGATCCACTGAAAGCGTGAAGTCCCGTCCCGAATATCCCTGAGCATCTCCCGGAACCTCTTCCCGGCCCTGAAGTTCCAAGCCCGTCTGATGGCTGGCTCCTCCTCAGGGAATATCAAAAAATCTTTCTGCAACGTTTACAGGAAAAAAAGTTAGTGTCCAATAGAATGTACAGAAAAGATCATAATAAGCTAAGTTGGGTTATTAAAAAGTGAATAAATTAAACTTTACCTTCCACTCCCTATACCACATGTCTCTCGTGGGCACAAGGATCTTGGAGAACTTGAGATACGGAGCATCAAAATGGCTCTGTATGATCTCCGTAATCTTGTGAGCTCCATCCTTAAACGGGATCCAACTACAAAATATAAACCATTATTTATTAAATTACAAATTAGTAAAAATATTGTTTATCCATGATAGTGAAATTAATTTTTAAAACTTACCCATTCTTGCCATCCCATCGGATCCGAGTGGGCTCATGTCCCACGGGGTACCGATCAGATGTATCCGTGGGCTGACTGTCATCCCCAGTAACGGGGTGGCTCCTATCAGTAGTGACTACATGGGGCTCTGGAGCACCTCCAATAGCCCCTGACTGTGGGCCAGTACTGACGCGGGTGGGGTGACGGCAGTCTCTGGAGGATCGGTGGGAGTAGTCTGTGCTGCGTTGAGGACGTGGAACCTCGAATCCTCGGCGGGTCGTCCTTCTTGGAACGACCTCGTCCACGTGGTGCCATATGTATCTGTAAAAAAATATTTTGTAAACTTGTTAATTGTAAACATTTGTTGTTTTCTCCTAAACATTAATGCTGTATATGATTAAATATATATATATATATATATATATATATACTTGAAGACTTCATCGGTCGTTATCTTCTTCACTTTCATCTTCATCCTCGGATCCTTCCGTTTCTTCACTTTCATCCTCACTCTCACTATTATGGGGTTCGCTTCGTACTGTATGTGATGGACTCTCAACAATATCAACTTCACCTGTATCGGATAAAAGGTTGGGAGGCATGGTAGTGTCAGTAATCAACCTTTGTGGGAACTGGTCATCCACTTGATAAGCTTGGTCGTCGAGAACGGTTTCGTTATCATATTCAACTCACCCTCTTGGTTTTGTCCTTCTTACGACCCTCCATTTCGACTTACACTTTCCAGGGTAAGATAAGTAATACACTTGACGAGCATTTTGAGCAATGATAAATGGATCAAATCGCTTCTCTCGTCGTGTACTATTAATCTCAGTTATTTTGTACTGAGTGTGAGATCGAGTTCCAGTTGGGCGTTGTGGGTCATACCAATCACAATAGAATAACATAATTCTTTTAATTGGTAACCCAACATATTCAAACTCTAAGATCTCTTTAATTGTACCATACCAATCTCGTTCCCCTTCTCCAGCATCTCCTTTGACACAAACCCCACAATTATATGAGTTCCTCTCCCTTCCCCAATCTACAGTGTGGAATTTGAATCCATTCACATAGTATATTGACCAACTGTGCACTTTATTTTTTGGTCCCCAAGCTATATCTTGCAAAAATTGGTCAGTTACCCTATGTGAGGGATCTTGTACCTATGTGTATTGTTCACAAAAACAAATGATTTGTTACACAAGGTGATGAAAAAAATTTCAATACCAATTAAATGTTTTATTACGGTAACCTACATAGCCCTTGAACCATGCCGGAAATTGTTGAAGAGAATCCTCCCCATGAATTTGTTCATAGTACCTGTCATTTATTAATAACACTAGATTAGATGAACTTCTATTTTACATTGTTTTTAGAATTAGGTTGTAAAGATTGATATTTTACCTTCAATACGGTGTGACCGCGTCACAATTTAGCAACACGTGGAGGTGTGCAGAAGTCCACTCCTCAACCGTCAACCATCGATCCACAGATTGACCAGTTGCTCGGCCTGGTTGATTGAATACTGACAGAGGTGGGTACATTACACTCTCTCCTCCGTCATCGTTGCGGGGAACCCTTGTTCTGCGAGACTGGACATTATCCTGGAAGTAATATGAGTAGAAATTTGATGTCTCTTTTGCCAAGTATGCCTGACAAATTGAACCGTCCACCTGAGCTCTGTTCTTGACAGTCCGCTTATAGACTCCCATTTCTCTTTCAAATGGGTACATCCACCTATATTGCACCGGCCCACAAACCCTTGCTTCATATGCCAAGTGAATTGGAAGATGTTCCATCGAGTTAAAGAACCCAGGCGGAAAAATCCTCTCTAATTTGCACAGGATCATGGGGATATTTGCCTCCATGGTGATAAGATCATCTACCTTGAGTGTTGTCGCACATAAGTCTCTGAAATATTCACTCAACTCCGTCAATGGCTTCCAAACATGGTCGGGCAGCTCCCTAAACATTATAGGAAGCAAGCTCTCCAGGAGGACATGGCAATCATGACTCTTAAGGCCGACAAACTTACTTTGATCAAGGTTGACACATCTCCCCAAGTTAGTGGCATAACTCTCAGGCATTTTGAGCTCCGTCACCCATTTACAAACTGATTCTCTCTGAGTCTTGGTTAATGAATACGACGCCTTCGGCTTACAAACACGTCCATCCCTTAGATCCTGCAAATTTAACTCAGGTCGTCTGCAGTACTCAGCCACATCCAATCTTGCCTTTATATTGTCTTTGGTCCGATCAGTATCCATTACTGTGTGCATTATGTTGTCCCATACGTTCTTTTCTATGTGCATCACATCTAGACAATGACGGACCAATAGATCCTTCCAATATGGAAGCTCCCAAAATATGCTTTGTTTAGTCCAGTTATGATCTCTCCCATAGCCCTGTGGTTTCACTTGCTGCCCAACTTCTGTGATCTTGGGTATATATTTTACCTCCTCCCATAAATCTTCACCAGTAATTCTTACCGGTGGTGGATCTCTTTCGATTGTGTTCTTTTTAAAACCGTACCTGTTACGCCGATATGGATGATCATCTGGTAAAAATCTCCGGTGACAATCAAACCACGAGTTCTTTCCGCCATACTTCAAGGTAAATGCCTTGGTGTCAGCCATGCAAACCGGGCACGCTAATTTTCCTTGTGTCATCCACCCAGACAACATCCCATATGCGGGGAAGTCGTTGATAGTCCACATTAATGCTACTCTCATCTGAAAGTTTTGCTTGGAGGAAATATCATACACCATAACACCCTCATTCCATAACTCAATCAACTCATCAATCAACGGTTGAAGGTACACATCAATTTTTGTTTTTGGGTTATTTGGACCGGGGATTATACATGTTAAGAACAAGTATGGGTCTTTCATACACATTTCAGGAGGTAGGTTATACGGTGTTATCACAACCGGCCAACAAGAGTAAGGCTTACCAAACTGTCTATTGGGAGTAAATCCGTCAGAACACAAACCTAAGCGCACATTTCGAGGCTCCACGGCAAATTCAGGATACGTTTGATCAAAATGTCGCCATGCTTCCCCATGCGACGGATGAGTCATCACACCATCAAACCTTTGATTATCAAAATGCCATCTCATGTGCGGAGCAGAACTCATGGAGGCATACAATTGCTTTAGCCTAGGTATAAGAGGCAAATAATGCATTCTTTTTTGAGGAACCTCCTTAGACCTATGACTGCCACGACGTTTGGGTTTATACCTAGGTTCTTCACAAAACTTGCATTGTGTAAGCTCTGAATCATCTTTGTAGTACAACATACACCCATTGACGCAACAATCAATCTTCACCTCGCACAATCCTAATTTACTAACCAACTTCTTAGCTTGATAAAAGTCTTTTGGGATACAATCTGGTTGAACACTAAGCTCACGTATCAAATCTGCCCACTGGTCAAATGAACTCTGACTATGGTTACCCTCAGACTTAATACTAAGCATTCGAACCGCTAAGGATAGTTCTGAATGAACACAACCTTCCCATAAAGGTTGATGTGCATCATCCAGTAGTCTAAAAAGTTTTGTGCATCTTCATTAGGGACTTCCTCAACCGGTTCGGGAATTCCTCTTGTCTCCGGGAAGTATCCGTAAAAAATCATCTGCTCGTAACAATTCAAATTTCCTTGCCATGCAACAGGATTACTACTTTCACCCACTCCCGATCCACCATGTTCCTCTACCGTAATTTCCTCCCCATGTTGGGTCCACACATAATAGTCTGCTTTAAAACCATGTTGCATAAGGTGAACCTTTACATTATCAACCTCAGAAAGTTTCTGACACCTACACTTGGCACACGGACACCTTATCTTACCCTCTGCAATGTACTCTTCAGTTCTACATGCAACATCCATAAACACATCGAGACCTCTAATGAACGATGGTTTAATTCCGCCTCTATTATGATGAAGCCTATCGTACATCCACGATCGATCCGCACGAGACATTATAGTGTGTTTTACAGTCTAGCAACCTAATGCATTGTTGGAAATTTCATTAAACATATTTTACATTAATATCTCTTTATTATATAAGTTTTTATTAAACACATGTTCAGTTAACCTAATTTCGACAGAGTGCCCCTATATATAACCAAAGTCAACCAATAAATATCAATTGCCGGAGATAAGGACCGGTCCCAGTCAAAGTCATCTACCCTAAGGTTCTTAGCAACATTTGTAATTTGAACATCAATATCATAACATATACCAATCATATTATACAACAGTCATATATAATCGTTAGATTGATTTAATATATGAAAATACTATCATCAAACATAACAATCAACAAATATCAAAATTTTGGTCAAATTTTCCATCAAATAACAATTCTTATTATACCACTATATATGTTGATTGATGAGGACCTAACACTTTTCCCGTCTCTTCGAGATTGGAACAAGTCTGATCACTGGTGGCTCAAACCAAGGACGCGACATGTTCCAGTCCCAAAAGAGATGGGAAATTGTGTACTCCCCTTTTCAGGTATACGTACAAATTTTAATTGATCTTTGCTTAATTAATTCATCTAACTTTCTTAATTTTTATCTTTGTTGATTGATGAGAACATAACATATTTTTCACATAAATTATTTTATCACTCAAATTATATTTTATCACATAAATATTTTTCAATTTTATCACTCAAATTATTTTCAATTTTATCACTCAAATTATTTTATCACTCAAATTATATTTTTCACATAAATTATTTTATCACTCAAATTATATTTTATCACATAAATATTTTTCAATTTTATCACTCAAATTATTTTATCACTCAAATAATTTATAACTTAAATAATTTATATCTCAATTATAACTCAATTATATCTCTTTTTTCAATTATAACAATTATAACTCAATTATATTTTTTTTTCAATTTTAATTTATCTGTTATAACTTAATAAAATTTAACAAATTGAAAAATTAAGAACACTTACCTTGACAGAGTGGTAACGGCAGCGACAGTGGTGGTGACAGCGGCGGACAGCAGCGGATCTGGTGGTGGCGCAGCGAACCGGGACTGGCAGCGCACCGGCGGCGTTCGGGCAGAGGACGCGGCAGTGGGCCGCGGTGGTGACGAGGCGGCGGCGGTGGGTTCGCGGCGGCTCTGTTGGGCAAAAAACAAAAAATAAAAAAACAAACCAAATCAAAAAACCAATCGGTTAGAAATGTAGCTCTACTCACCGTGAGCAAGATGGTGGTCTCCTTTTTTGGAAACCACCGTCGACGGCGGCGTGAAGGTGGCGGACGCGAGAGAGAGAAGTTACGGCGCATAGTGAGGAAGGAGACGCGGTCTCATGTTTAAGTTCACCCATACCGGGGGGCTTCCGAGGGTCTTCCGACGGCAATATGAAACGCACCGTTTCATTAAACGGTCTAATGGCGCCCAAACCCTAATTCGCTAACTTCCGTCGGAAGACCCTCGATTTTTCAAATTTTAAATTACCGAGGGTTTTCCAGTATGAAACCACGAAACGCAGCGTTTCAGCCACGCGCGAGGGGAATCTCAATCGAAACGGTCCATTATGCCCTCGGAAAACCGCCAGAACTTTCAATATTCAGACGGTTTTCCGACGGATGTCCATAAACTCTTACCATTTTATCTTATAATATACTAACAAATTAATTTAATCAGTTCAATTCCTAATATATAACAAACGATCCATCATATATTATTGTTGTCAGGAGCTGTATTGTCCTGATGAACTCAATTGATGAGTTATCTTGGTGTTCTCTTATATATAAGTACTTGAGAGTCTCCCTGGCTCTCAAGTCAGTCGTCAATGTTGTTGGCTACTTCGAACACACCGTTCAACTAATTAAAGATTTTATTTTGACGAAATATCATTTATTAATATTATTTTACTAATACAAACACTGCAGACATTTAAATCCGTTTAATATCACCTTAAATCCAATAATTAAAGTAAGTTTATTAAATATCACGAACCCTCGGAAGTCCGCCGAAAAACATTATTAGTTCCGAGGGTCTTCCGACGGTTTTGTAGAAACCCCATAACCTAACCCTAACCCTGTAGAGAACCCTCGGAACTCCGCCGGAATAGTATATGATTTTCTGGGGGTCTTCCGACGGTTTATAGAAACCCCATAACCTAACCCTAACCCTGTAGAGAACCCTCGGAACTCCGCCGGAATAGTATATGATTTTCCGGGGGTCTTCCGACGGTTTACCCAAACCCTATACCTAACCCTAACCCTGTCGAAAACCCTCGGAAGTCCGCCGAAACACATTAATAGTTCCGAGGGTCTTCTGACGGTCCCTGGGAACCCCATAACCTAACCCTGTCGAGAACCCTCGGAACTCCGCCGGAACAGTATATGATTTTCCGGGGGTCTTCCGATGGTCTAGAGAAACCCTACATCTTAACCCTAACCCTGTGGAGAACCCTCGGAAGTCTGCCGAAAGGTATTATTACTTTCGAGGGTCTTGCGACGGCGGTAGTTCAAGCCCTCGGAATTCCATCGGTATATTATGGCGGGAATGATGACGCGAATTCCCGCGCTATATTGCAAGGGCTTTCCGACGGATTTTCTTCAATTAGATGTCGCTTTGTGGTCAGCGAAAGATCCCCCCGGAAACCCCTCAGAATATTCCGACAGGAGAAAATCCGTCGGAAAACGCCCTCGGAAAACTCCGTGTTTCTAGTAGTGCTAGTTGTGATATATGTGTTATGAGTGTTGCATTGCATGCATGTTCCCCATCACTGAGTCGATGACTCACCCCTTATCAACCATTTTCCGAGTACGATCCCACCGCCGACGAGGAGCCGTTGATCCGTTAGAGGTCGTGTCAGCAGATATCCTGGGTGAGCTCCGCTTCGTTCGTGGAGCCTTTAGTTGTTATTTTACATTTATTTCACTCATTAGTTTTATAAGACATTTCAGTTTCAGATGTAATAGTTGCTCCAGACTTTAGAGGCAGGTTACCTTTCTTTTACGTTTCAGCAGTTATACAGTTACACAGCTATACAGTTATACCCGTTTATTACAGTTATATACAGATATCAGTTTACAGCTATATTCAGTTAATTCAGTTTATTTAATAGTTTATGTATACGATAGCGTGTTCGTTGGGACAGTACCCTTCGCACGAACACCCCTGAGTAGCGGGGTGTTACATCATTCATTACCCTTTATTGGATTCGTCTAATTAGAAATTCATTTAAAGAAATTTTTGTTCGGTTCTTTAATCCTCGTGGGAACGATACCCACTCACCGTGGTTTTTATTACTTGAACGATTCGGTGCACTTGCCGATACCCTATCACTGTTTACTCAGAAAGTTAAGTTGAGTGTTTGTAGCGGAATAACCTTTCTCAGAAGGTTAAGCTTCTGAGAGCTTTTACCTTTCTGAGAAAGTTCCTTTCTGAGAATTTTATGAAAGTGTTTTAAAGATGATTTTACTTAAACGCTTTCTGATTTCAACTTAATAGATTTTCACAGTTATGATTAAGTTAAAAACGTGTTTAATAGTTTTCTTAGAAAGTAAGAGTTGAGGGAAGAAAAGCTTAACACAAAGAGATTTTTATACTGGTTCGGTTTTAACTAACCTACTCCAGTCCTCAACCTTCCGTTGAGAGTTCCTTAGATATTCTTCTTATCGTGCCTTCTCAGACAACACTGCCTTTACCACGTAAAGGACTTTCACCACTTCACAATCCGAAGTGGATTTCCTTGCCTCCAACACTAGAGGACGTTCCTTGCCTTAACTTAATTAAGGACTTTACCTTGCCTCACAACAGAGGACTTTGATTGCCTTAACCACTTAAGGACTTTTACTTGCCTCAAACAATCGAGGACTTAAAACTGCCTTCACACTCGAAGGACTTAGCGTTTTTCGAATAGAGTTTTTGTTTCGAAAACAACTACTAAGATTAAGATACATACTTTGTTTTCTCTTAGTAGACTTCTAAATTTAACTTACAGACGTAAGAATTTACACCAATACAAAGCTAGAAGATTTTTCGCAAAGTTAGAAAAACAGTTTCGGAAAATTGTCTTTCTGAGAAAGTTCTAAGTTTCGCAAATAATGATTTTCAATTCAACAGAGTTTTGGCACGATTAATCAAGAGTTTTTGCGCAAGAATTTCTTCACCATGCTCTGGAATTGAACTCATATATATAGGCATCAAAGAGCCGCGAAATTAGAAGCTTTCACTTTGCTGATGTGGCTGTCTCTGGCTCAGAACGGCTCCCTGTAACAGTCAGCGCGAAATGAGGAACTTTCTGACTTGTACAGTGCGCGTGTTCCCACTTCCTTTTTCTTACTGTTTCGAGCTTTCTGAGAGATGATGCTTCATCCATTGAGTCTTGACACTTGGTTGCTTCTAAGTCCAACTTTCTGAGAGTTGTACGGACTTCTGAGGCGAACCTTCTGAGGGAAGACCCTTCTGAGAACCACCAGTCGCAAGGTCTTCTGAGACCTTTCTGAGGCGACAGTGTTCTTCTCTCAGAACTGCATTTTCACCTTTGCGCTTTCTGACTATCCTTTCTGATGTCTTTCACGCCATGATTTCTTCTTGTAATTCATAAGGTTACTCATTGCTTGTCTTGATCTTTACTCATGGATTTGCAAAAATTTAAGCTTTCTGAGACACTTAGCACACATGTTAGCAAAACCTTAAGTAAAATTTTTATACTTATGGCTTACTTTGTTATCATTAAAACTTTCTATCTCTCTAAGAGAAATATATCAATTTCTCTCAGAAGGGTTCTGGAGCTTACAGTTTTGTCTTAATGACGGGACTGTGAGCTGGAAGAGTTCCGAGCAAGAGACAGTCGTCGATTTTACTACAGATGCCGAGTATGTTGCTGGCAGTAATGCAGCAAAAGAGATTGTTTGGATCTGAAAGTTCATTACTGAACTTGGTGTAGTTCCGTGCATTGAGGACCCAGTAGCTCTCTATTGTGACAACAATGGAGCCATTGCACAGGCTAAGGAACACAGATCTCACCAGTGATCCAAACACATACTCAGGCGTTTTCATCTCATTCGAGAGATTATCGATAGAGGAGATGTGAAGATATGCAAAGTACCGACTGATGATAACATCTCTGACCCACTGACCAAGCCCCTTCCTCAGCGGAAGCATGATGGGCATACTAGATCATTAGGCATTAGGGATATGCCAGATTGGCTCTAGTGCAAGTGGGAGACTGTTGGTGTATGCCCTAGAGGGCCAATCATAATTGCGTTTCTATTATGATGTTATGACATTATATATTATATATTTATATATATATATATATATGAGGCATTTCATTCATTAATTGTTTATTTATTTTAATGAACATTATGAAGTCCTTAGAATGGAATTATTTAAATATTAAAGATTAGGTACATAACCTAATAGTGAGACTTCATTCTTAAATGTCCCTAGTCAAATATTACTGTGAACAACAGGACAACAGTAACACGTTGAGACTAGTATGTGTATGGACTGATAACCTTTTCTCACATGTTATGGATATGTGATATCAACTCTGCACATAGGTATATATGGTGATATATACTGGACTGACCCACCTTGAGAACACTACATGGATAGTAATGTGAATGTCATAAGTGATTCTCATAGTGATGATGGTACATGTAGTCCTTTGACTTGAAGTTACTGCGATCCGCTGCATGAGGAATTATGTGCTTTGATACCGTCAAACGTTATCCGTAACAGGGTAATTATAAAGACGATCATTAGGCATATCACGAGTCATGTGGGTGGTGCGAGTAACGTAGATAGAATTTGTCCCTCTTACATTACAAGAGATATATCTATGGGCCCCTTGATGAGTAGGACTGAGTAAATGCATGGCCGTGCTGAAATGAATTAATGTGTGACATTAACCTCATTTAATTTTATCAGTCTACTCGGTAATCAAGAAACTAATGATTTAACTATACAAGATGACTGATTCCATGCTTGTGTTAAATCTAGATATTTGGAGAAAGGGATTGAATTGTACAATAACATCGATCACATAAATGTTATGTCAAACCGTTGACTTCCTTATAACTTGGGTAACAGTGATGTATTGCTAGATACCGCTCACTGTTTATATTATTAAATAATATTTAATAATATTGCCAACGTTATGAGAATCTATAGGGTCACACACTAAAGCAGTTTTAATTGATGCTTAATTAGATTAAATTAGTGTGACTAATTTAATTGCATTGGGCTTGCATCAGATGGGCCCAATAAGGCACAAACTAGGTTTAAGTTTTCTATGAGATGAGAGTGGAGTGTTGGCTATAAATAGCAACACATATGAGCCTAGCCTCACACACACAAGAATTTTGAATTCACACTCTCTCACTCAGAGAAAGCTAATCCTTGTTTTCTCTGAAATTCACTACTAGCATAGAGAGTCTCAGAGGAGCATCAAGGTGGACGTGTGACGGCCACAACTGCTGTGTGGACTTCTAAAGGTCGCCGCTGCTACTGCGTCGGAAGGATTGACATAGCTCATTTCGTGTAGCTGCCACGCTTCAACAGGTAAATCAAATATAATTTATGATATTTCACAAGGGTCTATGGGAGGGAATTGCATGTAAAATTTTTGTTTTCCGCTGCTTCTATATGCATGATTTCCCAACAAGGACCCCCACCAGCATCTCAAAGAATTTCATTATGTGTGTGTCACTCTAGGGCCACACGGAGCTGGTATTGATGCTGTGAAACTCTGTGCCTTCACTTTCTCTCTAGAAGGTGCGGCTAAAACATGACTCATGAATCTACCCAATGGGGCGGTGAACTCGTGGACAGATCTTAAAAGAAGGTTCTTGGAAAAGTACTTTCCCGCTTCAAGAGTGGGGGCAATTAGGAAGGTCATCTGCAGCATTCAACAACTACAAGGAGAAACACTCTATGAATACTGGGAGCGTTTCAACAAACTGGTCTCAAGCTGCCCTTCCCATCAGATATCCGACGCCAACCTCATCCAATTCTTTTATGAGCGGTTGTGCGTAGCGGATAGGCGTACTATTGATTGCATAAGTGGGGGAGCACTGATGAACAAGACCTTGGCAGAGGCTATGGAGCTGATAGAAACCATAGCCTCCAACAATCAGCAGTTTGGAACCCTGGATACTCCTAATGCAAAAGGGGTGCACGAAATTGGCCCCTATGATCAAGAGTCATTGGCAAAGCAGCTGGCAGAGATGGCGTGTGCCATCAAGGAACTTACTCTGAGCTAACAAAAGATGGTAGCCTCTGCTTCTATCCCAGCACCTCCACCAATAGCCCAGGCATGCGGGATTTGTGCTAGTGACCATCCTACCGATGTGTGCCCTCAGCTGAACGTGGAATGTGCAACAGTGGCAGCCACAAATTTCCCCAATCAAGGGCAATCCCAATTCGGTAATACCTATAACCCTTCCTGGAAAAATCATCCCAAATTTTGGAATAACCAAAGCCAAACACAACAACCACCACAATTCCAACCCTAAAACACACCTCCCTTCCCCAATCAACAAAAATACCAACCCCCTCACCAGAGAGCACAAAACCATACACCCCTACCTCCCAAACCACCTCAATACACCCCACCTCAGTCTACCCAATCTTCTTCTGAGTCAGAGATACAACAACTTTTGAAGTTGATGATGGAAGAGAAGGTTAAAAATGAGCAGATGAGGAAAGACGTTGCCTAGCTGATGGAGGAACGCAATGCTTCTTTAAACAATGGCAATCACATCCCCTCCCAAACAATTCCAAATCCAAAGGGGAATGTGAGTGCTATAGCTCTGAGGTCAGGGACAGTACTCCCTACAGTTGAGGCCCCGAAATCTAATGGGGAGCCTCAAGTCATAACAACTGAGGAAGAAACACAAGTGCAAGAGGAGGAGCAATCAGAGGAAGAGGCGCGGGTGAAAACCTTGCAGAAGGGCAAGGGGAAGATGGGTGTGGAAAACAAAGAAGCTGAATCAGTTGCACCACCACCAAACTTACCTTTCCCTCAAGCTGCTACAAGGGGAAAGAAAAAGACGGGGATAGATGAAGTGGTCTTGGGAACCTTCAAAAAGATTGAGGTAAATATCCCTCTCCTAGAAGCTATAAAGCAAGTGCCAAAATATCCCTCTCCAATTGAGCAAACACTACTAGAAACTCTCGGAATATCGACGAATTTTATCGACGGATACCGTCAATATCCGTCAATGAATCACTGTATCGACGGATAGTCCCCCACGATTACTTGCTAGTTGGAATTCAAGTATCGACGGATATAACCAAAAAATCCGTCGATATGTTATCGATGGATATATCCGTCGATAGTATTGACGGATGTATCGGCGGATATATCCCTCGATAATGTTATTTTAAAAAAATATGAAATTATTAAATATTTGTATCGGCGGATATGTATCCGTCGATAATTTGTTTCTCCAACAAAAAAAATAAAAAAAATAATTTCATTATCGGCGGATACGTTCGTCGATAACAGTAACCGAAAATAATTTTTTTTTAAATATTTGAATTAATAATATTTAAACTAAATCAAAATTTATAACAAAATAGTAATAATCTCCATAAATAAAACTATAATGAAATATCATAATGTATATATTAATCAATATTTACAAAATAGATAAAATCCAAACACTATATAAGTCAAGTCATAAAAAATCCAAAATGTAATGTCTGAACATCCAAAACATAAACGATAAAAAAAGTCATACAAAATCCATCGTATCAATGTCACAATCATCATCACCATCACCAGCATCATCTCTGGATGCATCTGGCTGAGTAGGAGGAGTCTGGGCAGGAGGAGGTCGAGGAGTCGGTGTGTGGGCAGGGGCGGCAGCAGCAGGCTGAGGTGGTGTAGAATAAGAGGGCTGAGGAGTAGGCGGTGTCGTCTGGGCAGCGGCGGCGGCAGCAGCAGCAGCAGGAAGTGGAGGTGGTGTAGAATATGCGGGATGTGGATAGCCTGGATGATATGAAGGTGGAGGAGGAGGCCAGAATGCAGGGGGACAAGGCGGAGGCGGATGATGATACTGTGGGGGAGTGGGAGGGAAGGGTGATGGCTGAGAAGGTGGTGGTGGTGCAGAGACGCCAGCAGCAGCCGATGATGACCCTCCAGCAGCAAACATCCCGTAATACTGGGACATCTGCTCTCTAATCTGCCTACTGACCTCCGCAACAATCTCCTGCTGTCGGGCGGTCCGCTCCTGCTCAAGCTGCGCCTGCAGCACCTCGACCCGGGTCTGTAGCTCCAGGTTCAGATTGTGAGCCCGGTCACGGACCTCAGCGTCGCTGCTCTCCCCTGAGGCTGTTGGTGCTGTTGCAGCAGATGCGTGGGAGGAACGGGCAATGGGGTTCACGACCGCGCCCCGCCCGTATATGCGGCCCTTGTAAGGGCCGCCCACAGCCTCGGTCCACACCGCCTCCTCATCGACGGGTGGGACGGACTCACCGGGCTGTGATGCCTCTGCCAGCTGGGTGCGGACCTCATCCAAGCGGCGCGTATAATCAGCCTACAATGAGACGAATACATAATCATTTTAAATGGAATACATAATCATATTAATTGAATACATTTATACAACTATGATGAAATCACTTACATGCATGAGTGCGCTGCGACCGCTCGTCTACCCACATCGTCTTGTCGCCCTTCTTGGTGTGCGTCTCCCTGAACAACTCCTCCTGCGTGGGTGGTCTTTTCAGCCTCTGCTCCTGTAAGTTTAAAACAATTGAACAAAGCATTAATTAATCAATTCATATATAAGAAACATAAAATTAAATGTATTGCAAATATTACGTACCAGCCGTCTGTTAGTGGAGTCCACAGTAGCGGATCCACCACAATGAAGGGAGCCACCCCTCAATGAGGCCCTGCTAGCCTTGGCCTTCTCCGACTTGGCCTTAAACCTCGGAGAAGACCAATACTCCTACAGCACACGGTGGTGGGCATCTGACATCCACTTGTGATCCTTGTCCTTGCCATTACGGATCCATAAGTACATGTCACTGAGCCTCTTAGTTGCCCGATGGCAGAAGGCATGGTACAGTGCTGGATCATCGGCAGGACTAATGGTGAAGTGATACTACAATATATAGACAAATTTAATTTGTTAGTTACCACAACATAATTAATTACTAATTACTAAAATTGAAGAGTTCATATTACCTTCCACTCCTGATACCATCGCCGCCTCTCCTCCTCGGTCAACTTCAAGAAATACTCGATCGGCCTATGATACATCTTCTGTATCGTGGCCGTGATCTGATGAGTGCCGAGGGTGGCAGGCACAAAACTACATTGTTATAAAGAATTAGTTTCCATTTTATATAATAATCACTTTTACATATTTTATTCATAAAAGATTGACATTTATAACAACTTAAATCATATACCTTAGACCGGATGGATCCGGTCTGATGGAGGGGAGAGGACGTGTATCTGAAGCTGCTGATGCAATCTCGACCGGCACCTCATTATTGCCCCCAATGTCATGTGGGGAGGCAGTAATGGGTGATGATGGTCCCCCAGCAGCAGATGGTGATGGTGATGGTACTGGCTCGTAGTCTGGGTCCTCATCCGTCTCTGGCCTCGGGACACGACCAGGGATGTCATACAAATCAATACCCCTCGATCGATAACCACGTGGCTGGGCGGCCGTCTTCCTCCGCCCGCGATCTCCTCGGCCTCTGCCCCTACCCCTATCATCTGCCGTATCTATTCAGAACTATACAAGTTACTTTTCATTAATTAAAGTGTTTGACAAAGTATCTTAAAATGAGGTAGTGTTATTTGAAAACAAATTGAATTGTTAAAAACCATTTATTCAGAAAGTTGTGGACTGTCTTCACTCTCGTCTTCTGTATCGTCACTGTCAAGTTCATCTTCTTCTTCGTCACTACCTTCAGTGGAGTCATCACCCTGACTTGTTATGTTTTGGCGAGACATGTTAATAATGTCATCTTCACCAGTATTATCATGTAAAGTAGCAGGGACTCCTGTATCTACAACCACCCTTAGAGCACGTGTAACTTCAACTTGGTAAGCTATTTCATCCACATCATCACTTTCAACTTTGCCCCTAGGTTTGGTTGTGAAAACAATCAACCACTTATTCTTGTACTTCCCCGGATACCTTGTGTAATACACTTGCCGAGCATTCTGTGCAATGATGAAAGGATCATATGCACCAAATCGTCGTGTATGGTTAACCTCAATTATGTCGTAATCAGCGTGCTTGCGTGTTCCATCAGGATGCTAGGATCATACCACTCACAGCTAAACAAGACAACCTTCTTTGGCGTTGGGTCCTCACCAACATATTCTAACTCTAAGACTTGTCTGAGTACCCCGTACCAATTATTCTCCCCTGTTCCAGCATCCCCTCGAACGCACACTCCACTATTGTACGTGGTCTTCTCACGACCCCAGTCTAGGGTGTGAAATTTATAACCATACACATGGGAAATTGGCCACGATATTGTTACATTGGTGGGACCCCAAGCTAAGCTTTTTATATGAGGATTTGTGACATTATTGTCATGATTGAGCACCTACATACGTAGAGAACAAAGAGAATAGAAGGGAAAATTTTGAATTTTATGTTAAGATAAATCAAAGACTAATAGTACGAAGATTATAAACTTACGAACGAGTTGAACCATTGAGGGAATTGGTCAAGCGTATGATTCTGAATGGTTTGTTCAAAATATCTGTTGACATTAAGTAGAAATTAAAGATTTTTAATGACAACATTCACTACTATGTACAAAAACATTATTGAAATGATGAATTAGATATGTCACTTACGTTCTATAAGTGTCCACCTCATCACAGTTGATGAGAACATGTAGGTGCGCTGCATGCTTTTCTCTATCATTCACCCAATAGTTTGTGGGTTTACCGGCACCACGTCCAGGTTGATTAAACACAGACAAAGTAGGCGGATATGAAGTTTCACCTCCATCATCATTGCGGCCTACTGCTGTTCTTTTCGAATGAACATGTGGCTCAAAATAAAATGATTAGAAGAAAGACATCTCCTTTGATAAATAAGCTTCACATATTGACCCTTCAACACGAGCTCGATTCTTGACAGTTCTCTTAAAGGTCCCAATATTTCTTTCAAAGGGGTACATCCATCTATATTGAACCGGCCCACATACTTTCGCTTCATAAGCCAAGTGCACAGGTAAATGTTCCATTGAGTCAAAAAAAGAGGGGGGAAATATTCGTTCCAACTTGCACAAAATTACAGAAATATTTTGCTCCATTACTTCCAAATCATGGGACCTCAGTGTGGTAGAACACAAATCACGAAAGAACCAACTAAGCTCGGTCAATGGTTTCCACACATGTAAAGGTAACTCTCGAAAGGCAACTGGAAGCAAACACTCCATAAACACATGACAATCATGACTTTTCATCCCATGGAACTTTCCATGCGCAAAATCCACACACCTACGGAGGTTGGAAGCATATCCATCTGGCATTCTCAACTCTTGCACCCATTTACACACAGATTGCCTCTGCGCAGGATTTAAAACATAGCTTGCCTTCGGCTTAAAAACGCGACCATCACGTGTCTATTGTAAATGTAGCTCTGGTCGTCGACAGTACTCTGATAAGTCTACTCTTGCCTTGAGATTATCCTTAGTCTTGTCACTGTCCATAACAGTATTTATGATGTTATCACAAACATTCTTCTCAACATGCATAACATCTAGACAGTGACGAACAAGATTATCTTTCCAATAGGGTAACTCCCAGAATATGCTCTACTTAGTCCAGTTATGGTCCACACCATAACCTGGAAACTTGACTACTTTACCCAATTCAGTTATCTTAGGCAGATTTTTAACTCTGTCCCAGACCTGTCGTCTAGTAAGCCTAACAGGTGGTTCTTCATGTTCAACATAGTTTCGCTTAAACCCATACCTGTTATTCCTAAATGCATGATCATTTGGCAAGAATCTCCTATGACAATCAAACCATGAGTTCTTGCCGCCATTCTTAAGTGTGAAGGATTCTGTATCCTCCATGCAAATAGGGCAAGCTAGCTTCCCCTGTGTCATCCACCCAGACAACATACCATAAGCAGGAAAGTTATTAATCGTCCACATCAGAGCGGCTCTTAGCATGAAATTTTCTTTGGTGGCCACATCATAGGTCAAAACCCCATTGTGCCACAACTGCTTCAATTCATCTATGAGTGGTTGGAGGAAAACATCAATTTTAGCTTTTGGATTATCAGGGCCAGAAATTACACATGTTAAAAACATGTACGGATCTTTCATGCACATCTCAGGAGGGAGGTTGTAAGGGGTAACAACAACAGGCCAACAAGAATAAGGCTTGTTAAATAAGTTATTTGGCGTGAACCCATCTGAGCAAAGCCCTAATCTAACATTCCGCGGATCATTTGCAAATTGAGGGTGACACCTATCAAAATGCCTCCAAGCTTCACCATGAGAGGGATACGTCATTATCCCGTCACTTCTCCTATTCTCATAATGCCACCTCATGTGAGGTGCAGAGCTCATAGAGGCATACAAGCGTTTTGACCTAGGGATTAGGGGAAGATAGTGCATCCTTTTGTTGGGAATATGCTTATACCTCCCATTACCCGCTCTTCTACGTTTGAACCTGGGGGCCTGGCAGAATGTGATACCCCGTATCACAGTGTCCTTTAGAAGGACTCTCTTTAGGACGCGTCAGAAACACGTCAGCAGATTGCTGTCAGAGGGGACTCGCTAGCGAGCAGTCGGTCGCCAGCGACCACCTGTGAGTCGCCAGCGACGGGACCAAGTCCCACATCGTACAGAACGAGCGTCACACAGTTGCTGTCAGAAGGCGATCGCCAGAGCTCGCTAGCGAGCGTATCCTAGTTGCTAGCGACCGTCCGAAGTCCCACATCGGACGCAACATGATGTCAGCCTGCCCCCCCTCACCTATATATATGAGTAGTAGTTGAGTCCTTTTCTTCACTCCTCATTCTCCCGCGTTTTAAGAGCAGTGCTTTTTGGCATTCCTTTTTCGGTAAAGGAACTCTGTCGGAGTGAGGTTTTGACGTCTTGAGGATACTCTGCTAGAGCAAATTCCCGACGGTGAGTGAAAAGTCGTTTTTGTCCTTTTTCTGCGTGAGGGTCGCCAGCGAGCAGGAGGAGCTCGCCAGCGACCGACCCCTCGCTAGCGAGAGGCAGTACCTCGCTAGCGATGGCGTGACGCAGCATCAGTTCAAGTTTTGTTTTTCTCTTCTTCAGGGGTCCTAATGGGTCCTTTTTGCACTTCAGGTGCGAACGCAGTGCCGTTGGCAGGAGCCCGAGCCGACGGTGCTTCTCAGAGTCAGGATTATCTAGGTGAGTGGAGGTCTTGCATGTAGTTTAGCATTTATGGCATATGTATTTATGTTTGATAATTAGATAATTAGGAAAGATAATAATAAAGTTATTATGCATGTGTTTGTATGTAAAGTAGTAGTAGAATTAGTAACATGTTAGGTGGTTAGAATAGAATAGTAGAGACTTATGTTTTATGCTATGTATATGAGATGCTGATTGGTTGGCTGTTTACTGCTTTATGATATGACATGTGATATAAGATAGATAAATAAGACTATAAATAGAATCCATGACATGTATGATTGCTTGAGTGAGTTATGTGCTGACTGTCTAGAATAGTTACGCCGCCCCTGATTAGTATACGTCAGACGCTATGGCCGGTGGTCAGTCCCGGTATCTTAGTAGGTTTACTAATTAGCGGTGAGTCGCCCGAGCCCGCCAAGTACGTTCCGATCCCGGTTATCGGACGACTTGGATACAGATTCAGATACACCCCACGAGGGTCAGATATGAGTAAAACTCATGCCGCGCGCTGAGTCAGATTTGACCACTTCCCATGTTGAGCGCTGGGTGACAGACTACAGATAGAGTATTCAGTACAGAGGCTTGGTATGCAGGCTTTAGTGTGACAGCTAGACATGATATTATTTGTATGGTTGATAACATGCTAGATGTGATATATGTGTTATGAATGTTACATTGCATGCATATTCCCCATCACTGAGTCGATGACTCACCCCTCATCAACCATATTTCAGAGTACGATCCCGCAGCCGACGGGGAGCCGTTGATCCACTAGAGGTCGTTTCAGCTGATATCCTGGGTGAGCTCCGCTTCGATCGTGGAGCCCTTTAGTTATTGTTTTGCATTTATTTCAGTCATTAGTTTTATAAGACCTTTCAGTTTCAGATGTAATAGTTGCTCCAGACTTTAGAGGTAGGTTACCTTTCATTTACGTTTCAGATATTTTCAGTATTATCAGCAGTTATACAGTTATACAGTTATACCAGTTATATACAGTTATATACAGATATCAGTTTACAGTTATTTTCAGTTAATTCAATTTATTCAAGAGTTTATGCATACGTTAGCGTGTTCATTGGGATAGTACCCTTCGCACGGACACCCCTAAGTAGCGGGGTGTTACACATAATTTACATTCAACTAATTCAATATCCTCCTTATAGTACAACATGCAACCGTTCATGCAACAATCAATTTTCTCTGATTTCAACCCAAGTTTTGAAACTAACTTCTTTGCCCTATAATAGTCCCTAGGAATTGCCTCTGGTCGTGGATTAGCATCATTCATTAAAGTAGCCCATCGATCAAAAGCACTTTGACTCTCGTTTGCCTCTGACTTGATAGACAACATCCTAACTGTCACTGATAACTCAGAAAGGGCTGAACCCTCCCAAATGGGTGTCTTTGCAGATTCTAACAAAGGAAAAAACCTTTGCGCTTCAGGATTTGGTTCCTCCTCTCTGGGTTCATTATAATCTTGATCATGTTGCCCCCCAAAGGAATCATGGATCATTTCCTCATAACACCCACGATTATCACCGCCCTAATTTAAATTACGATCCCCATATTGTTCACCATCAAACCCACTTGAACTACCTCCGACAAACTGATCCTGTTGTAGTGACTCGACTTCCCCATGGAATGTCCATACATAATAATTATCCATAAATCCCTTTTTGTACAGGTGAACCTTAATCGTGTCAACATCATAGAAAAACCTACAAACACACTTGGCACATGGACACTTGACTTTTCCCTCAGACCTAAATTGTTCAGACATAGAAGCAAACCCCACAAACTCTTCAACTCCAGCATAGAATTCCGGCTTAATTCCCCCCTATTCGGGTGTAACCTATCATACATCCATGATCTATTTGTTGATGACATTGCCCTTGAGTATTGGAGAATCCTAAAATGAGAAGTTTAACTAGGACTAATTAATCACAGTTTTTTAGTTAATCTAAATTCACCATTAATACGACACTAATGATTTTTACAAATTTGTTAATTTTTTACTCAAACATAATTTCGATAGAGTTTCCCTTAGTTTTAGATAACTTAACAACAGTTATTTAATTTCTCAAAATTTTTACTTCACAAAATTTTGACAGAGTCTCCCCTAAATTTTAAACAAACTTTCTCATTTAATTTTACAAATCAATCAACCAGTATTGCCGGAGTTTAAGGACCGGTCTCAGACTAAGTCATCTACCCTAAGGTTTTGCAACAATAATAACAGAATCATATCATTAAAATTAATAAATAACATACCTAATATAAACGTAAGCTCCTAAAAACCATAAGCTCCAATCGCCCGAATATATTAACAACTGTTCTCATATATATCATTTAAATAATATATTTGTTACGTTATTGAAAAATTACTTACTTTAAATAACATATAAGTTTGTTAAATCTATCTTTTTTGGAATAATGTTTTCTATTTTTGTTTAAAACAGTTTTCCTTTAAAAAAAATTAATATATTTATTTTTTAAAAAACAGAAAGTTTAACATATTAATTTTTTTAAATAGAAAAAATAAAAAAATAATAAATACAATATATAAAAATACCAAAAACAATGAAAAATTAAAATTTAAGAAAAATACCTAATGGAAGACCAAGAGATGCTTCCTGGCGGCGGTGGCAACGGAGGGCCGGCGACGGCGGTGGCAGCGGAAAAAGCGGGAAAATGCTACAAACAATGAGTTCTCATTAGAGACCTCAAACAAAAATTCTAAACCGATTAAAATGTAGAGGACAGAGAGACTAACCTGTTGGCACTTCCCGAAGGTCGAACGGGCGGCGGACAGTGGCGGAAATGGCCGTTTTTCGCGACGGAGAGAGAGAGAGCGCGGAGAAGAGAGAGAGAGAGGAGTTCGCGAAGTGAGGAAGAAGGAGACGCTGTCTCCTCATATTCGCGGATTATCGACGAATGGTTTAAACCATCCGTCGATAAAAAGCACCTGATTTAATGAAACAATGTGTTTCAATTAACGAGGGATGAAATCATTCTTATCCGTCGATAATTTCATTCCCAGTTTAGGGTTTAGGGTTTAGGGTTTTATCAGCGGATATTTTAATCTTCATCCGTCGATAACATCAACCTGACCAAAAAATTTTTTTTGTTTTGAGCGGGAACAAATTATCGACGAATATTTTAGAAAATATCCCTCGATAAATATATTCGCTGATTAAAAAATCCCGCCAATGCTATATCCGTCGATAAATCCGTCGATGACCTCGTCAAAAACGTCCGTCGATAATCCGATAGTTTCTAGTAGTGAAAATTGAGTAAAACCCATGAAAACAACATCAGCTGCATCTTTCTCTGTTTCTGACGCCGAAAAAACCGCCCTGGCGGTGGTCTCGACCGCCCCAGCCGTCTTGATCGCCCCAGCGGTGGCGACTGCCACTCCGGCGGTAACAACCGCCTCCGCGGTGATGTCTACTGCCCCAACAGTGTTGATGTCCGCCCCAGCGGTCGCGGCGACTCCTGCCCAGATTTCCTCTGTAACACCCCGATCTTTATTAGGTCCTAATTAAAGGAAATTAAGGGTAATGGACTTTAATTGGAACTTAATTGGGTTTGAGTGAACATGTTTCCCCTGGTTGAAAGTATCTATGCTATGTGTTTTTATGAGTATTTATGTGTATTTATGTGTGCTTTGATGTTACATTAAGTCATTATGAGTATATGAATGTTAGTATGTGAGTTGGGACACTTTGGAAGTGTTTTGGGGCACTTGGTAATCGATTAAAGCAAGTCAAGTTTCAGATTTGGACTTTTTCGAAGGCCTGTAATCGATTACAAGTCCGATGTAATCGATTACACAGCGCGCATAATGAGTTTTCGGATGTTTTAAGTGACGGGTGGGCCCCACGATGACTCTTAAACCCTATTAGCTCAGAATATAAAAAGATAAACCCTATTTTTCCAGCTCATTTGGTCAGAAACACTCTCTCTCACCATCCCAGAGCCTCCATAGTTTTCTCTCTCAAGAACCCTCATAGCCATAGCCATTCCACGTCAAGAAACACCCACAGATACTCACCCAACCCCAAAGATAATTACATATTCTTGATCCTCTCACCAAGCCGGACGTTTCTACCAGTCGTTTTCTCCGGAAAGGGTCATCGTTGGAGTCGGGCCGTTCGTGAAACTAGGATTCCGTCTAAAAACAAGGATTGTCATCAAGAGGTAGGGGTTAGGCATTCTAAACGTTATGTAAATGCATGATTATTGATGAATTAATGGAGTATTGAATGTTGTACGTATTTTTTCCCATTAGGGTTCATGAAAGGGTTAATTTATGAAATTGGCTTTGAGAAAGAAAGAGGTTTTATGAATTGAGAAGCGTTTTAAAAGTATTTTTATGATTGTTAATGGTATGACTATGTTTTCTATCGATTGGGACGATGTTGGGTTCATATTTTGGCCATTGGCTATTGAAAATCGTGTTTTTGGAACTCCAAAATCGTGTTTCACGACGTCGTAATCGATTACACGGGTTCGTAATCGATTACGATGTCCGAATTTCCAATCGCGAGAAAACGCTGCTCACTGTTAATCGATTACAGAGATGCGTAATCGATTACAGTAATCGATTACCAGTTCGTGTAATCGATTACAGTAATCGATTACCAGCCCGCGTAATCGATTACAACAGTGTTGTTTTTGCGAAAATGAACCATCTTGACCCCTTATGTACCCTAATGCGTTCTACAACTAGTATGGATGATATATGTGAGTTAATTATGATTTGTATGCAAGTTAAAATGCTGATTGGATGATGTTGTGTTGATATGTCATGTTTGCATGAGATAAATGATGATCATAAATGTTTATGTGAATTATGTGATACATGTATGTGTTAAGTGTTGTGAACTGAGACGTCACTGGGTGGCGCACGTATGATGTTAAGACGTCACCGGGTGGCGGGTGGTTAATAAAGACGTCACTAGGTGGCGCAAAGATTACAGAGTAGCCTTCGGCTTGTGATTGAGAGGCTGTAGGAGGGGGTTGGCATCCTCGGCGCTACAGGTCCTTCACTTGCAGTTGGTGAATATCCCCCTTTTCCCCATTTCGTTAGGATGAGCTCATGCCTAGGGGTCGGTGCAGCGGAGGTTATAGGAGGGTGGATAGGCCATAAGACATAATAAGTGATAAAGTGATAATGAGTTACAGCCCAGTAAAGAGTCAGAGAACATAGCATGATATTTGATTAAGTTTTCCCTATATGACTAGATGGCACGTAGAGTACACACACGAATGATGTAATTATGTATAATGTATGTATGTTGTAAAATGAACAAGAGGCACTAGGTAAGTCGTTCCGGGAAAGATGATTTTAGAACTTATAACTGAAATTGAATTCATTCATGTTTCACCAATTTTATTAATAAACCCGGAGCGGCTCCCCTACTGAGTTACTTCCCAATACTCACCCCATGTTTTTCCCCCCATTTTAGATGATTAGATTCAGCAGGACACGGGAGCGGATGAGGAGCCCACGCAGCTTTAGTTTATGCAGTTTATTTATTTCTAGACTTACCAGTTCCCGTTATTACGTTATGGATTATGCTTATTTCATATGTTAGCTTTTATTTGTATTTACTTGAGTCCGGACATATGTTAGCCGGTATTTACTTTACAATTATGGTTTGTATTCGTGGAGTCTTGTGGGTCTCAGTTTTAGGCTCATGAGATGACACCTACTAGTACTATTTACTTTCTTGATTGTATGTTTGGGGAGACTATGTTTGTTTATTTCTATTTATTTTATGAGGTATTATTCAGACTACGTCATGTGTCATATATTATCGTTATATTATACGCAATGCCCTTATGTTTATATTCCGCAAAAGATTTTCGAAAAATTCTCCCATGTATTTTCCGCGTACAAGTATTTTAAAAACCATTATAAGTATGATAATAGGAGGTAACCCTTATGAAATGGCCTTAAATCACTAGGGGCTATCTAGTAGGGTGTTACATTTTGGTATCAGAGCGGGTTCTTCCTTACAGGGCTTGGGGTAAGGAACCTGTTATGCTTTTGTTGCATGTCACGTTAGTTATCACGCGCATACCTCTTATGTGTCTTAGTTAGCGTTTAGGTGCGTTATCGTACTGTTTGGCTATCATTGTATCTGTACATACATAACTGTAATGTGGAGCCTGATCAACTCGATATTTCTTGTTTGTGTGCACAAGGACATGGCAAGTCACAGGCGTACTCGGGACGATTCAGAGACGGAGCACCCTGAGACGAACGGGCAAGATAACGGGGTTTCAGCTGAGGCGTTCATGGAGATGGCTAGGGCCATGAACCGCATGGTGGACCACATGACTCAGCAGCAGCGCGCAGCGCCGCCACCAGCGGGTAATGGTACAGGCCACACCTACTTTGCTGACTTCAGGAGGGCTAACCCTTCTCCCTTTCACGGCACTACCAATCCTTCTGAGGCTGAGAATTGGTTGAGGGGCATGAAGGACATCTTCACGGTGGTTTCATGCATAGAGATCCAAAAGACACAGCTGGCTACTTTCATGCTTCAGATGGAGGCACGCTCCTGGTGGGCTGACGCTCGTCGCGCTTCTGATGCGGCGGGTATTCCTATCACATGGGACATGTTCAAGGACATGTTCTATGAGAAGTATTTTCCTGAGTCAGTCCGTTAGGACAAGGAGCTGGAGTATCTGAGCCTTCGCCAGGGTACCATGACCATACCAGAGTACACTGCCAAGTTCGAGGAGCTCATCAGGTTCTCGGAGATCTACCAGGAGAACCCCAAGCAGACTTGGAAGTGCATGAAATACTGCTCCGGGCTGAACCAGAACATCATGAGGATGGTGAAGCACATGAAGATAAAGGACTACAGCGAGATGGTGGACACGTGCAGGATAGTGGAGGAGATGAGCCGTCCAGTGGCTCCTCTTAGGGTTGAGGTTCCCGGGAAGGGCACGGCGTCACAGCAGTCTAACCGCCCTGCTCGCTTCCAGCCTTACGGACAGCCCCGTAAGCCTCAGCCTCAGCCTCGCCCACTACAGCAGCAGAGGCCGCAGCAGCAGCAACAGCCAGCAGCGGCACCCAGAGCACTGCCCGCTCCACCTCCATGTGCCACTTGTGGCAAACCTTATGGCGGTCAGTGCAGAGCTGGTCAGAGCGTGTGCTTCCGATGTGGCGTACCGGGCCACTATGCTAGGGAGTGCCCAGCTGGAGGATCTCAGCCTTCTTCCTCTCACAGGCCACAACACCAGGGCAGGGTTTTCACGGTCACAGTGGAGGGCGCAGAGCGGTCGGACGATCTCATTCTGGGTATGTGTTTGATTTCTGGAAAATCCTTAGTTGTACTTTACGATTCTGGTGCCACGCATTCATTCATATCACATGATCATGCTAGGAGCCTAGGTTTGCATATGTCAGAGTTACCTTATGACCTTCTAGTATCTACCCCTACAGCTGCACCCTTTAGGACATGTTTAGTTTGCATGAGATGTAGGTTTCATATAGATAATAGAGCATTCATCTTTGATCTTATCTGCTTGCCCATGACAGGTCTAGGCATTATCTTAGGCATGGATTGGTTGTCCGCCAATCGACTCTTGCTTGATTTCCATGCAAAGTCTGTAATATTTCCTTCTATTCCTTCTGTATTAGTCACACCCGTAGAGCTGTATGTTAGTGCCATTAGGCTTAACTGTTGTGGGGTTACGAGTGATGCTTACATGTTTCTCGCCGCTAGTGAGGTTGTTAAGGGTCAGGTGTTGAGTGAGTTTCCCGTAGTGAGAGATTAGCCGGAGGTTTTCCCTGAGGATATACCCGAGTTTCCCCCAGCCAGAGAGGTTGAGTTTGCCATAGACCTAGTACCCGGGACGAGACCCATATCCATAGCACCCTATAGGATGGCCCCCGGAGAGTTGGCAGAGCTTAAGACTCAGTTGGAGGAGCTGTTGGAGAAGAGGTTTGTTAGACCGAGTGTATCACCTTGGGGAGCGCCGGTGTTGTTCGTGAAGAAGAAGGACGAGAGCATGAGGTTGTGCATAGACTACAGGCAGCTGAACAAAGTGACCATCAAGAACAAGTACCCGCTGCCTAGGATAGACGATTTGATGGACCAGCTGAGAGGTGCCCAGGTGTTTTCGAAGATAGACTTGAGGCTGGGGTACCATCAGATTCTTGTGAGGGACGAGGACATCCCGAAGACGGATTTCAGGACTCGTTATGGTCACTACGAGTTCACGGTCACGTCCTTTGGGCTAACCAATGCTCCTGCGGTGTTCATGGATTACATGAACAGGATCTTCAGACCCTATTTGGATAGGTTCGTTGTTGTCTTCATTGACGACATTCTGATCTATTCGAAGACGCGAGAGGAGCATGAGAGCCACTTGAAGGTGGTGTTGGAGGTGCTGAAGGAGAAGAAGCTGTTCGCGAAGCTGTCGAAGTGCGAATTCTGGATGGAGGAGGTGAAGTTCTTGGGGCACGTTGTGTCGAAGGGAGGCATTTCCGTGGACCCTAGTAAGATAGAGGCTGTGATGAGCTGGGAGCGACCTACTACGGTGACTGAGATTCAGAGTTTCCTTGGGTTAGCCGAATATTACCGTAGGTTCATTTCGAACTTCTCCCAGATAGCATTACCCTTGACGAAGCTTACTAGGAAGAATGTTGCTTTCGTTTGGTCGGAGGAGTGCGAGAGTAGTTTCACGGAGTTGAAGAGAAGGTTGACCTCGACTCCAGTGCTTACACTACCAGACCCCAGTGAGCCCTTTGAGGTTTACTGTGATGCTTCAGGGAAGGGGTTGGGATGCGTGCTAATGCAGCATCGCAGCGTTGTGGCATATGCTTCACGGCAGTTGAAGCTACACGAGCTTAATTACCCAACTCATGACTTGGAGCTTGCGATAGTGGTGTTCGCTCTGAAGATGTAGAGACATTACCTGTATGGGGTCAGGTTCGAGGTGTTCTCTGATCATAAGAGTCTCAGGTATCTGTTTGATCAGAAGGAGCTGAACATGAGGCAGAGGCGCTGGATGGAGTTCCTGAAGGATTATGATTTTGAGTTGAACTACCATCCAGGGAAGGCGAATGTGGTTGCAGACGCGTTGAGTCGTAGGACGGTGAGCGTAGCCCACATGATGGTCAGAGAGGCCCAGCTGATAGAGCAGTTTAGGAACCTGGACCTAGGAGTTACCCTTACCCCCACCAGTGTGAGAGTGAGCCATGTTCAGGTGTCGAGTGTCTTTCTGAGGGAGATAGCGAGAGCGCAACAGGGGGACGAAGAGTTCGGGAAGGTGTTGAAGGCTGTTTGCAAGGGGAGGATGCAGGGCTTTGCGGTGGATGGAGACTAATAAACCGTATTTTCATGCCTGTTTCTCCTCATAACTTGAGTAATTGTATGCTCTAAGTCAGGCTTAAATTGGATTCTTACGCAATATTTGATTTGCATTACCGTTTCGAGTATTAGTACCATTTTGCGTATTAATTACTCTAATTGTTGCCACTGGTGCGTTTGATATGTTTTTGTTAGTGTTGTGGCTTCTCAAGAATAGGTAATCATAAGATATGTTGGAAATTGGGTCTGGAAACCAAGGAAAGCTAACTCACTGCCCACAGCAGCGCACCAACCGCCCAGGCGGAGAACGCGTCGCCCAGGAAGTCATGCGCGCGTAACTTCCACACCTGGACGCGCTGAATTTTGTCCCACCGCCCAGGCGGTGGTGCGACCGCCAAGGCGGTCGTGCGCGAGAAGACCTAGCGCAGCAGCAGCCCAAGACAGCAGCAGTTGGGATTTTTATAAATAGTCCCTTTGTGCTTAGTTCTAGATATCTAGTTTTCAGTCCTCTAGTTCTTGTATGCACTATGGTGCTGGTACTCTGATAATTTTAGGATTTACTTTTCCAGAGCTCTCAGTTCTTCGTTCACCGTCTTTGTTTTGGGCACTCTTTATTCCTAGTTTTTACATACTGTTCTGATTTCCCATTTTAATTCATTGTCTTTACTCTTCCTTATTTTCAGTTGTTGCTTTTACATTAAACCTTGTTTTTAGGGAGAGTACACCTTGAATCTCTCCCTCGTTCTTTAATATAAAGTTTTTATTCAGCAATCTCTTTACTTTCTGAGTTCGTTTCAATTCGAGTTTTTAATCATGTTCCCTTTACATTCAAGTCACTTTTAATTCATGCCAATTTAGTTATTTTGCACTTGCACTTAATTTCTTTATTTTAATCGCCTTTACTTTTCCCAATTTTATTTCCTTGCAAACCAAATCAAAACCCCCCTTTTTACTTATTGCTAAGTTTGAGTCAATAATTGCCACACAGATTCCTTTAGAGACGACCTGAGTCAGTCTTACTACTTGCTACCAAGCTTGTATTGAGATTAATTCAGCAACAAACCCTTTTTCAAAACCCTTTTCTAAATTGCTCCAGGGTACCGGGGAAATAACGACGCTCTAGTGCTCTGTCAATTTTGGCACCTTTGCCGGGGAATCTAGGCAATTTTTTATTTAACCCTAGTATTGTTTTCTTCTTTCTCTAAATAAAATAAAAAAAAAATTTAAAACTTTTTCCTTACGCACCGACCGCCCAGGCGGACCCTAAATCGCCCCAGCGGTCGACACGTTTCAAAGTTGTACTTTTCTTCTTCTTCCCTCTCTTATAATTCCTATGGATGACTCGTTCGCAACCCGATAGCTCTCTATTCCCTTTCGACCCTGAAATCGAAAGAACCTTACGGGGTTTGAGACGAGCGAGGCGGGACGGCGAGGACGTAGGTAATCCTTTTCATACTCGTTCCCGTAGTGCGGAGGTTAGTGGTTATACCCGTGTGTTTCCTAAGAGTGTTTTTGTAACACCCACCGACACACCAACTGATCCTCTTACTGACACACCTATGGCTGCGAGGAGAAATCTTACTTTGAGGGAGCTCATTGCTCCTGATCTGAATCAACCACCCTTGGGCATCATATACCCAGAGGTGGATGGGGATTTTGAAATAAAAGGGGCACTCTTCCATCGGCTCCCAAAATTCCATGGGCTTTCCGGTGAGGATCCCCACCAACATCTAAAAGAATTTCATTATGTGTGTGATACACTAGGGCCACACGGGGCTGGTGTTGATGCTGTTAAACTCCGTGCCTTCACCTTCTCTTTGGAGGGTGCAGCTAAAACATGGCTCATGAATCTACCCAATGGGGCGGTGAACTCATGGAATGATCTCAAAAGGAAGTTTCTGGAAAAGTACTTCCCTGCTTCAAGAGCGGGAGCAATCAGGAAGGCCATCTGCAGCATACAACAGCTACAAGGGGAAACGCTCTATGAATATTGGGAGCGTTTCAATAGACTGGTCTCAAGCTGCCCTTCTCATCAGATATCTGACGCCAACCTCATCCAATTCTTCTATGAGGGGTTGTGCGTTGCAGATAGGCGTATTATTGATTGCTCAAGTGGGGGAGCATTGATGAACAAGACTCTGGCAGAGGCTATGGAGCTGATAGAAACCATAGGTTCCAACAATCAGCAGTTCGAAACCCGTGATGCTCCCAATGCACGAGGGGTACATGAAGTTGGCTCTTATGATCAGAAATCACTGGAGAAGCAACTGGCAGAGATGACAACTGCAATTAAAGAACTTGCTCTGATAAGTCAACAGAAGGTGGTAGCATCTACTTTCACTCCAACACCTCCACCAGTAGTCCAGGTATGCGGGATTTGTGCTAGTGATCACCCTACAGATGTGTGCCCTCAACTGAACGAGGAATATGCAACAGTGGCAGCCACAAACTTCCCTAATCAAGGGCACTCTCAATTTGGTAACACCTACAACCCTTCCTGGAAAAACCATCCAAATTTTAGGTGGAGTAACCAAAGCCAGCCACTACATCAAAACCAAACACAGCAGCCACCACCACAATTCCAACCCCAAAATACACCTCCCTTTTCCGGCCAACAGAAATATCAACCCCCTCATCAGAGGGTACAAAACCATACACCTCCACCTCCCAAACCACCTCAATACACCCCACCTCAACCGACCCCATCTTCTGCTGAGACAGATTTACAGCAACTTTTGAAGTTGATGATGGAAGAGAAAGTTAAGAATGAGCAGATGAGGAAAGACGTTGCTCAACTGATGGAGGATCGCAATGCTTCTTTAAATAATGGTACACATATCCCCTCCCAAACAATTCCAAATCCCAAGGGAAATGTAAGTGCCATAGCTCTGAGGTCAGGGACAGTGCTTCCTACAGTTGAGACCCCGAAACCGAGTGTGAAACCCAAAGTCATAACACCTGAGGAAGAAACACAGGTACATGAGGAGGAGCAAACAGAGGAGGAAATACAGGTGAAAACCTCACAAAAGGGTAAAGAGAAGGTGACTGTGGAAGAAAAAGGAGCTGAGCCAACTGCACCACTACCAAAATTACCTTTCCCCCAAGTTGTTACAAGGGGAAAGAAAAAGACAGGGGTAGACGAAGAGGTCTTGGAGACATTCAAAAAGGTTGAGGTAAATATTCCTCTCCTAGAAGCTATAAAGCAAGTGCCAAAATATGCCAAATTCCTCAAAGAATTGTGCACTCAAAAGAGAAGGACAAAGGGGGAAAAGGTTCAAGTAAATGCTGCTGCTCTAACCCCTGCTCTTCCTCAAAAATTCCAAGACCCGGGTTCTTTTTCTATCCCGTGTCTTATAGGGGAGTTGATTATCAAAGATGCCTTGGCTGACCTGGGAGCTGCCATTAATGTCATGCCAAAGGCAATTTACCAAGCTCTGAACTTCGGGGAACTCAAGCATACAGGACTCCTCCTTCAGTTTGCCAACAGGAGTGTGCGAAAACCAGAGGGACTGCTGGAAGATGTCCTAGTTAAGGTAAATGATTTAATATTCCCCGTAGATTTTTATGTGCTAGATACAGATGCCTCTATTCCTCTAGACCAGCAAACACTCATTCTTGGCCGTTCTTTCTTAAAAACTGCAAAACCAAGGTTGATGTGTTCGCCGGAACTTTGGATATAGAGTGTGGGGATATTAAGGCAAGGTTCTGCTTGAGAAGTGCAATGAAACACCCATCTGACACTCACGCTATTTTTTCTCTTGACATTATTGATGAATTAGTTGATGATGAGGTGGGTCATTGGCTTCTTGAGCTGGGCAATAAAAATCTTAAAAATAAAAGCAGTGATGTTGTGAGTAATGGGTATGAAAAACTTGATTTGTTATGCCAGTTGTGCGAGGGGAACGATTTTGAACTATTTGGGAATCAATCCCTTGTTTCTGACAGTAAAATTACCCCTCCAATTGAGCAAATTTGTGAAAAACCCATGGAAACAGCATCATGTGCGTCTTTTTCTGTTTCTGACGCCAAAAAACCGCTCTGGCAGTAGTTTCGACCGCCTCAGCAGTCTTGACCGCTCCAGTAGTGGCAACCTCCGCCCCAGCGGTACCAACTGCCCCAGCGGAGACGTCCACCGCCCCAGCGGAAGCGACGTCCGCCCCGGCGGTCGCGGCAAACTCTGCATTGAAAATTCTTCCCCCTCACTTGAAATATGCTTACTTGGGGGAGGGAAACACCTTTCCGGTAATCATAGCCAATGGTCTCTCTGTTGAAAATGAAAATAAGCTTTTGGAAGTTTTGAAAACAAATAAAAAGGCCATTGGTTGGGAGTTATCGGATTTGGTTGGCATTAGCTCTTCCATTTGCACTCATAGAATTTTTCTAGAGGAAGGTGCTAAAGCCATAAGGCAACCTCAGAGGAGAACCAATCCTCTCATTCTTGATGTGGTGAAGAAAGAGATTTCAAAACTCCTTCAGGCCGGGATCATCTATTCTATCTCTGATAGTGAATGGGTGAGCCCCGTGCAAGTTGTTCCTAAAAAGTCTGGAATCACTGTCATCAAGAATGAGAGAGATGAACTCATACCCACTAGAATCCAGAATTCGTGGCGGGTGTGTATTGACTACCGCAGACTGAATGAGGTAACGCGCAAGGATCACTTTCCTTTGCCGTTCGTTGATCAAATGCTTGAAAAACTTGCGGGTCAGTCACACTACTGCTTCCTTGATGGATTCTCTGGTTATTTTCAAATACAAATAGCACTGGAGGACCAGGAGAAAACTACTTTCACTTGTCCCTTTGGTACATATGCCTATCATAGGATGCCATTTGGGTTATGCAATGCTCCTGGTACCTTCCAAAGGTGTATGAAGAGCATCTTCTCTGACTTTATTGGTGAATTTTTAGAAGTGTTCATGGATGATTTCACTGTGTATGGAGATTCCTTCGACTCTTGCTTGCAACACCTCTCCCTTGTTTTAAAACAGTGCATCAAGACCAACCTAGTGTTAAATTTTGAAAAATGTCACTTTATGGTTGATAAAGGTGTGGTCCTGGGACACATTGTCTCTAAAGAGGGTATCACAGTTGATCCTGCAAAAGTCGAAGTAATTTCCTCTCTACCTCACCCCGTCTCTGTACGGGAAATTCACTCTTTTTTGGGTCATGCAGGTTTTTACAGGCGTTTCATAAAGGATTTCAGCAAAATTGCAAAACCGCTGACCGACCTGCTTCAGAAAGATGCTGAATTTGACTTCAACAAGGACTGCCAAGAGGCATTTGAGTTACTAAAAACCAGACTAGTCTCCGCACCGATCGTGAAACCTCCGAAGTGGGACCTCCCCTTTGAGATCATGTGTGATGCGTCTAACTATGTTGTGGGTACCGCGCTAACTCAGCGCGAAGGTAAGGAATCATTTGTAATTTTTATGCTTGTCGTACTTTAGACTCTACTCAGGCTAACTATACCACCACTGAGAAGGAGCTTTTGGCAATTGTTTTTGCTCTGGAAAAATTTAGATCTTATCTCCTTGGTTCTCATGTGGTGGTGTACACAGACCATGCAGCTCTAAAGTACTTGTTAAAGAAACCAGATGCAAAGCCCCGCCTTCTCAGGTGGATGTTGCTCTTGCAAGAATTTGACTTGGACATAAAAGACAGGAGTGGTTGCCACAATCTGGTAGCTGACCATCTGAGCAGAGTTGAGCATATTCCAAATGACCTCATTCCGCTGGATGATCAGTTCCAAAATGAACGAATCATGAGTGTGCAGACTTCTATGCCTTGGTTCGCAGACATTGCGAATTATTTGGTTGCCAAAACCGTCCCCACATATTTTTCAAAGGCCCAGAGGGACAAACTTATTTCGGATGCAAAATATTATGTGTGGGATGACCCCTATTCGTGGAGGTTTTGTGCCGACCAAATTATTCGCAAGTGCGTTCCTGACCATGAGCACCACTCCATACTTGACTTTTGCCATGCACAGGCTTGTGGTGGCCATTTTGGACTGCAGTGCACTGGTCGTAAAATTCTTGAGTGCGGTCTATTTTGGCCATCTATTTTCAAAGATTGTTATGAACACTGCAAGTCATGTGCTAGGTGTCAAAAGATGGGAAAGAATTCTAGGAGGAATGAAATGCCCCAACAACCATTACTATTTTGTGAAATTTTTTATGTTTGGGGTATTGACTTCATGGGACCTTTCCCTACTTCTGCTGGTTTAAATTATATTCTTTTGGCTGTTGATTATGTGTCTAAGTGGGTTGAGGCAATCCCCACTCGTACTAATGACTCTGCTGTGGTCTATAATTTTGTAAAAAGTAACATAATCTCTAGATTTGGCATTCCTAAGGCCATCATCAGTGACCAAGGCACTCATTTATGTAACAAAACTTTTGATGCCTTGCTCCGCAGGTATGGGGTTGTTCATAAAGTGGCAACACCTTATCATCCTCAAATTAACGGGCAGACTGAGGTGTCCAATCGAGAAATTAAAAAGATTTTAGAAAAAATGGTTGGACCCTCAAGAAAAGATTGGAGTGCTAAGTTATCTGATGCTCTGTGGGCTTACCGCACTGCTTATAAAACCCCGATTAGGATGAGCCCCTTTCGGTTGGTATTTGGAAAATCATGTCATTTGCCGGTGGAAATTGAACACCGTGCATACTGGGCGGTTAAGCAATGTAACATGGACCTAGGGAATGCCGGTAAAGAGAGGAAATTACAGCTGCAGGAACTTGATGAACTCAGGCGGGATGCCTATGAGAGCTCAAAGATCTACAAAGAGAAAACTAAGGCCTTCCATGACCAACTCATTCTGAGAAAAGAATTTCATGAGGGTCAGGAAGTGCTCCTTTACAACTCCAGACTCCAACTCATGGCCGGAAAGCTGAAATCAAGGTGGGAAGGACCCTATGTGGTGAAGAAGGTCTACCCTTTTGGGATGATTAAGATACAATGCAAAAAGACCAACTTCACCTCCAAGGTCAATGGACACCGACTGAAAGTGTTCCATCAAGGCCCCAACAGAGAAATAAATCAGACTGAAGTCCTCCTTTTTGAGGGAGTGAAGCCAACCAATTAGGTGGCCACACGTCCAACTTAGGGACGTTAAATCAAAGTGCTTGGTGGGAGACAACCCACTGATATTTCTTTGTTTTGTTTGTTTCGATTGTTTTATCTTTATTTTTATTTTTCTATTCTTATTTTTTCTTATTTTTATTTTGCATAAAAGCTTCACTGTGAACTAAAAAGCATATTATTTGTGAGTACAAGAGAGCAAGTATAGTGGTGAGGGAGAAAACTGCAATCGGTCAGCGCAGGCAGACCGCCTAAGCGGTCCCTTAACCGCCCCAGCGGTCGCGGCAGCCAAAACGCTGCGTTTCGCTTAAGCGAAACGGCGCGTTTCGCACTTAGCGCCCCAGTGGTTCGACCGCTCTGAAACTTAAAGCGGGGGCCGAGCGGCATTTGGGAGCACTCCATCACTCTCCCCTCTCTTACTAAAAACCCTAGCAGAGCTAAGAGAAGTGCCGCCGCCGTTCGCCGCCACCCGCCGCCGCCGTTCGCCGCTGTCCGCCGCGTTCCAAACCCCTCACCTCCATTTTTGCACCTCTCAAGTAAGCTTGTGTGTAGTTTTGTCACTAATTCCCGTTTTTCTCTCCTTTTTGTTTAGATTTGAGTTAAATATTGAGATTAGTTGTGGATTGTTGGTGTTTATCCCTTTCTGGACCGGTTATGTCATGTTTCTTGGTGTTTTGAAAAGCTCAAATGGAACAAAAATGGCGGACAACAATTTTTTTTTGGTCGCGGCGCACTGTTCTGGTCGCCTCGCACCGCCCAGGCGGTTGTGATGACCGCCGAGGCTGTCGTGCTGCGACTGCATTGCATCGTCCGCATTCTGAGTTATTTTAAGCTGTTGCTACTGACGCCTAACCTTTTCTTGTCCCTGTGTATCTGTGTTGTCGTATTTTTTTTTTTTGCAGATCAATGGCACCCAAAAGATCCTGCCGGTCACAACAAACTCAAGGGGAGTCCTCCCGAGATTTCCGCGAGGTGGAAGCCTCTGACAGTTATTTCTTTGACTGTTTGGTGGCTGAGGAGCGCTACTATTAAGATTTCCAAAAGCGTTCCATCCTCCATGAGCACCACCTCTGCTACGGGGGCTCAAATGAGTCTATTAGAGCTATGGTGGCAGAAATTCAGACGCGTCGGTGGAACTTCCTGCTCGCTGAGCCAAAGGAAGCCAACTGGACTCTGGTGAGGGAGTTCTATGCGAACTACCACACCATAGGAGCAACTCACGTCCACCTCCACGGTGAACAGGTCCCGGTGTCCCCAGAAGCCATAGCGGAGATCTTGTGCATTCCTCTGCCCACTCGCAGAACGTGGCAGGATGATCATGAATTCACTCAGCTCCGCCGCCAACCCACTGCAGATCTCTTGGAGAGGGTAAGAGCCAGACTTTGTGTTGAGGGGGGGGACTGGCACAGAAATGCAAATGGTCTGCCAACCCATCTCCCCTCAAAACACATCACTCTAGAGACCAGAGCGTGGACCCGGGCCGTTTTCAGTCACATACGGCCTAACTCCCACCATTCAGATATCACTATTGATGATGCCATTCTTGTCTATCTGATTTTGGGGAACTCATGGATAAACGTGCCAAAAATTATATACACTGCCATGCGTAAGGTCCATGACGGTGCTCGCTACCGCAGCCTCCCCTACCCTGCTTTGATCTCCACTATGGCTGAGCGGGCAGGGGTGGCAGGAGAAGATACTGATGATTGGCAGGGAGACATCCCAAAAGTGGGCGTCACTGGTTTGATTCAGCGAGATACTACAGAGCGGAGAGCCAGGGAGCGCGCAGCCACCGCCGCAGCTGCCCGTGAGGTCCCTGATATTGCTGACCCACGTGCTGATGGCCCTGGCCCTTCTTCATTTGATGTTATGTGCACTACTCTGATGACCCACATGGATACCAGGTTTGAGCGGATGCAAGGCGAGCTCATAGGGCAGTTACGAGCATCCCAAAGAGAGACCATACGGCAGATGCGGGCTCTGATGATTGACCCGCAACATCGCTTTGACGATGATGATGAGGATGAGTAGCCTGCAGCAGCAGGTCGAAGGGGCACACCTGAGTTGGTTGGATCTGAGAACTCAGGGTGTGCGTACCACTCTCCATGGAGCCTGACAATGCCACTGAGGACAGTAACAAACCCAAAGTGTGGGGAGGGGTAACACTTTCTTTCCTTCTTCTTAACTCTTGTTTTAGTTTGTTTCGTTTTTCTCTATTTTCTCATTAGTTGATTAGTTAGTATTTTATCTGCTGAGACTGGTTAGCTGCTAGTACTGGTTCTGTTTTGATGGTGAACTAGGTAGTTGATACTGGTTTCCTGTGTTTTAATTAAAATTTTGAACTGTTGGCAATTGTGGTATATATGTTCTTAGTTGTAAGCAAATTTGAATTTGGTTGGTTGCATGCATGATGCTTGTGTACCCTTAGTTTTGAGCCTTCAACAGCACTATTTATTGCACACAAACACAAGTACACCGATCCTAGACTTGCCAAATAGCCAACTCTTCTGTACTTGATAGACTCATGCATTTTCTTGTTCAGCCCACTGCCATATAGACCTACCCTTGTAATTACCCTTGTTTAGCCAATTTGAGTCTTATTCCCCTTTGTTCATATTAGCCACATTACAAGCCAACAAGTGAAAAACAATGATTACCCTGTGGAGTTTAAGCGAACATGGTTTGTTTTGTATACTAGTTGGGGGTTATGATGCTTGATTGGGATATTGGGGGTTCTTACATGCTTGTAAAGGAAGAAAATTGGGTAATTGGTGGGGGCGAAAGGTTTGTGTACAATGCTTGGGTATTTGGTAGGAAAGAAAATAAAAAGCTTATGTTATCTTATTCTCTATATATATATATACAAAAAAATAAATAAAATAAAAAAATGAAAAAAAATAAATATAAATAAATAAATAAAGTTGTTTTTATAGCTCCTTGTATATAGTTGGAGCCACCAATGCTAAGAATGGGTTTTGTGGCATATAATATTTGGTTCTCAGTCTTTGTCCTTATGTAATATATTAATTTCTAGACTAGGCGAACCATGAGATCTTAATTTCCACTTCAGTCCACACTCCCATATTTCCCTACCTGTAGCTTGGCCCCATTACAACCCTGTGGCATGTTTCTTAATGCATCAAGTTTGAATTGAGAGGCTATTCTCATCTTTGGCAAGTCTGAGGAAGAGTGTTAGTGTTGTGTGTTCTAGGGACTAGCCTATACACCTGAGTGTTATTGAGTGAATTATATCCTTGTGAGGCTTAGCATCTTTCTGATCATTCATTCATACCTGATTCTCCTGCTCATTACTTGCTTTTGATGAAATTGCCAACATGTCTGTGGATATTAATTGGAAACTTGTATTATCTTACTAGTTCACTACTGCCATTGTCTGTAAGCTCTAGCTCTGTTTCCCTCTTTGCTATCTTGTTTGTCTGCTGTGCTGGAATCCTGTACCTGTTGCTTGGTTCTGTGTTGCATGAGGACATGCAATTGTTCAAGTGTGGGAAGGTTTGATAAACCGTATTTTCATGCCTGTTTCTCCTCATAACTTGAGTAATTGTATGCTCTCAGTCATGCTTAAATTGGATTCTTACGCAATATTTGATTTGCATTACCGTTTCGAGTATTAGTACCATTTTGCGTATTAATTACTCTAATTGTTGCCACTGGTGCGTTTGATATGTTTTTGTTAGTGTTGTGGCTTCTCAGGAACAGGTAATCATAAGATATGTTGGAAATTGCGTCTGGAAACCAAGGAAAGCTAACTCACTGCCCACAGAAGCGCACCAACCGCCTAGGCGGAGAACGTGTCGCCCAGGCAGTCATGCGCGCGTAACTTCCACACCTGGACGCGCTGAATTTTGACCCACCGCCAGGCGGTCGTGCGCGAGAAGACCTAGCGCAGCAGCAGCCCAAGACAGCAGCAGTTGGGATTTTTATAAATAGTCCCCTTGTGCTTAGTTCTAGATATCTAGTTTTCAGTCCTCTGGTTCTTGTATGCACTCTGGTGCTAGTACTCTAATAATTTTAGGATTTACTTTTCCAGAGCTCTCAGTTCATCGTTCACCGTCTTTGTTTTGGGCACTCTTTATTCCTAGTTTTTACATACTGTTCTGATTTCCCATTTTAATTCATTGTCTTTACTCTTCCTTATTTTCAGTTGTTGCTTTTACATTAAACCTTGTTTTTAGGGAGAGTTCACCTTGAATCTCTCCCTCGTTCTTTAATATAAAGTTTTTATTCAGCAATCTCTTTACTTTCTGAGTTCGTTTCAATTCGAGTTCTTAATCTTGTTCCCTTTACATTCAAGTCACTTTTAATTCATGCCAATTTACTTATTTTGCACTTGCACTTAATTTCTTTATTTTAATCGCCTTTACTTTTCCCAATTTTATTTCCTTGCAAACCAAATCAAAACCCCCTTTTTTACTTATTGCTAAGTTTGAGTCAATAATTGCCACACAGATTCCTTGAGAGATGACCTGAGTCAGTCTTACTACTTGCTACCAAGCTTGTATTGAGATTAATTCAGCAACAAACCCTTTTTCAAAACCCTTTTCTAAATTGCTCCAGGGTACTGGGGAAATAACGACGCTCCGGTGCTCTGTCAGAGACGGTTTATGGAGGTTTGAGGGACGGGTGTGCGTTCCTGCGAGTGGTGACCTCCGGAGGGCGATTCTGTAGGATGCTCACAAGAGCCATTTCACTATTCATCTTGGGATAGATAAGATGTACCAGGATTTGAGGAAGATGTTCTGGTGGCAGGGACTGAAGAGGGCCGTAGCTGCTTGGGTTAGTAAGTGTCTGGTGTGTCAGAAGGTGAAGGCGGAGCACAGGAGGATGTCGGGACTGCTACAACCGCTGAGTGTGCCGGAGTGGAAGTGGGAGAGCATATCCCATGACGTTGTGTCTGGGTTGCCGAGGACTCAAGCGGGGCACGACGCGGTGTGGGTCATTGTTGATCGGCTGACCAAGTTGGTTCACTTTCAGGCGATCGGGATGACCTACCCTCTTGAGAGGTTAGTAGAGATCTATGTTCGGGAGGTGGTGAAGCTGCATGGTGTGCCGAAGACGATAGTCTCGGATCATGATCCGAGGTTCGCGTCTCGTTTCTGGAGAGCCTTCCAGAAAGCGCTAGGTTCGGAGTTGAGCATGAGCACAACATACCATCCATAGACGGATGGTCAGTCGGAGAGGACGATTCAGACGCTGGAGGACATGTTGAGGGCATGTGTGCTGGATGGTCTTGGGAGTTGGGATAAGTTGTTGCCCTTGATAGAGTTCTCCTACAACAACAGCTACCAAGCGAGTATAGGGATGGCGCCTTTCGAGGCTTTGTATGGGTGGAAGTGCAGATCACCCCTATGTTGGCATGACCCCGGTGAGGCGAGTGTTCTAGGACCCAACCTTGTGAGGGAGACGGCTGAGCAGGTGAAGAGGATTAGGGAGAGGATGCTCGCGGCTCAAAGCCGCCAGAAGAGCTATGCTGATCAGAGGATACGACCCTTAGAGTTCTCAGTAGGCGAGCACATATTTTTGCGAGTTACCCCTACGACAGGTATAGGACGAGCCATGAAAGTTAGGAAGCTTAGCCCTAGGTACCTTGGTCCTTTCGAGGTCTTGAGTCGTGTCGGGTCAGTCGCTTACCGAGTGGCCTTACCTCCTAGTCTTTCAAACTTGCATGATGTCTTCCATATTTCTCAGTTGAGGAAGTACATCTCCGATCCTAGTCATGTCTTAGAACCGGAAAGTGTACAACTAAGGGATGATTTGTGTTTTGAGTTGCCCCCTATGAGTATCGTTGACCGCAGCGTAAAGAGGTTAAGACGGAAGGATGTGCCTTGGTCAAGGTGGCTTGGGGCGGAGGTCGGTTAGGAGACTTCACATGGGAATTGGAGGACGAGATGCGTCGCCAGTTTCCATCCTTGTTTGCAGGTACGAATTTCGGGGACGAAATTCTTTTTAGGGGGGGGGGAGAAATGTAACACCCCGATCTTTATTAGGTCCTAATTAAAGGAAATTAAGGGTAATGGACTTCAATTGGAACTTAATTGGGTTTGAGTGAACATGTTTCCCCTGGTTGAAAGTATCCATGCTATGTGTTTTTATGAGTATTTATGTGTATTTATGTGTGCTTTGATGTTACATTAAGTCATTATGGGTATATGAATGTTAGTATGTGAGTTGGGACACTTTGGAAGTGTTTTGGGGCACTTTTCGTGCCCAGTAATCGATTACAGCTCCTTGGTAATCGATTACAACAAGTCAAGTTTCAGATTTGGGCTTTTTCTCAAAGGCCTGTAATCGATTACAAGTCCGATGTAATCGATTACACAGCGCGCAGAATGAGTTTTCGGATGTTTTAAGTGACAGGTGGGCCCCACGATGACTTTTAAACCCTATTAGCTCAGAATATAAAAAGATAAGCCCTATTTTTCCAGCTCATTTGGTCAGAAACACTCTCTCTCACCATCCCAGAGCCTCCATAGTTTTCTCTCTCAAGAACCCTCATAGCCATAGCCATTCCACGTCAAGAAACACCCACAGATACTCACCCAACCCCAAAGATAATTACATATTCTTGATCCTCTCACCAAGCCGGACGTTTCTACCGGTCGTTTTCTCCGGAAAGGGTCATCGTTGGAGTCGGGCCGTTCGTGAAACTAGGATTCCGTCTAAAAACAAGGATTGTCATCAAGAGGTAGGGGTTAGGCATTCTAAACGTTATGTAAATCCATGATTATTGATGAATTAATCGAGTATTGAATGTTGTACGTTGTTTTTCCCATTAGGGTTCATGAAAGGGTTAATTTATGAAATTGGCTTTGAGAAAGAAAGGGGTTTTATGAATTGAGAAGCGTTTTAAAAGTATTTTTATGATTGTTAATGGTATGGCTATGTTTTCTATCGATTGGGACGATGTTGGGTTCATATTTTGGCAATTGGCTATTGAAAATCGTGTTTTTGGAACTCCAAAATCGTGTTTCACGACGTCGTAATCAATTACACGGGTTCGTAATCGATTACGATGTCCGAATTTCCAATCGCGAGAAAACGCTGCTCTCTGTTAATCGATTACAGAGTTGCGTAATCGATTACAGTAATCGATTACCAGTTCGTGTAATCGATTACCAGCCCGCGTAATCGATTACAACAGTGCTGTTTTTGCGAAAATGAACCGTTTTGACCCTTTATGTACCCTAATGCGTTCTACAACTAGTATGGATGATATATGTGAGTTAATTATGATTTGTATGCAAGTTTAAATGCTGATTGGATGATGTTGTGTTGATATGTCATGTTTGCATGAGATAAATGATGATCATAAATGTTTATGTGAATTATGTGATACATGTATGTGTTATGTGTTGTGAACTGAGACGTCACTGGGTGGCGCACGTATGATGTTAAGACGTAACCGGGTGGCGCGTGGTTAATAAAGACGTCACTGGGTGGCGCAAAGATTACAGAGTAGCCTTCGGCTTGTGATTGAGAGGCTGTAGGAGGGGGTTGGCATCCTCGGCGCTACAGGTCCTTCACTTGCAGTAGGTGAATATCCCCTTTTTCCCCATTTCGTTAGGATGAGCTCATGCCTAGGGGTCGGTGCAACGGAGGTTACAGGAGGGTGGATAGGCCATAAGACACAATAAGTGATAAAGTGATAATGAGTTACAGCCCAGTAAAGAGTCAGAGAACATAGCATGATATTTGATTAAGTTTTCCCTATATGACTAGATGGCACGTAGAGTACACACACGAATGATGTAATTATGTATAATGTATGTATGTTGTAAAATGAACAAGAGGCACTAGGTAAGTCGTTCCAGGAAAGATGATTTTAGAACTTATAACTGAAATTGAATCCATTCATGTTTCACCAATTTTATTAATAAACCCGGAGCGGCTCCCCTACTGAGTTACTTCCCAGTACTCACCCAATGTTTTTCCCCCCATTTTAGATGATGAGATTCAGCAGGACATGAGAGCGGATGAGGAGCCCGCGCAACTTTAGTTTATGCAGTTTATTTATTTCTAGACTTACCAGTTCCCGTTATTACGTTATGGATTATGCTTATTTCATATGTTAGCTTTTATTTGTATTTACTTTAGTCCGGACATATGTTAGCCGGTATTTACTTTACAGTTATGGTTTGTATTCGTGGAGTCTTGTGGGTCTCAGTTTTAGGCTCATGAGATGACACCTACTAGTACTATTTACTTTCTTGATTGTATGTTTGGGGAGACTATGTTTGTTTATTTCTATTTATTTTATGAGGTATTATTCAGACTACGTCATGTGTCATATATTATCGTTATATTATACGCAATGCCCTTATGTTTATATTCCGCAAAAGATTTTCGAAAAATTCTCCCATGTATTTTCCGCGTACAAGTATTTTAAAAACTAGTATAAGTATGATAACAGGAGGTAACCCTTATGAAATGACCCTAAATGACTATAGCACTAGGGGCTATCTAGTAGGGTGTTACATCCTCCCCTGTTTGTTCAAAAGATAAAAAGTCTGATTTGAAAATACTTCCCCCTCATTTAAAATATGCTTACTTGGGGGAATGAGATACCTTCCCGGTAATTATAGCCAATGGTCTTTTTGTTGAGAATGAAAACAAGCTCTTGGAAGTTTTAAAAATAAATAAAAAGGCCATTGGTTGGGAATTATCGGATTTGGTTGGCATTAGCTTTTTCATATGCACTCATAGAATTTTTCTGGAGGAAGGTGATAAAGCCGTAAGCAACCTCAGAGGAGAACAAATCCTCTCATTCTTGATGTAGTGAAGAAAGAAATTAAGAAACTCCTTCAGGCCGGGATTATCTATCCTATCTCTGATAGTGAATGCGTGAGCCCCGTGCAAGTTGTTCCTAAAAAGTCTGGAATCACTGTCATCAAGAATGAGAGAGATGAACTCATACTCACTAGAATCCAGAATTCGTGGCGGGTGTGTATTGATTACCGCAGATTGAATGATGTAACGCGCAAGGACCACTTTCCTTTGCCGTTTGTTGATCAAATGCTTGAAAAACTTGCAGGTCAGTCACACTACTGCTTCCTTGATGGATTCTCTGGGTATTTTCAAATACAAATAGCACCGGAAGCCCAGGAGAAAACCACTTTCACTTGTCCATTTGGTACCTATGCCTATCGTAGGATGCCATTTGGATTATGCAATGCTCCTGGTACTTTCCAAAGGTGTATGATGAGCATCTTCTCTGATTTTATTGGTGAATTTTTAGAAGTGTTCATGGATGATTTCACTGTATATGGAGATTCCTTCGATTCTTGCTTGCAACACCCCTCCCTTGTTTTAAAACAGTGTATCAGGACCAACCTAGTATTAAATTTTGAAAAATGTCACTTTATGGTTGATAAAGGTGTGGTCCTGGGACATATTGTCTCTAAAGAGGGTATTGCAGTTGATCCTGCAAAGGTCGAAGTGATTTCCTCTCTACCTCACCCCGTCTCTGTGCGGGAAATTCGCTCTTTTCTAGGTCATGCAGGTTTCTACAGGCGTTTCATAAAGGATTTCAGCAAGATTGCGAAACTGCTAACTGACCTACTACAGAAAGATGCCGAATTTGATTTCAACAAGGACTGCCAAGAGGCGTTTGAGCTGCTAAAAAACAGACTTGTTAGCTCCAAGAACCCTTTACCTCATCATTGAAGGTTTTGAATGATAAAATTCTTAATTAAAATAAAAGTTTTAATTTGGTTGGACTAATGGTTTGTTAAGTGTGTTTTAGGATTTAATTTATTTGATAAAATAAAAAGACACATCTTGACCACCATGGACCATCAAAGTTGGCGCAAAACAAGGCTTGGAATACAAGCAATTGATTCTAATTTTTGAAGACCAAGTCAAAGCTTTTCTAATTAAGGAAAGTTTGGTTGGAAGACTCTATGATTTCCCAAAATATCTATTTATGGAAAGTGCATGGATTTAAATAGAAAATCTCTATTTAATCATTCATGTATCTTAATATATATAATATATATATATTCAAAATACAAGAATTAAAATAGGGAATCAAAATCAAATCTCTATTTTACATATTATCTTTCAAGATTTCGAAATTATTTATATATGGGGGAAATCTAGAAAGATCTTGTATGGAGAATTAAATGCAAAAGATTTAAAAATAATTATCTAGAATTTATTCTAGAATATATTTTGCATTTAAGTAACAGAATATTTTTTAGGACACTTTAAAAAGATTCTGTGAGCCTCCTAAAGATTCTATATGAATCTACAAGATTCCCGAAAGATTCCATGCGAGACCAGAAGATTCTGTTGAAGATTCTACACGAAGTTAGAAGACCTTAGAAGATTCTGTCAAGAATTTCAAGTCTAGAAGATTGCCGAAGATTCTGTGAAGATTCCAGAAGATTTCCGAAGATTCTATCAAGATCCCGAAGAATCTCAAGATTCCAGAAGAATCCCAAGCCTCAAGATACAAGATTCAAGAATTTTCAAGATTCAAGAATCAACCTTCAGAAGATTCCCTGGAAGACCATGTTTGGTGTTTTAGGATTTTCAAAAAATGAGAAATTGTGAAATCCTAATTCGTACCAACATGGAGGCACACTTGTGGAGCAAGAAAAGCTAAAAACCCTAGCCTTTCTCTCTCCAAAAGTGGCACATACAACTTGCTTGATTTAGCAAGATTGTGTGAAAAAATGTTGAAGCAATGCTGATAGGATGCGAAATTCTGAGCATTCTCTGCCCTTATATGTACATCTTGCATTCCTTAAGTGTGTTAATTGTAGTTGTTTGCATTGTTATTGCATATTTTGCATTTTGGTGGTTGATGTGGAATTTCGTTACTTTTCGAGGCTTTGAGTAGACTTTAGTCTTGTTATCTTTTGATGCACGTTTGGGTAGTGCTTTGGTATTTCAGGGACCTAGGCTGGAGCCACTTCGAGTCTCGGGAGCATCGGGAGCATCGGGAGCGTCGGAGCGAACGAGCGGACGAAATGGAGAATCGGAGAAAGAGCAGCATTTTCCCCTTTCTGATACTGGTCGCTAGCGACCAGCATTATGCTTGCTGTGGTCGCTAGCGACCAAGGCGTGACAGCAGCTTGGAATTTCGCTGTTTTTGCTATTTAGTCTCTACTCCCTTTTTTGTAATTAAGACCCTTTATCTGATTGGGCTGACACACTTTTAGATTATTCTAGTTCATTTCCAAATTAGGCTAGGGCTTTTAGAGAGAGAAGCTCCACCTTCTCTCTAGGTTTTTCCATTTTTGTTCTTGCTCTATTACATTGTTCTACTCTTCTCCAAGTTCAAATATAATTTCATTTTCATTTTCCAGCATGATTATGGTTCTCATTTCTTTATCTCATTTGTTATCTTTGATTATGTGTGAGTAGTTTTCTCATTCTTAGTGTTGGGTGAATGCCAAAATTGTGTTTTCTCTTGAAACCCACTATTAAATTGTTTTCTTGCTTCTCACTCTCTTGGGCTTTTGAATGTTATTAAAGTTAGCTTGTGTGGATTCATGCTTGCTGATTTTTATCATGCCATGAGTGTACATTAATTTCTTGATTAAGGGATTAAAGTGCCTTTAGGGGTTTATGGGTCTATGTGTTGATTAATGCATTGGCTCAATCATTGAGAGAGTGTGAATAATTCTTGATTAAGAATTAGGTTTGCATGTGCTTGGGGTGATTAGATTATTTTGGTTTTGGTCAAAGTCAATTTGGTTTAGTGTTCTTGAGCATGTGTAAATTGCATTCTAAGTGTTTGATAAAATGCCTATGTGGGTTTAGGATAGGGAAAATGTGATTTTGTGCATAACTCAACACCAAGACTCTTTTTGCATTATTAATACCTCTTGCTTTCATTGCTTATACTTCTTCTTACACAACCCCCAACACTACATATACTATACATACTTAATCAACAATTTAAGTCCTCTTTGGGAAACGACTTGGGTTGACTAGCTATACTACTATAGCTAATTAATTCAATACCTTTTTGGGAACTTGTTTTTAATTCTAAGTTGGTTGTAGCTAAAAGAATTTACGACGCTTTTAGCAACATCAATTTTTGGCGCCGTTGCCGGGGAGGCTTAAGAGTTGATTATTGTGCATAGTTATAGTATTTTCTTTTCTTTGCATATCTATTACTAGTCTATACTTACGCTTACTTGAAAACACCAAAATACAATAATTTTCTGCACTTTTTCTATTTAGTGCAGAATTTTTCTGCAATATTTAGTTTTATAGGTTGTTTTCACTTTATATTCTCTCTATGAATGACTCGATCGCACACCGGCCAATCCTTCAAACGTTTTGATCCCGAGATTGAAAGGACCTTGAGGAACTTGAGGTGTTCTAGGAGGATTGGCGGTGTTGAGGACATAGAGTTTGATTCCGCTTTACCTACTCAATCATTTAGTGAAGGTGCTAGTGTCAATAGTGATTTAGATAGTTTTTTCGGCCCGGAACCTTTTGATTTTTCCTCTAGTGTTTCAGGTGAAAGCTCTACCATGGGTGATCACGAGCTCACACTCCGGGAGATGGCGGCTCCCGATCTCACTCAACAACACCTTGGCATCATTTACCCCCAAGCGGAGGCCGATTTCGAACTCAAGGGGGCTTTAATCCATCGGCTCCCTAAGTTCCATGGGCTAGCCGGAGAGGATCCCAACCAACACCTCAAGGAGTTCCACATTGTCTGTGCCACCCTCCGACCTCAAGGAGTGGATGAGGATTTGGTGAAACTCTGTGCTTTCCCATTCTCCTTGGAAGGAGCCTCCAAGCAATGGTTGCTCAACTTACCCGACGGGGCGGTTAATTCATGGCTCACCATGAAGTGGGTATTCTTGGAAAAATACTTTCCCGCTTCAAGAACTAGCTCTATCCGGAAGGAAATATGTGGAATCCGGCAAATGCATGGAGAGACACTCTATGAGTATTGGGAACGCTTCAACAAATTGGTGGCTAGTTGTCCATTCCACCAAATTAAAGAGAATCACTTGATCCAATACTTCTATGAGGGACTCAACCCGGCGGATAGAGGCACCATTGATTCCTCAAGTGTGGGTGCTCTAATGAACAAGACTCCAACGCAAGCTAGGGAGTTGATTGAGACCATAGCGGCAAATTACCAACAATTTGGGGCAAGGGACGCTCGTAGTTCGAAAGGGGTTAATAAGGTGGTTGTTATGGAGTCCAATGGAGTTTACAAGAAGTTGGATGAGATTTCGGTCTTCATGAAGCAACTTGCACTCAACCACCACAAGCCACCTTCCATTCCACCCATTGACATCCAACAAGCGTGTGGCATATGTGCAAGTGACCACCCTACCGACACTTGCCCCCAACTCATGGATGATCCAACCATGGTGGCCGCTACGCACCAATTCAACAATAGACCCCCCTTCAACCCAAATAATCCACCCATGGGAAACACATACAACCCCTCTTGGAGAAACCATCCTAACCTTAGGTGGGGGAACAACCAAAACAACCAATACTCTCAACCCACCTATGGCCAAGCTTCTAACTCCCAACCATACCACCAACAACCTCCAAAATACCAAGCTCCACACCAAAGACCAAACCCCCAACCTCAACTTACCGGCACTAAACCCCCTCTTCAAATCCTAGCCCCTCCACCCACCACTCCAAACCCTCAACCTCCTCCAACCAACGATGCGGAGAATCCCGCCATGCAACAAATCATCAAGTTGCTTATGGAACAAAAGCAACAAACCGATGCTCTCTTTCAACAACAAAATGAGTTGCAAAGGAAGATCGTCCAATTGGAGAGTGCTCAAGCATCTTCCTCAAATACCCAAGGAGGGCAACTTCCCGCTCAACCGTTCCCAAACCCAAAGGGGGACGTCAATGCCATCACCCTTCTCCGGAACCACTCTACCGGAAAGGGAAATTTTGGAAGAAGATGACAAGAGGAAGGATAAAGGAAAATAGAAGGTAGTGGTTGAAGAAACCAAAGGGGAGGACAAGAAAGTAAAGGAAGAGGAGGATAAAAAGGAAGAGGAAGCTCAACCAAGGTGCTTTCCTTTCCCTCAACTCATTAAGGGAAACAAGAAAAAGCAAGTGGAAGTGGACCCGGATCTTTTGGAGACTTTCAAGAAGATGGAAGTCAATATTCCCCTCTTGGATGCCATCCAACAAGTCCCAAAATATGCTAAGTTCCTCAAGGAACTTTGCACTCACAAGCGGAGGGTCAAAGAGGCGAAGTCTCAAGTTGAAGTTGCAATGCTATCTCCCTCTTTGCCCCGCAAGTTCCAAGATCCGGGGAAATTCTCCATACCTTGCGTTGTGGGTAAAATGGTCATCAAGGATGCGCTTGCAGACTTGGGAGCTGGGATTAATGTCATGCCCAAGGCCATCTATCAAGCCCTCAACTTCAGCGAACTCAAGCCAACCGGTTTGCTTCTCCAATTTGCAAACCGAAGTATCCAAAAATCGGAGGGAATTCTTGAAGATGTACTTGTTAAGGTAAATGAGTTAATTTTCCCCGTTGATTTCTATGTGTTGGACACCAATGATGAGGTACCATTGGACCAAACATACACTCATACTTGGCCGACCTTTTCTCAAAACCGCTAAGGCCAAGGTGGATGTGTATGCGGGTACTTTGGACCTAGAATGTGGTGATCTCAAGGCTCGTTTTTGTCTTAAGGAAGCTATGAAACACCCATCTGAATCTCATTCTATTTTTTCTGTTGATATTATTGATGAATTGGTTGAGGATGAGGTAGAAGGGTGGTTTCAAGGCTTAAACCCCTCTAGTGTCATTGACAATGACTTGAGCCTTGAGACTTGTGAAATTTGTTTGAAAAAAGGTGAATTGTGCACAAAGTGTGCGATTGAGGATTTTGAGCTTTTTGGAGCAAATGATAAGACAATTGATTTGAGTAAAGAATTGATTTCTAGTGAAATTACTGGATATGATTCTTGTTCTTGTGCCAAAGCATTTGCTATTTCAGGTGATCCTCATGAGGAAGCTCAAGCATCACCCACTGAAGAACTGAAGCCTCTTCCTCCACATCTCAAATACATTTTCTTGGGGGAAGGAGAAGCTCAACCAGTAATTATAGCCAGTGATCTCTCCACCACTCAAGAAGACAAGCTTACGCAAGTCTTGAGGGATCACAAGGCGGCTATTGGGTGGACCTTGGGAGATCTTACTGGGATTAGCCCCTCCACATGCACACACCGCATATTCTTGGAGGAGGGTGCAAAACTGGTGAGACAACCTTAAAGAAGGATGAATCCCTTGATCTTGGATGTGGTCAAGAACGAAGTGACCAAACTCTTGGCGGCGGGCATCATCTACCCCATTTCTGATAGCCAATGGGTGAGCCCCGTCCAAGTTGTTCCCAAGAAGTCCGGCATCACCGTCATCCGCAATAAAGAGAATGAGTTGATTCCGACGAGAGTCCAAAATAGTTGGCAGGTTTGCATAGACTATCGCCGACTCAACCAAGCAACTCGGAAGGATCATTTCCCCTTACCCTTCATCGACCAAATGCTTGAGAGGTTAGCCGGACAATCCCACTACTGCTTCTTGGATGGCTTTTCGGGGTATTTCCAGATTCACATAGCCCCGGAGGATCAAGAGAAGACTACTTTCACATGCCCCTTCGGCACTTTTGCCTATCGGCGCATGCCATTTGGGCTCTGCAACGCCCCAGGCACCTTTCAGAGGTGTATGGTAAGCATTTTTTCTGATTTTCTGGAAAGTTGCATGGAAGTTTTTATGGATGACTTTACTGTTTTTGGTTCCTCATTTGATGCATGCTTAGATAGTTTGACCAAGGTCCTAAAGAGATGCATTTCCTCTCACTTGGTGTTAAATTTTGAAAAATTCCATTTCATGGTTCAACAAGGTGTGGTCCTTGGTCATATTATCTCTAGGGAAGGCATTAGTGTTGATAAGGCTAAGATAGATGTGATTACTTCTTTGTCTTACCCTGCATGCGTGCGGGAAGTTCGTTCTTTTTTGGGACATGCAGGGTTTTACCGGCGGTTCATAAAGGACTTCAGCAAGACGGCCCTCCCTCTCACAAAATTGCTGCAAAAGGATGTGGATTTCTTCTTTGATGAGGCTTGCAAGAAGGCGTTTGATGCACTTAAGGGGCACTTGACCACCGCACCTGTGATCCAACCTCCGGATTGGACACTCCCTTTCGAGTTGATGTGTGATGCCTCCAACCATGCGTTGGGTGCCGTGTAGGCACAGTCGGTGGGTAAGATTCCTCATGCTATTTACTATGCCTCTCGTACTTTGGATTCGGCGCAATCCAACTATACTACTACCGAGAAAGAGCTCATAGCCATTGTTTTCACACTTGAGAAGTTTCGCTCTTCCTTGCTAGGCTCTAAGGTAGTAGTATATTCGGATCATGCCGCCCTCAAATATCTTTTGAAGAAACCTGAGGCCAAGCCTCGTCTCATCAGATGGATGTTACTCTTGCAAGAGTTTGACATTGAGATTAGGGATCGGAGTGGTGCTCAAAATTTGGTTGCAGACCATTTAAGTAGACTTGAGCACCTTCATGATGATCCCCATCCCATTGATGACTCTTTCCCTGATAAGAGATTGCTAAAAGTTGACTTGGTACCATGGTATGCACCTATCGCTAATTACTTGGCAGCCAAGGTTCTCCCCCCAAACTTTTCAAAATCCCAAGTAGACAAATTCAAAAGTGATTGTAAATACTACTTGTGGGATGAACAATTTTTGTGGAGAATTGGCGTCGATCAAGTGATTAGGCGATGTGTGGAGGACCATGAGACACATTATATTCTTCGTTTCTGTCATTCCGGCGCGAGTGGAGGTCACTTTGGACCACACCGCACATCCCGAAAGGTTCTTGACTATGGATTCTATTAGCCTTCTCTTAAGAAGGATGCTTTTGAATTTTGTAAAGCATGTGAACAATGCCAAAGAGCCGGAAACAACTCTTGGAAGAATGAGATGCCTCAACAACCCTTACTCTTTTGTGAAATCTTCGACGTTTGGGGCATCGATTTTATGGGACCATTTCTGGTTTCTCATGGTTATGTTTACATCCTACTTGTCGTGGATTATGTTTCAAAATGGGTGGAAGCTATAGCCACCAGGACTAATGATGCTGCTATTGTAGTTTCTTTTGTGCGGTCTAACATTTTCTGTAGGTTTGGCACTCCGAGAGCTATCATTAGCGACCGTGGGACTCATTTCTGCAATAGGAGTATGGACGCTTTGTTCCGTAAATATGGGGTTGTTCATAGGGCTTCAACACCCTACCACCCCCAAACCAACGGACAAGCGGAAGTCTCCAACCGGGAGATTAAGCGGATTTTGGAGAAGGTAGTGCATCCCAATCGGAAGGATTGGAGTTTGAGATTGAGATTGGAGGATGCACTATGGGCTTATCGCACAACATACAAGACTCCCATTGGAATGAGCCTGTTCCGGTTGGTTTTCGGGAAAGCTTGCCACTTACCGGTTGAGATGGAGCACAAAGCCTACTGGGCTATTAAGAAATGCAACATGGACCTCCACAAGGCCGGAGAGGAGAGGAAGCTTCAACTCCTAAAGTTAGAAGAATTGCGCATGGAAGCCTATGAGAGTTCAAGGCTTTACAAGGAAAAGACTAAGGCTTTCCATGACCGCAATATTTTGAGGAAGGAACTCAAGGAAGACCAAGAGGTGCTACTCTACAATTCCCGGTTGAAATTGATGGCCGGGAAGCTGAGGTCTAAGTGGGACGGACCTTTCTTGGTGAAGAAGGTGTACCCGTATGGAGCGGTGGAAGTTTTATGCCCAAGCACAAATTCTCTATTCAAAGTCAATGGGCACCGACTAAAAATCTTCCACCGAGAGGATGCCGAGACCACTGAAGAGATGGAAGTCCTCCTTTTGAAAGGAGTAGAGCCCCCCTGAGGGGCCAAAATGTCCAACTTAAGGACGTTAAACAAAAGTGCTTGGTGGGAGACAACCCACCGGTAAGTTTTCTTTTACTAGCACTTATATTTGCATTTCCATAGGTTAGGAATCATATTTTGGTAGGTTAGGAATCATATTTTGGTAGGTTAGGAATCATATTTTGGTAGTTTAGGGTCATATTTTGATAGTTTAGGGTCATTGGGGCTTCAAAATAGAGAAATTTACACCAATTTGCTGCATTATGCAGCACTGGTCGCTAGCCACCAAGTACTGGTCGCTAGCGACCAGGCGTCCCATCGCCCAGCGACCTCGTTGTCGTCGCACGCGCTTCAAACCACACTGCCAAATTTTAATTTCGGACCTCGTCGCTAGCGCTAGCGACCGGAAGAGGCGTCGCCAGCGACCGCCCCGTCGCGTGCGATTGACCTTGTCGCGCGTGACCGATAAAAAAAAAAACAATTTCAAAATTCAAATTTCAAAATTATCAAAACTACGTCGTTTTGATCATCATATTACATTTCCCTCACAACACTCTCACACACACACTACTCTCATTCACACATTACACACACACAAAACCCTAGCCACAACCACACACCATAGCCGCCGCGCCCGACCGCACCACCGCCGTCGCGCCACTGCTCCGGCGTGATTCCGGTCACCACACTCTTTCTCTCTCACCCACCACGACCCACCCTCTCTCCTTGTCTTTCTCTCACCTGCGCCGGTCACCGCGCCTCCCTCTCCTTCTCTCGCTGGCAGCCGCATAGTGCGCCACCCTTGGCCGCACCACCTGCAGCTGAGCGCCGCACCTCCACCACTCTCACCTCCTCCCTCTCTTTCTCTCCGTTCTGTAATCGTGAGGCCGCGTGCTGCTCTGCCTCCAGCCACTGCTGCAGTTGCTCCTTCCCTCTGCTGCAGTATCTGCTCCCTGCCACCGCGAGGCTGTCCTGCGGTTCTGTTCTGCCACTGTTCACTATGCTGCGGTTGTTTCCGGTTCTGTCCTGACTCTAGTCGTCGTGCGCCGCCACTGCTCCGGCCGCCGCGGCTCTTTTCCATCACCACCCGTATGTGTTTATGTTGTTATTAATTTTCTAATTAATTTTGTTAAATTGTTTCAATTATCGCATCATTAGAATTACTCATTGTTGCTATTGTTGATGGTTAATAATAGTAGTTCTCTTGATGTTATTGTGCATTTAGTTATTAGGATGTGATTGTGTTGTCAATATCTATGTTCAAGAATGTTATGTTCTAATAGTTTAGGTTCATTCATAAAGTGTTCATTGTGTTCATTTTAATTAGTACTATGCATTTAGTTGTGTTAATATTAGTTGTTTACATTCATTGTGAAGCATATTGTTGTGGTTTCTTAAGTAGCTAGTTGCATCCCTTAGGCATCATTGTGTTCATTGCATTTAGGATTGTCACATTTAGCGGTGTTTCGTTTCATTTTGTGTGTCATTCCGTGTGTGGTGGACAAATCGTCTCTTCTCTCTAACGCTAATGCGTGTGCTTCCCTTTTTGGTATACTGGCTATTACTCTATTTTGCAGAGGGCTCCAAAACAGTCTAAAGGCAAAAGACCAGTCACGGCACCCTACTCAGAGGAGGAACTAGCTGCGGAGTCAAACGACCCATTCCGATTCGCCTGCCTAGAAGCTGAATGGGTTCATCAGGAGCAAATGGAGGACAGAGCGGTGATTGCGGAGGCGGTCCTGAATTACCGCAATTCACCAAAGCATGTTGTAGATGGAGTGTTGGCAGCAATCGAAAGCCGCCAATGGGGGTTCGTATTGGAAAAACAAGTCTCCCCTAATGCCTCACTCGTCCGGGAATTCTATGCCAACATGCTCTTGGACGATCAACCGCACGTCCATGTAAGAGGGAAGCAAGTCCCGATATCCCCTCGAGCCATTGCCACGTTCCTCAAAGTTCCTTTTGCTAGCAGAGACGACTACCAGAGACTCTCTGAGCGCCCTACTCCCGCGTTCTTGGATGAGGTCAAGGATGCTATTACATATCCATGAGCGGAATGGGTCTTATCCAAGGAGAATCCGCCAGCAAGGTTGCGCATTGCTTCCTCCTTATTGACTATAGAGGCCCGCGCTTGGTTCCGGTTGGTCTGTTCATTCCTTCTGCCGACTGGGCACTTCTCGGATGTGCCGATCAACCGGATGATCCTAGTATACTACTTGCTCAGGGGGAAATCGGTTTGTGTGGGGACTTTGATACGCAGCACGATGAATGACATCTGCCGCAAGGCTAGGAAGGACGCTCTACCCTTTGCGTGCCTCATCACTAGGGCATGCCGAGCTACATATGTGGAGGAGCTTCCCACTGATGACCTAGCGGTGCGGATGGACAAGGTGGAAGCCGCCGCTTTGGTCAAGGCGGATGTCCGCCTCAACCCAAATCTCGACCGCCACTCCCGCCCCACTCAGAAAAGGGCAAGGAAGAATGCGGAGCCGATTGATGCTCCCGATATTGGGGGTAGCTCCCACATTCCATCACCGCCACCATCATCGCCTCCGGCGGTATCCGGGGACATCCTTCAGGCAATTGAGGACATGGGTGCCCGGTTGAGAGAGGAGGGAGCAACTTCCAATGCCGCCCTCAAAAAGGAACTCAAAGCCCATGTCACTCAGACAGTGGCAAACTCGGAGAAGAGGATCATGAGCAAGCTAACTCAGATCTTCTCGTGCTTGGGTGGCGGGAAGAAAGCGACAGCAAAGGGGAAGGGAAAAAAGCCAATTGTGGACTCGGATGAGGAGGACTCCGGTTGAACCACCATTACACAGCTGTTTGTATTTCCTTTCATTTTCTTTTATCTTATGTTTATGTGCTATTTATATTGTGTTCTTTGCATTATGTTCTGTGTTTAGTTTGTGTAAATATGACTTCGTTGTTAGTAAGCACGCTTGATGTTCTATTTGGTTTCCTTACGTTTATTTTGTGGATTTGGTTAATATTTAGTGAATTGCTTGATTGAAACACAAAGAGAATACATACCATGTGTTTTTCTGTTGATTTTGGTGAATGATCGTTTGACTTAAAATGAGTTTGTGGCATACCCTTGTAAGCTTTTGAGCTTTAATTGGTGGCCCCATTACATGTCACCTATCTTTCTTGTGTGTACTTCTCATTTGTGCTTGCTAGAACTTGCTTGAATTCTTGTCTGAAACATTGGATTGGTGCATGCATCTCTGGATATGATTGAGGCATTGTTTTTGTTTTAGCTACTAACCCATATAGCCACCCTTGCTAGCCACTTTGAGCCTTTTATCCCGTTTCTTTGTTATCACCCTAACATCATAGCCTAATAAAGTGTAAAACAATTTCACATCCTTAACTTAGGCTTAGGAGAGCAATTTCACTTGTTCTTTATGGTGCTTTATTTTGGGATTGGGATTTCGGTTTAAGAGTGGGGGAAGCATGTGGGCACGCTTCGATTTAAGTGTGGGGGCGTTTAAGCTATAGTTATCTCTGGTTTTACTCATCTTTGTCTTTATTTTAAAAATAATCATGTAAATGTCTTTGTTTTAAAAACATAAAAAAAAAGAGAGAAAACCAAAAAAACAGCAAAAATATAAATAAATACATAAATAAATAAATAAATAAAAAATGAAAGTTAAATGTCCTTTGGTTTTGTATATCCCTTGGGGCTGTTTATATTGATGTTCTGTTTTCCTTTAAGTCTTTCGTTCAATAATAAAAAGGGGGGTCATTTGGGAAATTGGATTATCTTTCAGTAGGTTCGGGTTATGGGGTTTGCTTTGGGGTTGGGTAGAGTTAGTTGCTCTCCGGCACCTAAGTTTTAGCTCTGCTAGCTTTGAATTTCCCCTGCCCTAAACCTGGCCTCATTACAACCCTCCTAAGTCCTCTTGATCCTTGATGCATGTGATCTTTCTTGTGGAGGAATGAGAATTCTGGCAAGCCTATGGTTATGCACGTCTACCAGCTGTGAGTGTGAAGTAATCTAGCCCATACACGTTGGTGAGTTGTGTGATGATACACCTACCTTTGAGTGGCCACTTGTTTGATTTTTGTCAAATGATTAATTCACCTTGTACATGTTGGAAAATGGATTCTCTATCTTTCTCTCTTGCAATTCATGAACTTGAAACCAAACCTTGTGTTATCCGTTGGAAATTGGTTGCCTTTTGATTCATCAAGCATGTTTGTTGTTAGGTTAGATTCTTGTGTTGCTTAGCTTTAGGATGTATTGCATGAGGACATGCAAGTTGTTAAGTGTGGGGGTATTTGATAGGATGCGAAATTCTGAGCATTCTCTACTCTTATATGTACATCTTGCATTCCTTAAGTGTGTTAATTGTAGTTGTTTGCATTGTTATTGCATATTTTGCATTTTGTTGGTTGATGTGGAATTTCGTTACTTTTCGAGGCTTTGAGTAGACTTTAGTCTTGTTATCTTTTGATGCACGTTTGGGTAGTGCTTTGGTATTTCAGGGACCTAGGCTGGAGCCACTTCAAGTCTCGAGAGCATCGGGAGCGTCGGAGCGAACGAGCGGACGAAACGGAGAACCGGAGAAAGAGCAGCATTTTCCCCTTTTCTGATACTGGTCGCTAGTGACCAACATTATGCTTGTTGTGGTCGTTAGCGACCAAGGCGTGACAGCAGCTTGGAATTTTGCTGTTTTTGCTATTTACTCCATACTCCCTTTTTTGTAATTAAGTCCCTTTATCTGATTGGGCTGACACACTTTTAGATTATTCTAGTTCATTTCCAAATTAGGCTAGGGCTTTTAGAGAGAGAAGCTCCACCTTCTCTCTAGGTTTTTCCATTTTTGTTCTTGCACTCTATTACATTGTTCTACTCTTTTCCAAGTTCAAATATAATTTCATTTTCATTTTCCAGCATGATTATGGTTCTCATTTCTTTATCTCATTTGTTATCTTTGATTATGTGTGAGTAGTTTTCTCATTCTTGGTGTTGGGTGAATGCCAAAATTGTGTTTTCTCTTGAAACCCACTATTAAATTGTTTTCTTGCTTCTCACTCTCTTGGGCTTTTGAATGTTATTAAAGTTGGCTTGTGTGGATTCATGCTTGCTGATTTTTATCATGCCATGAGTGTACATTAATTTCTTGATTAAGGGATTAAAGTGCCTTTAGGGGTTTATCGGTCTATGTGTTGATTAATGCATTGGCTCAATCATTGAGAGAGTGTGAATAATTCTTGATTAAGAATTAGGTTTGCATGTGCTTGGGGTGATTAGATTATTTTGGTTTTGATCAAAGTCAATTTGGTTTAGTGATTCTTGAGCATGTGTAAATTGCATTCTAAGTGTTTGATAAATGCCTATGTGGGTTTAGGATAGGGAAATGTGATTTTGTGCATAACTCACACCAAGACTCTTTTTCATTATTAATACCTCTTGCTTTCATTGCTTACATTACTTCTTACACAACCCCCAACACTACATATACTATACATACTTAATTAACAATTTAAGTCCTCTTTGGGAAACGACTTGGGTTGACTAGCTATACTACTATAGCTAATTAATTCAATACCTTTTTGGGAACTTGTTTTTAATTCTAAGTTGGTTGTAGCTAAAAGAATTTACGACGCTTTTAGCAACATCAAATGCACACCACAAGATCAAGGCACAATTTAAATTCAAGGGCCAAGATGAAGTTTCCTCTTTTCTAATTTGTTGGTTACAAAGTTTCCATATTTAAGATCAAATAATAACCTTTGGATTAAAGGGAATTATTTGAATCAATGGCCAAGATGAACTTCCTCTTATTTGATTTTTCTATTTTTGGAAGATCAAATTTCAAATCACATCAAGGAATTCTCACCATTGGATCAAGAGATTTCAAATTCAAATCAAGGGTGGAGATCAAGGCAAGAATTTCGAAATTTATAGGGATTTTTCTCTATAAATACAAGACCTCAATGCCCAAGAATTCAAGAGACTACCCAAGATTACAAGTGTCAAAACGCTGTCGAATTGAATCCTTATTTCTCTTCATCTTCAACCTCTAAACCTCAAGTTCTTATTTTTATTTGGGTAAAGGTTGTAATTCTAAAAAGAGTGAGCTTTATTTGTTTATCCTAGCTTTGCTAGTTATTTCTTTGAGAGAAAAATCCATCAAGGTTCAAACTTAGTTGCATCTAAGTTCTTGATTGGTAAAAACCACATCTTTTATACAAAGTCCTTATCTTTGTAAGGCAAGAAGTCCTTAGAGGGTCTAAGGCAAGGGTAGAAAGTCCTTCGGTGTTGAAGGCAAGGATTGAAGTCCTTTGGAGTTGTCAAAGGCAGTTAGTCACCTAGTTGTGGTGCAAGTGAAGTCCTTTGTGGTTTTCAAAGGCAGTGAGTCACCTTGGTGAAGGTGCAGGTTGAAGTCCTTTGTGGTGTTGCAGAGGCAAGAAAGTCCACCTAGTTGTGGTGGTGATAGTGAACTCTCAGGTGAATCTTGGGGACTGGAGTAGGCACGTTGCCGAACCAGTATAAAATTTCTTTGTGTGCTTTTTCTCTTCCCTACTCTTTTATTATTATTGTTTTTACAATTTATCATAGCATACACATATATATACATATTGCGCATACATCATCATCTTTTGTCTAAGAGTTGAAGGTTAAAGTTTTAACCTTTATCATTTAGAAGAGCTTGAAAGTAAATATATTTTCAATATCTATTATAGCCTTGTCTATAGGCTAAGTTTCTGTTTATTTACTAACAATTGTTTCCGCTGTGCAAGACAAGATTATACTTGATCTTTATTTTTAAGTAATTTTCAGAAACAGGATTTATAGTTGGAACGTGATTCAACCCCCTTTCTCACGTTTCACTATCTTCAAGACTGACTTCCGCACCAATTGTGAAACCTCCAAAGTGGGACCTCCCATTCGAAATCATGTGCGATGCGTCTAACTATGTTGTGGGTTCCGCACTAACTCAGCGCGAAGGTAAAGAATCTTTTGTAATTTCTTATGCTTCTCGTACTTTAGATTATGCTCAGGCTAACTATACCACCACTGAGAAGGAGCTTTTAGCAATTGTTTTTGCTCTTGAAAAATTTAGATCCTATCTCCTTGGCTCTCATGTGGTGGTGTACACAGACCATGCAGCTCTAAAGTACTTGTTAAAGAAACCAGATGTAAAGCCCCGCCTTCTTAGGTGGATGTTGCTTTTGCAAGAATTTGATTTGGATATAAAAGACAGGAGTTGTTGTCACAATCTGGTAGCTGACAATCTGAGCAAAGTTGAGCATATTCTAGATGACCCAATTCCATTGGATGATCAGTTTCCAGATGAGCGTATCATGAGTGTGCAAACTTCTGTGCCTTGGTTCGCAGATATTGCGAATTATTTGGTTGCCAAAACTCTCCCCACATATTTTTCAAAATCCCAAAGGGATAAACTTATTTCTGATGCAAAATATTATGTGTGGGATGACCCCTATTTGTGGAGGTTTTGTGCTGATCAAATCATTCGCAGGTGCGTCCCTGACCATATGAGCACCACTCCATACTTGATTTTTGCCATGCACAGGCTTGTGGTGGCCATTTTGGACCACAGCGCACTGGATGTAAAATTCTTGAGTGCGGTCTATTTTGGCCATCCATTTTTAAAGATTGTTATGAATACTGCAAGTCCTGTGCTAGGTGTCAAAGAATGGGAAAGAATTCTAGAAGGAATGAAATGCCCAAGCAACCATTACTGTTTTGTGAAATTTTTTATGTTTGGGCATTGACTTCATGGGTCCTTTCCCTGTTTCTGCTGGTTTCAATTATATACTTCTTGCTGTTGATTATGTGTCTAAGTGGGTTGAGGCAATCTCCACTCGTACTAATGACCCTGCTGTAATGTGCAATTTTGTGAAAAGCAACATAATCTTTAGATTTGGCATTCCTAAGGCCATCATCAGTGACCAAGGCACCCACTTCTGCAATAAAACTTTTGATGCCTTGTGTGATACCCCGTATCACAGTGTCCCTTAGGAAGGACTCTCTTTAGGACGCGTCAGAAACACGTCAGTAGTTTGCTGTCAGAGGGGACTCGCTAGCGAGCAAGTCAGCTTTCGCTAGCGAGCAGTCGGTCGCCAGCGACCACCAGTAAGTCGCCAGCGACGGGACCAAGTCCCACATCGTACAGAACGAACGTCACAACGTTGCTGTCAGAAGGTGTTAGCTAGCGAGCAACCAGTGCCCGCTAGCGATGAGCTCGTCGCTAGCGAGCGTAGTCTAGTTGCTAGCGACCGTCCGAAGTCCCACATCGGACACAGCATGATGTCAGCCTGTCCCCCTAACCTATATATATAAGTAGTAGTTGAGTCATTTTCTTCACACCTCATTCTCACGCCTTTTAAGAGCAATGCTTTTGGGCGTTCCTTTTTCAGTAAAGGAACTCTGTCGGAGTGAGGTTTCGACGTCTTGGGCATACTCTGCTTGAGAAAATTCCCGACGGTAAGTGAAAAGTCGTTTTTGTCCTTTTTCTGCGTGAGGGTCGCCAGCGAGAAAGAGGAGCTCGCCAGCGACCGGCCCCTCGCTAGCGAGAGGCAGTACCTCGCTAGCGATGGCGTGACGCAGCAGCAGTTCAAGTTTTGCTTTTCTTTTCTTCAGGGGTCCTAATGGGTCCTTTTTGCACTTCAGGTGCGAACGCAGTGCCGCTGGCTGGAGGCTAGAGGCGTCGTTAATTCCTCTAACTCACAAATCAATTTAGAATTTAAAGAACAAAAAGAGTTTTCCCAAGAAAAAAGGATTGAATTGAATAACTATAGTAGTATAGCTAGTCAACCCAAGTCGTCTCTCAAGGAGGCTTATATCATTGATCTAGTGTGTATAGTATATGTAGATTTGGGATTGTGCAAGAAGTAAATAAAGCTATGAAATTGAAAGGAAATAGCAATGTAAAAGAGTCTTGGTGTTGGGACATGCATCAAACCATATTTTCCCCATCCTAAACCCACCTAGGCATTTTATCAAACACCTTGCAAGCAACTTCCATATGCATAAGAATTATTCAACCAAAATGATTTGGATCCAAACCAAAATAGTAAAACTATCCTAAACATATGCAAACCTAATTCTCAATCAAGAATTATTCCTACTCTCCTAGCAAATGGGCATCAAATGATAATCCTCACTCAACACCCAAAACACTCAAATGCACAATAATCTCTTAATCAAGAAACTACAATGCATTCAAGATATACAATTAAAATCAGCAAGCATGGATCCACACAAACAAACCATAATTGGATTTGGAACCAAGAGATTAGGAAGCAAGAGCAAAATCATGCAATGGGTTTCAAGAGAAAATGTGATTCTAGCATTACCCAACATCAAGAACCAAGAAACTACTCAACCATAATTAAAGCAAGTAAGAAACAAGAAATTAAAGCAATAGCAAAGATGGAAATGAAAATGGAAATTAAATTGAACTTGGAGAATTGTGTGAAAAGAGTAAGAACAAAGTGTGTAGAAATAGAGAGAAATTCAAGAGAGAAGGGAAAGTTTCTCTCTCTAGAATTCCCTAATAAAATAACCTAAACTAAGACTAAATAAAAGGTGTGAAAGAGTGTCTCAGCAAAATTACAAAAGTTTCATTAAAACAAAGCTAGAGGGACCAATTTGCAAAATTATGCAAAATTTGATGATGCTGTCAGGACTTGGTGGCTAGCGACCAACACAACATTTTCAATATTAAGTTGCTTTCTCCGACTTGCCAATGCGTCCGCTCCTTCGCTCCAACGCTCCCAATGCTCCCAAGACTTGAAGTAGCTCCGACCTAGACTCCTGAAATCACAAAACACTACCCCAAGAGTGCATCAAAAGATAACAAGATCAAGGTGCCACTAACAAGCCTCAAAAAGATGCAAAATTGCCACCAACCAAGAAAGTGAAAATATGCAAAAACAAAGCAAACAACTATTATTAATGCAATAAAGGATGCAAGATGGACATATATGGATAAAGAATGCACATAATTTCGCATCCTATCAAATACCCCCACACTTAACCACTTGCATGTCCTCATGCAAGAAATCCTAAAGCTAAGAAATCAAAACAAAAGAAACAAGGTGCTTCTTGACTTTCAAAGAATGCTCAAGAGTGCTCTAACTTAAGACCAAGAAAATAGTTAATGCATCAAGAAATTCCAACAACCAAGCATTTCAACATCAAGAGGCACATTATCACAAGCCAAGCAGAAATCTCTTAAAAAGCATAGATGAACTGGAAGGACCTCAGAGGAGTGTGTATGCTCACAACTCACCTATATAGTAGGTTAGTCTTCCTCTCAGTTCTCTTGTTAGACCAAGCATTCGACGTAGGTTTGCCAAACCTCTAGATCTCCACTACTAACATTCAATGCATCCAAGAATCAAGAGGACTTTATTTTGGTTGTAACGAGGCCAAGGTTAAGGTGTGGAATGTATGAATAAGTGAGCTAAAGGACCCAAGAAAGTTAGACTAGCATTGGTTATGTGAGTCTCAATCAAACACAAGGGGGAATTCTAAGCACACAAAGGCACAAGCACAAGAGCTTTGCTCTTTTCTTGCACTCTGAACCTTTAAATACCCAAACATGAGGTCCTTGACCTTTGATTTACTTTGCTTTTGTGTGCTTTTCTTCCTTTGCTCATATTATTAAATTTTTTTTCTTCAATTACATGTTCTTTACATACAATTTGTCCCTCCCCCACACTTAAAATGTTGTCGTCCACGACAAACCCCCACTCTTAGACTCAAGCACACAAAATGATAAAACCAATGCTACTCCACTTTTCCAAGGTAGGGTGTAAAATGGTATTTCACTTTTTAGGCGAAAGATGAGCTAAGATCAAAGAATGGGATATAAGGCTCAAAGGGGCTTGCAATGGTAATGTAGAGGGTGGACAATATGGCCGTGAGCTAAAGAAGAAAGGTGCCTTTATTACACTCAAGAATGCATATGAAACGTAGCCTCAATTAAGAGACAAGGCAAACCCTAGAACGACAAAGTCCACAAGAGATACACACATCAAGAATGGAATGGCATGTAATGTGGCCACTCAATGTAAGGCTCAAAAAGCTCACAAGGTGAATGCCCAAACGCAAATCATATATACAAATTAAGATCAATCACCAAGCAAGAATTAAAAACTAGATGAAATGTAACAATGTTGGAATTCTAATCACCTAAAAATGATGAATATCTCAAGCACAACACTTACAAAGCAACAAAGAAAGACAAGGAACACACAAAGTGAACCTAAACTACCTAAATATAACTCCTAACATATGGAAATGCAAACAACAAGACTTAAAACAAGAAACTCAACGAACAAGTCTCTAATTCAAACAACCAAACAACCTAAGCGATCTAGCAACATGTGAAAGTTTACCTAAACATGCTTTATTGAATTTAAATGCAAAACATAAAGTAAAAGAAAGTTATAGAAACTCTCTCAAGGCGGCTTGTGCTTGAATTGGTCCAAGAGCTTCCACCAAGGAGTGCTCTCAATGCCTCCGTCGGGATCCCATAATAAGCAAACGAAACCACGGAGCATGATCCTCTTCTTGTCTCCGGACCCATGCATCTTGGCCCCCAATTTGTTCCTTGAGGAGTGAGAACTCCCCTTTGACAAAGCATCCCAAGAGCAACCAATTTCAAGTGAGGAGGGATGGTGAACCTCAGAAGAAGCCTTCACAAGGACAAAGCAAAGAGGCTTTGGTTCCCAAGATTCCTCAAGTTGAGAAGATGTTGACTCCCCGCAAATGGCTAGGAGTTGTGCATCCGTCTTAAGGAAGGCGTACTCATGGCGAAAGAGGGAGAATGGGCTTGAACCAAAGAAAATAAACTCGAGCGAGGGTTGGGAAGACATTACCGCAACACGAACCGCTTCACATGGCCCCATGGTGAAATCCTCCAATGAAGAAGCTCCTACAGTAGCCTCGACACAAAGAAAAGAACTCTCTATAATTCCACTTCCTTTTTCCTCACATGGTAGCAGCGGTGGGTCCTCGTACACTATCTCATCATCATCGGATTTCTCCTCGGCATCCACTCCAAAGTCACCATCCAAGGGGTCACGAGGCTCCAAAACGTAGAATACCTCAATGGGTGAAGGCTCATGAAATTGTGGACAATTCTCCAAGAGGTAGAATACTTCAAGAGGGTGTAGAAAGGGGAGTGTTCAGACTTCTCAGTGGATGCAAATGGAGTGCTCAGGATTGGGGATAGATTATGCGTGCCAGAGGTCGGGGACCTACGAGAGACTATATTGAGAGAGGCTCATTGTACGCCTTATTCGGTTCACCCAGGATCGACTAAGATGTACAAGGACCTCAAGCCTTTGTACTGGTGGCACCGTATGAAGAAGGATGTAGGTGCGTTCGTGACCAGGTGTCTGGTGTGTCAGCAAGTCAAGGCTGAGCATCAGCGCCCAGCAGGGATGTTACAGGAGATTCCACTGCTAGAGTGGAAGTGGGAGAGGATAGCTATAGACTTCGTTACGGGTTTGCCACGGGTTGTGAGGGGCTTCGACGCTATCTGGGTTATAGTGGACAGGCTCACGAAGTCAGCTCACTTCATTCCGGTGAAGACTACGTTTACGGCTACACAGTATGCTCGGCTCTACATCGACAGGGTTGTCAGGTTGCATGGGGTTCCGGTTCCATCATATCAGACAGAGGGTCACAGTTCACATCCAGGTTTTGGCATGCTCTACATCAGGCTTTAGGCACGAGGTTGGATCTCAGTACAACTTTCCACCCGCTGACTGACGGCCAGTCGGAGCGCACGATTCAGACTTTGGAGGATATGCTGAGGGCTTGCAGTCTGGATTTTGGTGGGTCTTGGGATGAGCAGCTACCGTTGGTTGAGTTTGCGTACAACAACAGTTACCAGGCTAGCATCCAGATGGCACCGTTTGCGGCTTTGTACGGTAGGCGTTGTCGTTCGCCTATTGGCTGGTTTGAGACAGGTGAGGTGCAGACAGTGGGTCCAGATATGGTTCAGGAGGCTCTGGAAAAAGTAAAGGTTATCAGGGAACGCTTGGCGGCAGCTCATTCTCGTCAGAAGGCATATGCAGACAAGAGGAGACGCGAGTTAGAGTTCGCAGTCGGGGATCAGGTGTTTCTGCGGGTTTCCCCGATGAAAGGGGTGGTACGGTTCGGTAAGCGAGGGAAGCTGAATCCACGCTATATCGGACCTTATGAGATTACAGAGAGAGTTGGCATGGTTGCTTATCGGTTAGCCCTTCCAGCGGAGTTAGCAGCGGTTCACCCAGTCTTCCATGTGTCCATGCTGAGGAAGTACGTCCCAGACGAGTCTCATGTTCTGAGTTCACAGCTGGTGCAGATAGACCAGAGTTTGGGCTATGAGGAGGAGCCAGTGGCCATCGTTGACCATCAGATCAGAAAGCTTCGTTCGAAGGAGGTACCTCTAGTCAAGGTCATCTGGAGGAATCACTCTGGAGACGAAGCCACATGGGAGACGGAGCAGTCGATGAGAGAGAAGTACCCCTACCTCTTCGATCCACGAGGTAACCTTAGTATATCTTTTCTAGCATGTCTTTTCTCTCACGTTTAGTTTGGATTTGGGGACCAAATCCTTAAAAGGAGGGGAGATTGTGATACCCCGTATCACAGTGTCCCTTAGGAAGGACTCTCTTTAGGACGCGTCAGAAACACGTCAGCAGTTTGCTGTCAGAGGGGACTCGCTAGCGAGCAAGTCAGCTTTCGCTAGCGAGCAGTCGGTTGCCAGCGACCACCAGTAAGTCGCCAGCGACGGGACCAAGTCCCACATCGTACAGAACGAACGTCACAGCGTTGCTATCAGAAGGTGCTAGCTAGCGAGCAACCAGTGCCCGCTAGCGATGAGCTCGTCGCTAGCGAGCGTAGTCTAGTCGATAGCGACCGTCCGAAGTCCCACATCGGACACAACATGATGTCAGCCTGTCCCCCTCACCTATATATATGAGTAGTAGTTGAGTCATTTTCTTCACACCTCATTCTCACGCGTTTTAAGAGCAGTGCTTTTGGGCGTTCCTTTTTCAGTAAATGAACTCTGTCGGAGTAAGGTTTCGACGTCTTGGGGATACTCTGCTTGAGCAAATTCCCGACGGTAAGTGAAAAGTCGTTTTTGTCCTTTTTCTACGTGAGGGTCGCCAGCGAGCAAGAGGAGCTCGCTAGCGACCGGCCTCTCACTAGCGAGAGGCAGTACCTCGCTAGCGATGGCATGACGCAGCAGCAGTTCAAGTCTTGCTTTTCTTTTCTTCAGGGGTCCTAATGGGTCCTTTTTGCACTTCAGGTGCGAACGCAGTGCCGCTGGCTGGAGCCGGAGCCGACGGTGCTTCTCAGAGTCAGGATTATCCAGGTGAGTGGAGGTCTTGCATGTAGTTTAGCATTTATAGCATGTATTTATGTTTGATAATTAGATAATTAGGAAAGATATTAATACAGTTATTATGAATGTGTTTGTGTGTAGAGTAGTAGTAGAATTAGTAACATGTTAGGTGGTTAGAGTAGAATAGGAAAGACTTATGTTTTCATGCTATGTATGTGAATTGCTGATTGGTTGGCTGTTTACTGCTTTATGATATAACATGCGATATAAGACAGATAAATAGACTAACTGCAGAATTTATGACATGTATGATTGTTTGAGCGAGTTATGTGCTGACTGTCTAGAATAGTTACGCCGCCCTTGATTAGTATACGTCAGACGCTATGGTCGGTGGTCAGTCCCGGTATCTTAGTATGGTTTACTAATTAGCGGTGAGTCGCCCGAGCCCGCCAAGTGCGCTTCGGTCCCGGTTATCGGACGGCTTGGTTACAGATACAGATATACCCCACGAGGGTCAGATATGAGTAAACTCATGCCCCGCGCTGAGTCAGATTAGGTTATGCCTATGTTGAGCGCTAAGTGTCAGATTACAGATACAGTGTACAGTAGAGAGGCTTGGTATGCATGCTTTAGTGTGACGGCTAGACAGGATATTGTTTGTGTGATTGATAACATGCTAGTTCGTGATATATGTGTTATGAGTGTTGCATTGCATGCATATTCCCCATCACTGAGTCGATGACTCACCCCTCATCAACCATATTTCAGAGTACGATCCCGCAGCCGACGAGGAGCCGTTGATCCACTAGAGGTCGTTTCAGCTGATATCCTGGGTGGGCTCCGCTTCGTTCGTGGAGCCCTTTAGTTATTGTTTTTTTGCATTTATTTCAGTTATTAGTTTTATGAGACTTTTCAGTTCCAGTTGTAATAGTTGCTCCAGACTTTAGAGGCAGGTTACCTTTCATTTACGTTTCAGATATTTTCAGTATTTTTCAGAAGTTATGCAGTTACACAGTTATACCGTTATACCAGTTATATATACAGTTATATACAGATATCAGTTTACAGTTATTTTCAGTTAATCCATTTTATTTAAGAGTTTATTTATACGTTAGCGTGTTCGTTGGGACAGTACCCTTCGCACGGACACCCCTAAGTAGCGGGGTGTTACACCTTGCTTCGCAAGTATGGGGTTGTACATAAGGTGGCAACACCTTATCATCCTCAAACTAACGAGCAAGCTGAGGTGTCCAACCGGGAAATTAAAAAGTTTTTAGAAAAAATGGTTGAACCCTCAAGAAAGGATTGGAGTGCTAAGTTGTCTGATGCTCTATGGGCTTACCGTACTGCTTATAAAACCCCGATTGGGATGAGCCCCTTTCGGTTGGTATTTTGAAAATCCTGTCATTTGCCGGTGGAAATTGAACACCGTGCATACTGGGCGGTTAAGCAGTGTAACATGGATCTAGGGAATGCCGGTAAGGAGAGGAAATTACAGCTGCAGGAACTCGACGAACTCCGGCGGGACGCCTATGAGAGCTCAAAAATCTATAAGGAGAAAACTAAAGCCTTCCATGACCAATCCATACTGAGGAAGGAGTTTCATGAGGGTCAGGAAGTGCTACTCTACAACTCAAGGCTCCAACTCATGGCCGGAAAGCTAAAATCAAGGTGGGAAGGGCCCTATGTGGTGAAGAAGGTCTACCCTTTTGGAATGGTTGAAATACAATGCAAAAAGACCAACATTACCTCCAAGGTCAATGGACACAGACTAAAGGTGTTCCATCAAAGCCTCACCAAGGAGGCAAATCAAACTGAAATCCTCCTTTTTGAGGGAGTGAGGGAGTGAAGCCACCCAATTAGGTGGCCACACGTCCAACTTAGGGACGTTAAACCAAAGTGCTTGGTGGGAGACAACCCACTGTTATTTCCTTTTCTTTTAATCCATAGTTTCATTTTTTTTATTTATTATTTTTATTCCTTTTAATTAAATTCTCTTAATTGCATGCAAGCTTCGCTGTGAACTTTAAGCATATTTTTGGTACAAAAGATGCAAGTATAGCAGTGAGGGAGGCAAATGGCGTTAAAAAACGCGAAAGTGCAATTTCTGCGAAGAGGGACCGCCCAGGTGGTGTCCTTAACCGCCCTAGCGGTCGCGGCCATTGAAACGCTGCGCTTCGCGTATGCGGGAAAGTGCGTTTTGCACAGACTGCCCGGGCGGTACACCAACCGCCCCAGCGGTTCGACCACTCTGAAACTTAAAGGCGGAGGCTGTGAGGGTTTGGGACACTTTCACTCTTTCTCTCCTCTCTTGCTCAAAACCCTAGCAGAGCTCAATCTCCGCCGCCGCCACCGTTCGTCGCCACCGCCGCCTCCCTCTGCCTCCTAGTCCTCTATCTCTCATCTCTTGGTAAACGTGCATGCATTTCCCTTCTCATTCACCCCTATTTATTTCTTTTTCTTTCGTTTTGGGTTGTAAATTGTAATTATTTGAGGATTGTAAGTGTTTTCCCCCTGCCTAGCTCTATTTTATCATGATTCTTGGGGCTAAGTATGCTTGGATAGTGTTAAAAATGGTGGAAATTTAGTGTTGTCACTGCTGTTCGGTTCTGATCGCCGTGAACCGCCCTGGCGGTTGCGATGACCGCCCAGGCGGTACACTCATGACCGCCCTCGCGACTTGGGAGCGATCTCTCACAATTTGGTAGCAACCGCCCCAGCGGTTGCGATGACCGCCCAGGCGGCCGTACCGCAGCTGAACTGGTTCCATTACAGGCTGTGTATATTGATATTTGGTGTTTTTGCTACTAACTCCTAATTCCTCTGTTACCCCTTTGTGTCTGTGTTGATTTTTTTCTTGCAGATCAATGGCACCCAAGAGAACCCGCCGAATGCAGCAACCTCAAGGAGAATCCTCTCAGGATTTTCGCGAGGTGGAAGCATCAGATAGCTATTTCTTTGATTGCTTGGTGGCTGAAGAATGCTATTATGAGGACTTTCAGAAGCGGTCTGTCCTCCATGAGCACCATCTCTGCTATGGCGGCTCAAATCCATCTATTGGGGCCGTGGTGGCAAAGATCCAGATGCGTCGATGGGATTTCCTGCTCGCAGAACCAAAAGAGGCCAACTTAACTCTAGTGAGGGAGTTCTATGCAAACTACCACACTATAGGAGCTACTCATGTCCATCTCCGCGGTCAGCAAGTTCCGGTGTCCCCGGGGGCCATAGCCGAGATTCTTCACATACCCCTACCTTCTTGCAAGACATGGAAGGACGAAGATGAGTTCACCCGGCTCCACCACCATCCTACTGCGGACCTATTAGAGAGGGTGTGGGCCTGACTTTGTGTAGAGGGGGATGACTGGAACAGAAACTCAACTGGTCTACCAACCCATCTACTTTCGAAGCACATCACCTTAGAAACCAGAGCATGAACTCGAGCCATTTTCAGCCATATACGGCCTAATTCCCATCACTCAGACATCACCATCGACGACGCTATTCTTGTCTAACTGATCTTGGGGAACTATTGGATTAATGTGCCAAAAATGATTTACACTACCATGAGTAAGGTACATGATGGTGCTCGTTTCCGTAGTCTTCCCTACCCCGCTTTGATTTCCATCATGGCAGAGCGGGCGGAGGTGGAGGAGGAAGATACTGATGACTGGCAAGGGAAGATCCCCAAGGTGGGAGTTACTAGTTTGGTGCAGTGGGATGCCACAGAGCGGAACGCTAGGGAGCAGGCTGCCGCAGCTGCCCGCGAGGTCCCTGACATTGCTGACCCCCCTGCTGATGCTTCTGGTCCTTCTTCATTCGATGGCATGTGCTCCACTTTCATGACACATATAGATGCCAGGTTTGATCGGATGCAAGGCGAGCTCGCAACACAATTGCGGGCATCCAGAGAGATACCATTCGGCAGATGTGGGCTCTCATGCTCGACCCGCAGCACCGCTTTGATGATGAGGATGATGATGATGAGTAGCCTGCAGCAGCAGGGCGAAGAGGCACACCTGAGTTGGTTGGATCTGAGAACTCAGGGTGTGCGTACCACTCTCCATTGAGCTTGCCAGTGTCACTGAGGACATTGACAACCCCAAGTGTGGGGAGGGGTAACACTTTCTTTTCATTACTCTTGTCTTTATTTTACTATTGTCTCTATTTTCTTATTAGTTTGATTTTTCTTCTAGGTTATTAGTTAATATTTTATCTGTTTGAGACTGGTTAGCTGTTAGTACTGGTTTTGTTTTGATGGTGAACTAGGTAGTTGGTACATGTTTCCTGTGTTTTCATTGAAACTGTTGACTGTTGGCAATTGTGTTGTATATGTTCTTAGATTGTGAGCAAATTGAATTAGGTTGGATGCATGCATGATGCTTTTATACCCTTAGCTTTGAGCCTTCAATAGCACTACTTATTGCACACACACACAGGTACACCGATCCTGGACTTGCCGAATAGCCAACTCTTCTATACTCGATGTAGATGACAGATTCATGCATTTTCTTGTTTAGCCCACTGCCATATAGACCTACCCTTTGTAATTACCCTTGTTTAACCCATTTGAGCCTTATTCCCCTTTGTTCATATTAGCCACATTACAAGCCAATGGTGAAAAACAATGATTACCCTGTGGAAATTAAGTGAACATAGTTTGTTTTGTATTATAACTGGGGTTATGCAGGCTTGATTGGAATATTAAAAGATCTTACATGCTTGTAAAGGAAGAAATTGGGTAATTGGTGGGGGTGAAAGGTTTGTGTACAGTGATTGGGGAGAAAGCAAAACAATTTATTTTACTTAATCTTAATTTCTCTTAGTAATTTGTTAGTTTGCACTTCATTTCTGCCATCTCATTTTATTTTTGAAAAGCAGGCTCTGAAATAAATAAATAAATATATATATATATATATATAAATAAATTTCAAAACCTGCAGGTCCGGTTTGTTTTTTTTTGTCTTAGTAAAAATAAATAAATTTGTTTTTATGGCTCTTTATGCATAATTGGAGCCACCGCTGCTAAGTATGGGTTTCATGGCGTATATTGTTTGGTTCTCTGTCCTTTTGCTCATTTGGTATATTATTTTATAGACTAGGCGAACCATGGGATTTTGATTTCCACCTTAGTCCACATTCCCATATTTTCCCCACCTGTACCTTGGCCCCATTACAACCCTTTGGCATGTTTCTTAATGCATCAAGTTTGAATTGAGAGACTATTTTCATCTTTTGGCAAGTCTGTGGAAGAGTGTTAGTGTTGTGTGTTCTAGGGACTAGCCTATACACTTGAGTGTTATTGAGTAATTTATATCCGTGTGAGGCTTAGAATCTTTCTGATCATGCATTCATACCTGATTCTCCTGCTCATTGCTGATGGAATTGCTAACATGTTTGATGCATAATTGGTAATTGGAAACATGTATTTTCTTACTAGTTTACTACTGCCAGTCACTGTTGCTAGCCATGTCTGTAAAGTTTAAGTTATAGTTCCCTTTTGCGATTCTGTCTGCCTGCTGTGTTAGAATTCTGTATATGTTGCTTGGTTCTCTATTGCATGAGGACATGCAATTATTCAAGTGTGGGGAGGTTTGATAAACCATATTTTCATGCTAATTTTTCCTCATAACTTGAATGATTGTGTGCTCATAATTATGCTTAACTTGGTTTCTTATGCTACATTTGATTTATATTACCGGTTCCAGTATTAGTACCATTTTGCGTATTAATTGCTCTAGTTGATGCCACTAGTGCGTTTGATATGTTTTTGTTCGTGTTGTGGCTTCTCAGGAACAGGTAATTACAAGGTGTTTTGGAAATTGCATCGGGAAACCAAGGAAAGCTAGCTCACTGCCTCCAGCAGCGGACCAACCGCCCAGGCGGATATGCACATCGCCCGGGTGGTCCTGCGCGCGTGATCTTTTCTTCTGGGACGCGCCAAGTTTTGTAAACCGCTCACGCGGTGGTGACAACCGCCCAGGCGGTCGTGTGCGAGATAGCCCAGACTTCAGCGGCCCAAGACAGCAACATTTGGGATTCTATAAATAGGCCTTTTGTAGCTAGGTCTAGTATCGGGTTTTTTTGCCTCTTACTCTTATATTCACTTTTACACTGGTACTCTGGGTTTTGAGGATTTACTTTTCAAGGCTTTCGGTTCTTTGTTCACCGTTCTATTCTGGGTGCTCTTTACTTTAAGCTTTTACATACAGTTCTCCGGGGTTGCATCCCTATTTGTTTTTCCAGCTCTAGAATACCAGTCTAATTTCATTGTCTTTGCTTTGATTGATTTCATTCATTGTCTTTACATTAAACCTTGTTTTTTGGGAGAGTTCACTTTGAATCTCTCCCCCGTTTTTATTAATATAAAGTTATTATTCAGAAATCTCTTTTCTTTCCAAGTTTATTTCAATTCAAGTCTTTAATCCTGTTTTCCTTTACATTCTTGTCTCTTTCAATTTTTTCCAATTTACTCATTTTGCAATTGCGTTTAATTTATTTATTTCGATCGTCTTTACTTTCTCCAATTTAATTTCTTTGCAAATCAAACCAAAACCCCCATTTTTTATTTATTGCTAAGTTTGAATCAACAATTGCCACACAGATTCCTTGAGAGACGTCCTGAGTCAGTCTTGCTACTTGCTACCAAGCTTGTATTGAGATTAATTCAGCAACAAACCCTTGTTCAAACCGTTTTTTCTAAATTGCACGGAATACCGAAGAATTAACGACCCTCCGGTGCTCTGTCATGATTCTACCTATCCCATTTGTCACTTCATTTGATCATCCAGTCGACAACTCGTCGTGAGTTTTTGGAGATTATTCAAGATGGTGATGAGGCGGTTTTAACCGTGAGAGTGCCTTTGAAAGGCGAGACATAATTTCGAGTTAAAACATCGGTCGTTCTACGTTGGCTGAGCTCCGTCCTTTCTTAGGAGGGCTTCTGAACTTTAATGATGTTGGATATTCCCCATTCTTTTGGGTACTTTCCAAATCAGTATGTTGAATCTCTTACCGAGTTCCGAGTTTATTAACGTCGGATAACCTTCTTTCTTTGCGTTGTTTCTTCTCTGAAACTGTGAGGTCGAGTAATTGCCAATACTTGACGGTTACTCGTGCTCTGATGTCGGATAATCTTCGCTTCCTGGTATTTCAACCTTTGATCTGCTGACCATTTAAGTCGGGTGTTCCCCCTTACTTAATGATTGAGGCATTTGGTTTTTCCAAATACCATTTTCTTTTTTGAGCCATGAGCCTTTAAATGCATCTTCCCCCTCTCTTATCCACCGAGTCACTTGCAGGTGATGGCGAGGATTGGAGAAGGCGTGTTAGTAGGCATTGCAACTTTACCATGTTGCCCCCAACTTGGTAGTCGAGGTTTTGTTGGCGATAAAGTTTAATCTTGGACATGATAGCCTTGTTTCTGGACTTCTGAGCTCTGATCTCGGAGCTTGATGTCCATGTTAGCTTTAAATGTCCCTTTCTGAGGTCGTATGATTGAGCGAACCCTCTCGAGATTTCCGAGTTACAAGATCAGAAAATCCCGGTCTTTAGGTTGTCATTTCCACATTCTTCGCAAACTAGCTTTAAAGTTGACTAAGCAACTTTTGCTTTAACTTTTGCGCCCTCGTGGGGTTTCCATAACTTACTTTGGTCTCTTATTACCTAAGGTTCGAAGCTCTCTGCGACCTCGCCATTCTCGACCATTTTCGGGTTAGCAATTTACATGCCCCCTTTTCAAATAAAAGATAACAATATCCACTCCACCATTGAGATAATCTTAGGACTTAGTGATCCAATGTTGGCTCATGCTGCTGGCTAATCATCCCTAGAGGAAGATGTTTTCCTTTGCCTCATGTTTATGTCGTCGAGTCTCGTTACCTCTTTTAAGATCGGAGATCGGTTCCACAACAAGAAAAGAATATACTCGGGCTCCCTTATGGGCTCTCCCAATCGAAGTTCGAGTTCAGGTCACAATTATTGTGCCTTTCTCTACTTCAATCCATTATCCTCTGGCCCTTCTAACTGGGTGTTAGGATTGGGGTACGAACATTACGATGGGCGCAGGGCCCTTTATGCTCCAATCTTGACAACTTTATCATCGTCTCGGAGGACCCCGAGTTTGATGTACATCACCAACTCTAAAATCCATGCCGGAGACGTTTCAACACATCTCTTTCATCCATGATTGAGGGCCTTTTTTAGGGTACATCGAATCAATGCTTTGTCCACAACGCATTTCTACCTTTATATCAGTTAACCGACCTCTTTTGTCCCGTCTTCTTATGTCTCAGAACGATGTAGTTTTATTAAGCACTACAATTTTCTGTGTTATATATGCCCCCGACGCCATGTGTAGACTTTAGGACTTTTGAATAGTTGTGACCCTTTAATCTATGGATATGGGGTTGCCTCTCTTAGCTCCGACCTTTGAGTCAGACTTGGGGCATTACAATACTTCGTCCATCTAGTCACAAGGTGGATTCCATCAACTCCCCTTATGAGCCTTTTAGGACTTAATTTTTAGTTAGCACGTCTTTTTCCTTGACGCTGTAACAGCCCGACTTTTATTAAGTCCTAATTAAGTGAGATTAAGGGTAGTTGACCTTGGTTAGGATTTAATTCGGTTTGGGTGGATATGTTTCTTCTAGTCAAACCCTTATGTGTGACGTGATTTAAGTGTGTATATATGTGTTCATTCTATGCTATGTGAATTACGTGTGTAAATTATATGTCATGATAATTATGTGTATCTATGTGAGTGTTCATTGTGTGTGGAAGAGTAGGTTGGATGCATATATGAGTTTTAATTGGTATTTAGATGATGCATGAGGTTAGGAATGATGATATGAAATATTTATATGAGTTACATGATGTTATTAGATAATGTTAGTGTTATATATTATTATATAATTTATTTTATTTTATGTGCCTATGTGTGTATTTTAATTTATATTTAAATATTAGAAAAATTATATGAGCATTATAGTATTATTTGGGATGTTTTAGAGTGTTTTAGTAATTTTTTAAGTGACGGTGGGCCCCACAATGACTCTTGACCTAGCCACTCCATATATAAACACTAGTAACCCTCTCCACTCCAAAGAAAAACACACTTCTCCTTCTCCTAGCCGCCATAGTCATTCTCTCTCAAGAGCTCCCTAAGCCATTGATACTCCAAACCACGAAACACCCATCAAACCTTACCCAATCCAGAAAATAAACTCATTTTTAATCCTCTCATCAAGTCGGACCTTTCTACCGATTCAGTTTCTCCGTTAAGAGTCTCCGGCGTCACCGGACCGTTCGTGGGGCTAGAGAGAGAGGTTTCCAACGAGAGCAACGTCGGGAAAAGGGTTTCTCTTTGCATATTTCGTAAATGTCTTCAAGAGGTAGGGGTTTAGACATTCTATTTTCGTGCATATTGACGATGATTTTATGAAATTGATGTTATGGTTGTTTTTCCCATTAAGGTTCATAAAAGGGTTACCTTTTTGTAAAATTATTTCAAAGAGAAAACGTTTTTACCGATTAAAAGTGTTGGGAAAGTGTTTCTATGAGTTAAATGTGTTTTGAGAAAAGTTTTTCATCAATTGGATGTTTAAAAATGGCTTTTTGGGAAGAAATACTATTGAAGTCGCGAAGTTCTGCGAACAGGACGACGCATTACCGCCCCAGCGGTGGAATTTACTGCCCTAGCGGTGGAAGTTACCGCCCCAGCGGCAGAAGACCATCCCGACGTGTTTTCGCGCTGTCTCTTACCCCCTTTTACGAAAATTGACATTTTTGTACCCTTTTATGTTCCCTAATACGTTATACGACTTGTATATTGAAATATATAATTATTGTATAGAATATTTATGTTGTATTGAATATATGTATTGTGTTTATGATGAGTTAAATTGTTTATGTGATTATATGATTTATACTGTGATTAATGATGAGATGTATATGACAAATGATTATATGATTATATAATGTATATGATTATATGAATATATGTTATATAAAGAGATTAATGTGCAAAGTGAAAAGAAAGTTAAGACACACAAAGTAGCCTATCCGTTCGTGATGAACGTTACAGGGGGCTGGCAACCTCGGTTGTAACGACTCACTAGCAGAAGGTGAATTTTCCCCCCTCTACCCAATAGTATAGGATGAACTCATACCTAGGGTCGGCGATGTGGAGGTTACAGGAGGGTGGGCAGGCCAAAATAATGTAAATGATCTACAGGCACCAAAAGGGCGTGCTCTAAGCAAGATAGATCCACAGGCATACTAAGTATGCTTAAAAAACTCAAGATAAATAAGCAAGAAATATAATTTATTATTACAAATAAAGAATGTTACTTTATGTTATATATATTTTAATATTTGATAGTTGAGCACATAGTACACTACGCCTGAGTTATTATTTATGTTATGTATGTCTTCAATTTAAAAGGAACAAGATGCACTTAGGTAGTCGTTCCGGGACAAGATTATTTTGAAACTAATACCTGAAATGAATTCATTCATGCTCACTTATTTAATTAATAAACTCGGAGCGGCTCCCCTACTGAGTTACTTTCAAGTACTCACCCCACGCTATTCCAACATTTTAGATGACGAGTACCAGCAGGATGACGGAGCGAGCTTGGAGCCCGCGCAGCCTTAGTTTAGCTTCCGCGTTACATATTATAGATCATGTCTTTTGAGTTACTTTATTTATGGATTATATGTCTCTGATTTATTGTTTATTTCCATTTACTTTTCCTAAGTCTGGACCTATGTTAGCCGGCAAGTACTTATGTTGGTGGATTGTATTAGTGGAGTCTTGTGAGTCTCAGTTTTGGGCTCATGAGATTACACATATTATTATTATTTCCTGATGTATGTTCTGGGAGACTATTATTGGTTATTTTATTATATTGAGATTTGTTCAGGATTATTTGCTTCCGCACTTATATACGTTGTATTATTTCGCAAGGCCCTTATTTTCTATTCCGCAAATGATTTACGAAAATTTCTCCCACGTATTATCCGCGTATATATATGTTAAATATAAAGATAAAACATGATAACAGGAGGTAACCCTTATAAAATGGCCTAAAATGACTTAAGCGTTAAGGGCTGTCTAGTAGGGTGTTACATTTTGGTATCAGAGCAGGTCTATCCTACAGGGCTTGGGGTAATGGACCTGTTATGCTATTATAGCATGTACGGTAGCTATGTCATGCGCAAAGCCTCTTATGTGTCTTAGTTAGTGTTGAGGTGCATGATCATTTTGCTTGACTATCAGAGTAACTGTGCATACTTAGCATTGATATGGAGCTTGATCAACTCGATGTTGATTGTTTTGTGCGCACAGGGACATGGCACCTAGCAGACGTACTAGGAACGTTTCTTCCACCATGAAAGACCAAGGCGCTCCAGCAAGGACATCTCATGGCAAGAAGCACGTGATGCAGTGGAAGAGTCATCATAGGCAGCCTGATCGTTACGGTCAGGAAGAGGGTTCTCAGCACCTATGAGTCTTCTGTTCCTATGAGGTTAATTCCCTCATGTACGCCGGGTCTCCCGATCCAAGTGCATCTATCGACTGGATTCTCAGGATGGAAGAGGTGGTTTCAGCTATGCCATACTCAGAAAGACAGAAGGTTACGCATGCCGCTCTCATGCTGGTGGGTGAAGCCGGAGTTTGGTGTTCAGATACGTGCAAGGTCTTGGAGGTTGTTGGCGTCTCCATCGACTGGAAGTAGTTGAAGGTCCTCTTTTACGAGAAGTACCTTCCGGAAGCAGTCATGCAAGCCAAGGAGAGAGAGTTCCTTGCTTTGCAGCAGGGGAGGATGTCGATTTTGGAATACACCAGGAGGTTCGATAAATTGATTAAGTTCTTCCGTCTTCCGCCAAGTGATGTGGATGAGGCCATCAGATGCATCTGATACCTTCGTGGCTTGAGGCCCGAGATACGGAGCTTGGTAGTTCCCTTGAAGATCCAAGAGTACTCCGAGATAGTTGACACCTGCAGGATCATTGAGGAGACGAGCTGGGAGGATGCTCCCCCGAGGACTGAGACCCCGAGGGAGGGTTTGGCACCCCAGAGTTCTCAGAACAGACGCCAGACCCCCTGATAAACCGTATTCTCATCTTTGGCAAGTCTGAGGAAGAGTGTTAGTGTTGTGTGTTCTAGGGACTAGCCTATACACCTGAGTGTTATTGAGTGAATTATATCCTTGTGAGGCTTAGCATCTTTCTGATAATGCATTCATACCTGATTCTCCTGTTCATTACTTGCTTTTGATGAAATTGCCAACATGTTTGTGAATATTAATTGGAAACTTGTATTATCTTACTAGTTCACTACTGCCATTGTCTGTTGCTAACCATGTCTGCAAGCTCTAGCTTTGTTTCCCTCTTTGCTATCTTGTTTGTCTGCTGTGCTGGAATCCTGTATCTATTGCTTGGTTCTGTGTTGCATGAGGACATGCAATTGTTCAAGTGTGGGGAGGTTTGATAAACCGTATTTTCATGCTAATTTCTCCTCATAACTTGAGTAATTGTATGCTCTCAATCATGCTTAAATTGGGTTCTTACGCAATATTTGATTTGCATTACCGTTTCGAGTATTAGTACCATTTTGCGTATTAATTACTCTAATTGTTGCCACTGGTGCATTTGATATGTTTTTGTTAGTGTTGTGGCTTCTCAGGAACATGTAATCATAAGATATGTTGGAAATTGCATCTGGACACCAAGAAAAGCTGACTCACTACTCACAGCAACGCACCAACCGCCCAGGCGGAGAACACATCGCCCAGGCAGTCATGCGCGCACATCTGGGTGCGCTGAATTTTGACCCACCGCCCAGGCGGTCGTGTGCGGGATGACCTAGCGCAGCAGCGGACCAAGACAACAGCAGTTGGGATTTTTATAAATAGTCCCTTTGTGCTTAGTTCTAGACATCTAGTTTTCAGTCCTCTGGCTCTTGTATGCACTCTGGTGCTGGCACTCTGTTAATTTAGGATTTACTTTTCCAGAGCTCTCAGTTCTTCGTTTTGGGCACTCTTTATGTCCAGCTTTTATATACTGTTCTGAACATCTATTTTAATTCATTTCTTTACTCTTCCTTATTTTCAGTTGTTGTCGTTACATTAAAACCCTGTTCTTAGGGAGAGTTCACCTTGAATCTCTCCCTCATTTCTTTAATATAATGTTTTTATTCAGCAATCTCTTTACTTTCTGAGCTCTTTTCAATTCAAGTTTTTAATCCTGTTCTCTTTACTTTCGAGTCGCTTTTAATTCATGCCTATTTACTTATTTCGCACTCGCACTTAATTTCTTTATTTTAATCGCCTTTACTTTTCTCAATTTAATTTCCTTGCAAACCAAATCAAAACCCCCTTTTTACTTATTGCTAAGTTTGAGTCAATAATTGTCACACAGATTCCTTGAGAGACGACCTGAGTCAGTCTTACTACTTGCTACCAAGCTCGTATTGAGATTAATTCAGCAACAAACCTTTTTTCAAAAGCTTCTTCTAAATTGCTCCAGAGTACCGGGGAAATAACGACGCTCCGGTGCTCTGTCAATTTTGGCGCCGTTGCCGGGGAATCTAGGCAATTTTTGATTTAATCCTAGTATTGTTTTTCTTCTTTCAAAAAAAATGTCCAAAAAGATTTTGTTTTCCTTTTATTTTTATTTTCTACAACTTTCTTTTTACTTATTTTCTTCCCGAGCCAACCGCCCAAGCGGCTAGACAACCGCTCAGGCGGTCGGTTCGAAAAAAATAAAATAAAATAAATTCTTTTCTTTTTTCTTTTCTAAACTAACATGAACACTAACCTCTACTTTGGCTCCCAAGAATTCAATTCTCATGGTTTTGTAGGTTGTCAATCAGGATATGGGATGCAAGAACCACCACCACCATATGCGTATCAAGGGGCAGATGAATTTGGTTCCTTTGAGCAAGGGACTTTGACAAAACAGTTGATAGAGATGGCAAATGCCATCAAGGAATTAACTCTCAGCCAACAGTTGTCGGAAATTCAGCAGGTATGTGGGATTTGTGCAGAAAACCACCTCACGGATAATTGTCCTCTGTTAAATGAGGATGAGGAGTACCCTACAGTGGCAGTCACAAATTTCCCCAATCAAGGGAATGCTTCATACGGTAACACCTATAATCCCTCTTGGAAAAATCATCTTGACCCTTACCCATACCAAGAACCCAATCCTTACCCAGACCAAGAACCCAATCATTACCCGTACCAAGAACCCAATCCTTACCCATACCAAGAACCTAATCATTATCCATACCAAGAACCTAATCCTTACCCATACCAAGAGTCTAATCCTTACCCATACCAAGAGCCCAATCCTTACCCATACCAAGAACCCAATCATTATCCATACCAAGAACCTAATCATTACCCATACCAAGAGTCTAATCCTTTCCCATACCAAGAGCCTAACCCTTACCCATACCAAGAACCTGACCCTTACCCATACCAAGAACCTGATCCTTATCCATACCAAGAACTACCACCACCACACCAGTATTATGAACCTCAACCACATTATGACCCTTACACATACCAAGAACCTGACCCTTACCCATACCCAATCGAATACCCCGAACAACCAACCCTTGACCCTTTCTACCCAACACAACCCCCTCAATCCCTTGCATCATCCCCTCCCTGCAATGAGGAGGACAAGCCCATGATGAAACTAATCCGCGAAGAACTTGCTTACTTGGGAGAAGCAATTCGACTATTGAAAACTCAGGCTACCTCACCATCACCACCTCCTTCATCACTACCACCTTCACCACCACCAGAACCACTCTCACCTGAGGAGCCGAAAGTACCAATTGTTGAAGAGAGTCCTGTTATTGAGCAACTGGATTGGGAGGCCTCGAAATCAATGGTGGAGGAACCAACTGGGCGGGTTGAAGAGGATTCGGATGTGGAAGTGGTCTATGAAGATCCTTTACCCCCGCTTGGTACCTCGATGGATACTTTGCATGTGGATGAGAGTCCCCTTTGTGAGGGAGTCACTGCAGGGACTGTTTCACTAGGAGAGGTTGACGAAACATGCGAGGCAGAAGTTATAGGTTTCACCCCATCATCTCCAATAGTTTCAAAGCCATCATGCGAAGTCCCTCTGTCCATTCTTGGGACCCATGAGTATTTTTGCCTCGAGACTGACTTTCAGCTCCTTGCTATTTGTGGGGAGTCGGTACCGTCTCAAATTGGGAATTGCTGGGTACTAATTAATTTTAATTTTTCTGTTTCTAACCCTTCTTGTGAGGATTTTCATCCCTCCTCACTTGAAAATTTTCAGTTTAGGGATGCTTTTTGCAGGGGTGGATGCTGTGCCCCAAAGAGAAATCTAGGGGCCAAGACTCATGGGTCTGGACGTAGGAAGATGATCACTTTCTGTGGGGTGATTCACTTCTTATGGGATCCAGCAATAATGTGAAAAAGCTGCTATGGTGGAGGTTCCTGGATCAATTCAAGCATAAGCCACCCTAATGGGGCTTCTACACGTCCAACTTAGGGACGTTAAACCAAAGTGCTTGGTGGGAGACAACCCAGTATTTTCTCTTCTTTTTAATTTATGATTTTCTTTTTATTTCTATTTTTAATTGAACTCTTTTCTTTTTATTGTCTGCATTATTAAGTGTGAACATATGGTATGACTCAATGCACAAAGGGATGTTCTGTTTTGAACTTAGTCCAGATCTGCACAAACCGACCGCCCTGGCGGAGCACTCTACCGCCCTAGCGGTTGCATTGACCGCCCAGGCGGTAGTGCTGGTCGCCCAGGCGGTATCTCCGCTGGGAACCATGCCTGCTTGCTTAATGTAGTTCTGAAGATGTGGAGGAGTCAGTTGGACCTGAAGACTCCGGGTGTGCATACCACTTTCCATCGTGCATCATTGTGTCACTGAGGACAGTGACAATCCCAAGTGTGGGGAGGGGTAACACTTTCTTTTCCCTTCTTTTGTTTTTATTTTTTCTTATTAGTTTTGATTTTCTCTTTTAGGTTGTTAGTATTTAGTTAATATTTTGATTTTTGATTACTCTGGACTGGTTAGGTGGTAGTTTTGGTTTTGTTTTGATGGTAAACCGTTAGTTGATACTTGTTTCCTGTGTTTTGATTGAAATTGTTGACTGTTGGCAATTGTGCTGTATATGTTCTTAGATTGTGAGCAATTTGAATTAGGTTGGATGCATGTATGATGCTTGTATACCCTTAGTTTTGAGCCTTCAACAGCACTATTTATTGCACACACACACAGGTACACCGATCCTGGACTTGCCAAATAGCCAGCTCTTCTGTACTTGATGTAAATGATAGACTCATGCATTATTTTTTTTTTGTTCAGCCCACTGCCATATAGACCTACCCTTGTAATTACCCTTGTATAGCCAATTTGAGCCTTATTCCCCTTTGTTCATATTAGCCACATTACAAGCCAAAAAAGTGAAAAACAATGATTACCCTGTGGAGGTTAAGTGAACATGGTTTGTTTTGTATACTATTTGGGGGTTATGATGCTTGATTGGAAGATTGGGGGTTCTTACATGCTTGCAAAGGAAGAAAATTGGGTAACTGGTGGGGGTGAAAGGTTTGTGTACAATGCTTGGATATTTGGTAGGAAAGAAAATAAAAAGCTATCTTATTCTCTATATATATATATATATACAAAAAAATTATAAATAAAATAAAATAAAAAAATGAAAAAAGAAAAAAAAATATAAATAAATAAATAAAGTTGTTTTTATAGCTCCTTGAATATAGTTGGAGCCACCAATGCCAAGAATGGGTTTTGTGGCATATAATATTTGGTTCTCAGTCTTTGTGCTTATGTAATATATTAATTTCTAGACTAGGCGAACCATGAGATCTTAATTTCCACTTCAGTCCACACTCCCATATTTCCCTACATGTACCTTGGCCCAATTACAACCCTGTGGCATGTTTCTTAATGCATCAAGTTTGAATTGAGAGGCTATTCTCATCTTTGGCAAGTCTGAGGAAGAGTGTTAGTGTTGTGTGTTCTAGGGACTAGCCTATACACCTGAGTGTTATTGAGTGAATTATATCCTTGTGAGGCTTAGCATCTTTCTGATCATGCATTCATACCTGATTCTCCTGCTCATTACTTGCTTTTGATGAAATTGCCAACATGTCTGTGAATATTAATGGGAAACTTGTATTATCTTACTAGTTCACTACTGCCATTGTCTGTTGCTAACCATGTCTGCAAGCTCTAGCTCTGTTTCCCTCTTTTCTATCTTGTTTGTCTGTTGTGCTGGAATCCTGTATCTATTGCTTGGTTCTGTGTTGCATGAGGACATGCAATTGTTCAAGTGTGGGGAGGTTTGATAAACCGTATTTTCATGCTAATTTCTCCTCATAACTTGAGTAATTATATGCTCTCAATCATGCTTAAATTGGGTTCTTACGCAATATTTGATTTGCATTACCGTTACGAGTATTAGTACCATTTTGCGTATTAATTACTCTAATTGTTGCCACTGGTGCATTTGATATGTTTTTGTTAGTGTTGTGGCTTCTCAGAAACAGGTAATCATAAGATATGTTGGAAATTGCGTCTGGAAACCAAGGAAAGCTGACTCACTGCTCACAACAACGCACCAACCGCCCAGGCGGAGAACACATCGCCCAGGCAGTCATGCGCGCACATCTTGGTGCGCTGAATTTTGACCCACCGCCCAGGCGGTCGTGTGCGGGATGACCTAGCGCAGCAGCGGCCCAAGACAGCAGCAGTTGGGATTTAGGATTTCAGTCCTCTGGCTCTTGTATGCACTCTGGTGCTGGCACTCTGTTAATTTAGGATTTACTTTTCCAGAGCTCTCAGTTCTTCGTTCGCCGTCTTCGTTTTGGGCACTCTTTATTTCCAGCTTTTATATACTGTTCTGAACATCTATTTTAATTCATTGTCTTTACTCTTCCTTATTTTCAGTTGTTGTCGTTACATTAAAACCCTGTTCTTAGGGAGAGTTCACCTTGAATCTCTCCCTCGTTTCTTTAATATAAAGTTTTTATTCAGCAATCTCTTTACTTTCTGAGCTCTTTTCAATTCAAGTTTTTAATCCTGTTCTCTTTACTTTCGAGTCGCTTTTAATTCATGCCTATTTACTTATTTCGCACTCGCACTTAATTTCTTTATTTTAATCGCCTTTACTTTTCTCAGTTTAATTTCCTTGCAAACCAAATCAAAACCCCCTTTTTACTTATTGCTAAGTTTGAGTCAATAATTGCCACACAGATTCCTTAAGAGACGACCTGAGTCAGTCTTACTACTTGCTACCAAGCTCGTATTGAGATTAATTCAGCAACAAACCTTTTTTCAAAACCTTCTTCTAAATAGCTCCAGAGTACCGGAGAAATAACGACGCTCCGGTGCTCTGTCACCCCCACTCGTTTTCAGCCATATGGTCAGCCACCTTGGACTAAGTCTCAGCCTCAACCTCTACAGCAGCAGCACCTCACGCGTTGCCCACCATAACGCGATGTGCCATGTGTGGCAAGCTTCGCACTGGGGCATGTCGCCTCGGTCAGAACGCTTGTTATCGCTGCAGTCAGTCAGGCCATTATGTCAAGGATTGCAAGTTGATGGGATTCCAGCCTTCTTCCTCCTCTAGGCCACAACGCCAGGGAGGTGTGTTCACAGTAGGCGTAGAGAACATGGAGCAGTTAGAAGATCTCATCAGGGGTAAGCGTTTATGGTTTGCTTGTTTAATTTATCATGGTGATGACTAGCCTTAATCATCATTGTTTGGAAACCCATTTAGTGCGTGAGTACGGTGGGAATTGTGTGATGCATGTCTAGGCCTGACGCTAAGCTACTTGTATTTTTGTTAAGGTCTAGATGAGGTTAGTTAGGGATAGTCGACCTTAGTTAAGAGTTGACTGCCTTGGCTAGTTAACCATGGATGTTTACTCATCTCTGGTTGATCTTGGCCTCCATATGTTTTCTTGTGTGTTAATCACACCCTTGTTTTGTTTAGAAAACGAAGTGAAAAGTGTTTTCAAAAAGGGCTTTTCATGTTAGCTACAAGACCAGTTTTCAAACTTGTTTTTCGCTCTTGTTTTCGAAAGGATGTTTTGCGATAATGGTTTCGATAAACAAGAGTGTTTTTGTTTCGACCTCTTTCACAGCCACGATGGGATAACTCTTAGGAATGATCATGTCCCTCTAGTTGGACCCTCTTTCCTTTTGGGGATACCTTACGTCCTCACATACATTGATAGATGAAAGCCTTTGCACCTCTAGGTACCCCCTCTCGTACATTAAAACATATGAGCCCTTGCACCATTATTAGGTTCCCGTCGCTGCCAACTACCAATAATACTCCTTGATCATGTTCTATCCTGTTTCCCTCCGAGCTCCCGAAACACTACCCTCCAAGTGCCTTAAGTTGAGAAGGAACCTTCCCTACCCACACCGTTTGCACGACCCTAGAGAGACACCACAGTCCCTATATATAGCCTACATCCTCTTAGAAAATGCTTCGACTACTCACATTTGTACCCACACAAACCCTACAACTACAAGCCACCACATATATTCCAACTCTACCGAACATCAGGATCCATTAGTCTCCCAACATCACATGCCGTTAGTGAGACCTAATAGAATCCTTGAGAAGCCATGTGAGAGATAGTTTTATTGTACCCCATCATGTCATCATGAGCACATTCCTCCTAGTAACTTTGGATGTACGTCGGAGATGTTTAAACCTCTTCTTTTGTTTTGTTTTCAAGTGATTGCGAAAGTTTGTTAAAATGACACTTGGTTTTCAACTTGGGTTTTAGAAAACGATTCCATACCCCATCGACCTTAAGGTACGAAGTTCCTTAAGGCTCTTTTTGCGAACCGTTTAGTTGCGAACTTGAAAATTGTTTTTGTTTTGTTTGAAAATACCTTGGGGATGTCTTACGGTGTCAGTTGTAATTATGAGTCGTAGGGTCCAATGTGTTTTCCTAGTTTTGTGGCTATTAAGATTATGTGTTTTGGGCATGGGTAGATGATTTCTAAAGTAACGATATAATATAAGTTGGAAGAAGTTTTCAAAAGGGATTTCTTTTATGTATGTGAAAACGTACGTGATTAAAGGCCGTAGGAGTACAGACAACATGTTTTCATTAGTGTGGACGTGAGAAACCTTAAAATCTATTTTGAGAGCATAGAATTGCCTTCGATCGCAAACAAAAAGGGGTTTTTGAGCATTATGTTTGGTTTTTGAAAATTAAGTAAACGTGTTTTGAACTATTAGGGATTGGGAATTAACTTGGGTTTTCGAAAATTCCTAGGATGATGTTTTGAAAATGGAGATGAAGCTTTTTGAGGAGAACATTGATGTTGGATTATGGACCCTAGGAACATAAGGATCAACTTGCCTTGTAAGAACATGGAGTCATGCCTTTTATCTTGGAAAATGTATTTCAGTGTCCTTATGTCTCTGTAACAGACGTCTTTGTCTCTTGAACTGGTTTCTCCTCGTTTGAAATGGTTTCCTGTGATTTAAGGTTTGGCACTGGGAACCTATCTCTCTTGAAACCTGTCTTGCTTAACGCTTATTCCAAATGATTTTCTTTTCGGTCTACGATTTTGGATATAGAAAAGTCTTATCACTCATGAACGTATTATGATTTGGAAATGGTTTACTTCCACAACTGTTTGTTTTATATAATTTAAAAGCGGAGTTTGTTTTAGTTTTTGATAAACGAACAAAGATGGTTTCGCGTTTTGGCCAGATTGGTCATAACCAAAAAGTTGAGTTGGTTCTTTTATGTTTGGCGGCCAACCTAGTCTAGTTTCCGCATAACCTGTTCATTCGGGTTAGATGCTTGTATGTGAACCTTCCCTCTAGTCTTCGGGAGGGTCGGAGTTGTTATGTTTTGTGTTGTTTTTGGTGTTAGAAGTGTCGAATTTCGAGGACGAAATTCTTTTTAAGGAGGGGAGAAATGTAACACCCCGACTTTTATTAAGTCCTAATTAAGTGAGATAAAGGGTAGTTGACCTTGGTTAGGATTTAATTCGGTTTGGGTGGATAAGTTTCTTCTAGTCAAACCCTTATGTGTGACGTGATTTAAGTGTGTATATATGTGTTCATTCTATGCTATGTGAATTACGTGTGTAAATTATATGTCATGATAATTATGTGTATCTATGTGAGTGTTCATTGTGTGTGGAAGAGTAGGTTGGATGCATATATGAGTTTTAATTGGTATTTAGATGATGCATGAGGTTAGGAATGATGATATGAAATATTTATATGAGTTACATGATGTTATTAGATAATGTTAGTGTTATATATTATTATTTATTTTATTTTATTTTATTTTATGTGTCTATATGTGTATTTTAATTTATATTTAAATATTAGAAAAGTTATATGAACATTATAGTATTATTTGGGATGTTTTAGAGTGTTTTAGTAATTTTTTAAGTGACGGTGGGCCCCACGATGACTCTTGACCTAGCCACTCCATATATAAACACTACTAACCCTCTCCACTCCAAAGAAAAACACTTTTCTCCTTCTCCTAGCCGCCATAGCCATTCTCTCTCAAGAGCTCCCTAAGCCATTGATACTCCATACCACGAAACACCCATCAAACCTTACCCAATCTAGAAAATAAACTAATATTCTTAATCCTCTCATCAAGCCGGACCTTTCAACCGATTCCGTTTCTCCGTTAAAAGTCTCTGGCGTCACCGGACCATTCGTGGGGCTAGAGAGAGAGGTTCCCAACGAGAGCAACGTCGGGAAAGAGTTTCTCTTTGCATATTTCGTAAATGTCTTCAAGAGGTAGGGGTTTAGACATTCTATCTTCGTGCATATTGACGATGATTTTATGAAATTGATGTTATGGTTGTTTTTCCCATTAAGGTTCATAAAAGGGTTACCTTTTTGTAAAATTATTTCAAAGAGAAAACGTTTTTACCGATTAAAAGTGTTGGGAAAGTGTTTCTATGAGTTAAATGTGTTTTGAGAAAAGTTTTTCATCAATTGGATGTTTAAAACTGGCTTTTTGGGAAGAAATACTGTTGAAATCGCAAAGTTCTGCGAACAGTACGACGCATTACCGCCCCAGCGGTGGAATTTACCGCCTCATCGGTGGAACTTACTGCCCCAGCGGTGACAGTTACCGCCCCAGCGGCAGAAGACCGTCCCAACGCGTTTTCGTGCTGTCTCTTACCCTTTTTTACAAAAATTGACATGTTTGTACCCTTTTATGTTCCCTAATGCGTTATACGACTTGTATATTGAAATATATAATTATTGTATAGAATATTTATGTTGTATTGAATATATGTATTGTGTTTATGATGAGTTAAATTGTTTATGTGATTATATGATTTATATTATGATTAATGATGAGATGTATATGACAAAAGATTATATGATTATATAATGTATATGATTATATGAATATATGTTATATAAAGAGATTAATGTGCAAAGTGAAAAGAAAGTTAAGACACACAGAGTAGCCTATCCGTTCGTGATGAACGTTATAGGGGGTTGGCAACCTCGGTTGTAACGACTCACTAGCGGAAGGTGAATTTTCCCCCCTCTACCCAATAGTATAGGATGAGCTCATACCTAGGGTCGGCGATGCGGAGGTTACAGGAGGGTGGGCAGGCCAAAACAATGCAAATGATCTACAGACACCAAAAGGGCGTGCTCTAAGCAAGATAGATCCATAGGCATACTAAGTATGCTTAAAAGACTCAAGATAAATAAGCAAGAGATATAATTTATTATTACAAGTAAAGAATGTTACTTTATGTTATATATATTTTAATATTTGATAGTTGAGCACATAGTACACTACGCCTGAGTTATTATTTATGTTATGTATGTCTTTAGTTTAAAAGGAACAAGATGCACTTAGGTAGTCGTTCCGGGACAAGATTGTTTTGAAACTAATAACTGAAATGAATTCATTCATGTTCACTTATTTAATTAATAAACCCGGAGCGGCTCCCCTACTGAGTTACTTTCAAGTACTCACCCTACGCTATTCCAACATTTTAGATGACGAGTACCAGCAGGATGACGGAGTGAGCTTGGAGCCCGCGCAGCCTTAGTTTAGCTTCCGCTTTACATATTATAGATCATGTCTTTTGAGTTACTTTATTTATGGATTATATGTCTCTGATTTATTGTTTATTTCCATTTACTTTTCCTAAGTCCGGACCTATGTTAGCCGGCAAGTACTTTGTAAGCTCCAGAACCCTTCTGAGAGAATTAAGCATAATTCTCTTAGAGTTATGAAAGTTTTAATGATAACAAGGTAAGCCATAAGTATAAAATTTTACTTAAGGTTTTGCTAATATGTGCGCTAAGTGTCTCAGAAAGCTATAAATTATTGCAATGCCATGAGCAAAGACCAAGACAAAACATCAAGTAACCTCGAGATCAATTGATAAAATCATAGCGCCAAAGATATCAGAAAGGATATCTCAGAAGCGCAGAAGGTGAAAACATGTTTTGAGGAAAGAACACTGTCGCCTCAGAAGGGTCTCAGAAGACCTCGCGACTAGTAGTTTCAGAAGGGTCTTCCCTCAGAAGGTTAGGCTCAGAAGTCCGTACAACTCTTAGAAGGTTGGACTCAGAAGCAACCAAGTGTCTGGACTCAAGGAAGTGCAAACAGACTCAGAAAGCTCGCTACAACTAGCCAAGGAAGTGGGAACACGCGCACTGTGCAGTTCTGAAAAGTTCCTCATTTTGCGCTGACTGTAGCAGGGAGCCGTTCTGAAAAGGACACAGCCACATAAGCAAAGTGAAAGCCTCTAATTTCGCGGCTCTTTGATGCCTATATATATGAGTTCAATTCCAGAGCAATGTGAAAAAACTCTTGCGCTAAAACTCTTGATTAAACGTGCCAAAACTCTGTTGAATTGAAAATCATTTTGCGAAAACTTAGAACTTTCTCAGAAAGACAATTTTTACGAAATTGTTCTTCTAACTTTGCAAAATCTTCTAGTTCTGAATTGGTGTAAATTCTTACATTTGTAAGTTAATTCTAGAAGTCTACTAAGTGTAAAACTAGGTTTGTAACTTAGTCTTGGTAGTTGTTTTCGATCAAAACAAACCTTCGAAAAACGCTAAGTCCTTCTTTGTGTGAAGGCAGTTTTAAGTCCTCTAGTGTTTGAGGCAAAGTTCAAAGTCCTTAATTGTTTAAGGCAAGGAAGTCCTCTAGTGTGAGGCAAGGAAGTCCTCTAGTGTGAGGCAAGGAAATCCACTTCGGGTTGTGAAGTGGTGGAAGTCCTTTACTTGGTAAAGGCAGTGTTGTCTGGGAAGGCACATTAAGAAGAATATCTAAGAACTCTCAACTGAAAGTTGAGGACTGGAGTAGGTTGGTTATAACCGAACCAGTATAAAATCCCTTGTGTTAAGCTTTTCTCCCTAACTCATTACGTGTCCAAATCCTTGAGAAAAACTCTATCACAACTTTAATTAAGAGGTCTCGTGAAAACCTTATTGATCAAAATTAGAAAGCTTTTAAGAAACTCAAACCTTAGGTCGTTTTCTTAAAATTTCTCAGAAAGGAACTTTCTTAGAAAGACCAAGTTCTCAGAAACTTAATCTTCTCAGAAAGCATTTTCCGCTGCAAACTCTTAATCATACCTTCTGAGTAAAAACAGCTTTTTAAGTAAAAGTTTTAACAAGCAATTTTAAAATAACTTGCACGATTCAACCCCCCCTTCTCGTGCACACATACACTTTCATGCTTATGTTGGTGGATTGTATTAGTGGAGTCTTGTGAGTCTCAGTTTTGGGCTCATGAGAATACACATATTATTATTATTTCCTGATGTATGTTCTGGGAGACTATGATTGGATATTTTATTATATTGAGATTTGTTCAGGATTATTTGCTTCCGCACCTATATACGTTGTATTATTTCGCAAGGCCCTTATTTTCTATTCCGCAAAACATTTATGAAAATTTCTCCCACGTATTTTCCGCGTATATATATTTTAAATATAAAGATAAAACATGATAACAGGAGGTAACCCTTATGAAATGGCCTAAAATGACTTAAGCGTTAAGGACTGTCTAGTAGGGTGTTACAGACGCCGTGAGGTTGAGCCTTTCAAATTATGGTGTCCCTTTAGGAGAGGCCAGGATTACGCGGTGCTTGAAAATGATCTCCTTAGATCTATACCAAAGTGGGGTGGTTTGATACTTATCTCCCAGATCCCTTGATTGTTAATTTGTTTCCCCCAGCTCAATGTTGTGGGAGCTTTTTGCTAGAGATTGAATGACTTTCTAAGTCTCTCGACGATATTTCATTTTTTTATTTCATCCTTTGAGCATGCTTTTGAAGCACTGGATGATAAAATTCTTGGCTTTTCTTGGCTAGCATGACCTCGGGCGATGACTACATCGACTTTGAGTCATTTGTTATATGTTGCGCACTACATGCACCTTTACTAAGTGTCATTACTGCTTTACCGGAGCTCAGCATTCGACCAGAGCACATCATTTATCGAAGCTCGATATTTACTGAAGCTCGGGCTTGATCGGAGCTTGATTTATACCGGAGCTCAACATTCAACAGAGCTGGGCAATTCACTGGAGCACGACATTCACCAGAGCTCGATATTCCTCAATGTAACACCCTACTAGATAGCCCTTAACGCTTAAGTCATTTTAGGCCATTTCATAAGGGTTACCTCCTGTTATCATGTTTTATCTTTATATTTAAAATATATATAAGCGGAAAATACGTGGGATAAATTTTCATAAATGTTTTGCGAAATAGAAAATAAGGGCCTTGCGAAATAATACAACGTATATAGGTGCGGAAGCATATAATCCTGAATAAATATCAATATAATAAAATAACCAATCATAGTCTCCCAGAACATACATCAGGAAATAATAATAATATGTGTAATCTCATGAGCCCAAAACCGAGACTTACAAGACTCCACTAATACAATCCATCAACATAAGTACTTGCCGGCTAACATAGGTCCGGACATAGGAAAATTAAATGGAAATAAACAATAAATCAGAGACATATAATCCATAAATGAAATAACTCAAAAGACATGATCTACAATATGAAATAAAGTCTAGTCTAAGGCTGTGCGGGCTCCAAGCTCGCTCCATCATCCTGCTGATACTCATCATCTAAAAGAGTTGAAATAGTGTGGGGTGAGTACTTGAAAGTAACTCGGTAGGGGAGCCGTTCCGGGTTTAATTAGAAAATAAATGAGCATGAATGAATTCAATTCAATTATAAGTTCCAAAATGATCTTGTCCTGATCCGACTACCTATGTGCGTCTTGTTCCTTTTAAATTAACATACATACATACATAACATAAATAATCATCAATGTGTGGTATGCTAAGTGCTCGACTATCATACAAATAAACATAACAGTAAAATAACATTCTTTGTCTGTAACATGTAACTCATATCTTTGCTTAATTATCTTGAGTCTTTTAAGCATACTTAGTATGCCTGTGGATCCATCTTATTTAGAGCACGCATTTTTGGTGCCTGTGGATCATTTACATTGTTTTGGCCTGCCCACCCTCCTATAACCCCCGCATCGCCGACCCTAGGTATGAGCTCATCCTATACATATTGGGTAGATGGGGTAATTCACCTTCCGCTAGTGAGTCGTTACTTACAACCGAGGTTGCCATCCCCCTGTAACGTTCTGATGGTTGTTGTCGTGTCAACCATAAATTTAATTATTTTTAAAACCAAGTTCCCCTAATATAGTTTAGTGGAAACCAGGGTCGTCTCTCACAAGGAATGGCTAAGAGAGTAATGCACAAGACTACTTGTATGATGGTTTGTCACAATTGGGAGGTTTTTGTATGCAAAGGAATTAGATTGGAATAGAATGAGAATAATAAAAACAGCGGTTTATGGGGGTGGAACATTCATTAGGGTGTTATCATTGGCTACAAAAGAATGCATGAGTTGATTAATTACGCCGGAGTTAGATCTAACTCCTTTGTTGTGATTCTAATGATTAATTGCCTAGAATGGGATTAATTAGTGAGATCTCACCTTTAGTTCCACTCTCAACAATTATTAAAGCCAATCACATTAATCTAATTAAAGAGACTAATCAGCCAATTAATTACTCATTACCAAATCCTAATATGCCATGCATCAATTAATCAACTAACACATAAACATATGCCAATGAATTAGCTAACTCAATCGAGTAGGCCAAGACAAAGGATTAAACACACAATTTAAGATCTCAAATTATATGCCAAGGGTTGATAATGAAAACTTATGCAAGATTAAGAACAAAGCCTCAATTTACCCCAATGATGTTCACACCCTCACAAACCACCAAGAACTTAGCTACTCATGGCAAGAAATTAAAAGGTAAGAAATAATTTGGAATAAAGAAAGCAATTAATAATAAAGACCAAAGTAAGAAATTAAATGCAAGTTGGAAAGAATTGAAGAACGAATAACTGAATTAATGATAAAAGAGTACTTACAAAACCTAAAAGGGCTGGACGAATAACGTTTGAAATGTAAAAGACGGAGCTAGAGCTAAACTAGGAAAGATGGAAATCCTAATGGGAAGCAAAAATAACTCTAACTAGGAAAAGAAAATATGTAAAAGTGGAGGTGTTGAGAGGTAGTGTTTCTGATGCATTAGCTCCCTTTAAATAAGATGAGCAGCCTCCAAACCCTAATCAATTTAGGCCCCCAACTCGTGCAGATAGGATTTCTGCTGTGACAAAGTTGCGGCACGGCGCTGGGGCGCGTATAGCTCGCTAGAGCGCTAGTGCTGTGCACGTGACGAGTTTAAGTGAGCCTCGTGCGCTGGGGCGCGCTATGGGCGCTGGAGCGCTCGATGCCGGTTCTGAAATCCACTGCTCCGCTTCTTGCTCAGTTCCTGATGTCTACAGCTCTAATAATACCTGTGACCTGCACTAAAAATACAAAATATCCAAGATCAAGTGCAAAGGTCATCCTTGAATTGTAAAAACATCATAAAACTTGTTATTTTAGCCTTTATTTCTATTAAGCTCAGATTAATTCCAAGTTGTATTAAATACAATAAAAGGCCAAAATAGAGCAAAGAATTGCATACAATCATCCAAATTAAGGGCATAAAATATTGGTAAAAACCACGTTATCAAATATCCCCACACTTGAACAATTGCATGTCCTCATGCAAAAGCAATGATTCCAAACCTCTCTCAAAGCAAAGTATTAGCTAACACATCTAACACCTAAGTCCTAAAAGAAAATAAAATCTACAGATGATGGAAAGTCATTCAAAACAGTACACCTTGGTCAGATTTATACAATACCCTTGACATGTTATCAGTTGGCATTAAGAACAGTTCATGAGTTAGGAGAATCAATTCATGTTGTGCAAAGTTGGTTGATTGGCTCTCACCAGTGTGTTTCTCTCTCAATCACTCAGTGTTTTGGCTAAGCACTCAATTGAATAATTCACACAAGTATTCACATTCCATAAATTTGCTATACTCCTAACATTGCAATTCTACAAACATGGTGCATCAAGAGGTCTTTACAGGGTTGTAACGGGGCTTGGGACAGGTATGGCATATATGGGAAGTGGACTCAATTCCAAGAAACTAAGAATTCATGGTTCGATTGATCCCAGATGATTTCTAGAAGTAGAGAAAGAGATAGAGAGATGGAAAGAAGAGAAATACCCAAAATCAATGAACCCAAACCAAACAATTCCTAGCAAGATAATTTACATGGTTCCCAAATAATTCCACAATGATTCCCAAGAACCCAACAACCTTTATTTGAAGACAATGACATATTTTTGGATTTTTTTTTTGAATTTTTTTTTTTTTTGGAACATATTCATCATCCCAATTCTTTTGACATTTGAAATGAGGTAGAAAGAGGAAAGAACAATTAACCACTTGTATATAAATGCGCTACCTTTACAATTTGTTCTCACATCTTGTAGTTATTCCAATGGATGTACAATTCAACCCAATTTCCCCACACTTAAGACTTTTGCCCAACAATCAAACCATGTCCTCCTAGTTTCTCAGAAGGGATTTTTCATTGTTTTTCTGTCTTTGGCTTGTAATGAGCTTAGTAACAAAAAAAGGATAAAGGCTCAAATTGGCTACAAACAATGGGAATTGTGTATAGGTTGGCTATTTGGCTAAGTGGCTTTTAGATATAAAACAAAATCATGCCTCAATCACACGCAACATGTATAAAACGCAAAACAAGAATCAAGCAAATTCAGGAATAACAAATACAAGTGTGTGTGCCCACAGAAAGAAAGTGATCAGTTGATGTATTAAATCACAGTAAGGCTCAATTCTCACAGGTAATCCAAACAACCATCAGGGATAACAAAAACAATTCAAACTCATATAAGCATAATATGCCAACAATTTATGAATTAAAATCACGGGTAGAAGCAATTTCAGACCAAAGGGTGCTATAAAGACAACTAGCCAATCATCTTACACAAACACAAAATAAAGGAAAATAACTATACATGCAAGATATACACAAAAGCAATTTCTACACCCTCCCCACACTTGAATAAGGCACTGTCCTCAGTGACAAACAATAAAAGAATAGAGAGAAGGGTATAGAGAGAAAACCGTCTGAGGCAGAATTGACAGTGTCTCGGACAGGTGCGCTAGGGCGTGACAGGCGCGCTGGAGCGCTTGGACAGGGACCATTCGCGCGCTGGGGCGCGTTGTATGCGCTAGGGCGCTAGTGCTGCTGCAGAATTTGGCAAGTTGTTGTCATGTACTCCGTGCATGTGACTCCCTAATGCAAAATAATATCTAACAAACATCGAGTGATTAATTATAACTATAAAATATAAAAAGCAAAATAAAAGGCTGCAAAATTAAAATTTGGTGGGTTGTCTCCCACAAAGCACTTTGCTTTAACGTCCCTAAGTTGGACGTTTGGTTAGCCACTCTTAGGGTGGCTTATGTTTGAATTGATCCAGTAGTTTCCACCGTGGTGTGCTTTCCATACCTCCACCGGGATCCCATGAGAAGTGAACCACTACAAAGAGAATGGTTCCCTTCTTAGTCCGGAACCCAAGAGTTTTGGTCCTTAGAATGCCCCTTGGAGCACAACACCCATTCCTGCAAAAGGCATCCCTAAAACCAACAAAATCAAGTGAGGAGGGATGAAAATCCTCACAAGATGGGTTAGAGAAAACAAAATTTAAATCAGTTAGTTTCCAAGAAATTTGAGCTCGAAAAGATACCGACACCCCACGAAGGGTAAGAAGTTGAGCATCAGTCTCGAGACAAGGATACTCATGAGGCCCAAGAGCAAATGGGGAAGGTCCCAATGGTTGCCTTGAAACAACAGGGGATGAGGTGGTAGAATCCATGACTTCCTCCGTCTTGCATGCCTTGTCAATTCCTCCTAGTAATGGAATCTCTGCAGCGACTCCAACACTCAAAGAACTTTCCTCCGCACATACGGTCTCCAGCACGGTACTGAGTAAGCGTGGAGGGTCCTCATAGACTATCTCCACATCGGAGTCTTCCTCGACCTCCCCAGATAATTCTTCCACCATGGACTTCAATGTCTCCCAATCCAATTGCTCTAGATCATAATCATATTCAACAATAGGGAACTCCGGTTCCTCTTGTGATGGTGAATGTGGAGGTGAAGCTGGTGGTGGTAAAGAAAGTAGTAATGGAGAAGGTGGTGGTGGTGATGAGGTGGCCTGAGTTCTCAATTATTGGAGGTCCTCTTCCATGCGCAAAAGTGCTTGCCGATTTGTCATGAGTACTTCAAAAATTTGTTTCATCATGGAGTTGTCAGTATTATCACAAGGAGTAGATGATGCAAGCGGTTGAGAAGGTTGTGGTTGGTAGAATGGATCAATGGTTGGTTGATTAAGGTGTTCGATGGGATATGAGTAAGGATTAGGCTCATGGTATGTGTATGGAAACGGTTCAATGTAGGAGGGTGGTGGTTGTTCATTATATGGCTGGTACTAGGGGTCAAAGGATGGGTATGGTGCATAGTACGGTTGAGGGTCTAAGTACGGGTATGGTGTTTGGTGAAGGTTTGAGGGTAATGGTGGCACTTGCATCTCACTGCTTGGTTGATAACCTGCAAAACCATGGAAACTAAAATATTGGAGACTAAAATTGGGGTTAGTGTTCATGTTATTCTAGAAAAAGAAGAAAAATAAGAGAAGAAAACATGAAAACATGTTGCAGGACGACAAACGGGCGCTCGGGCGGTCCAAGAGCGCTAGGGCGCGCTCTAAAGGAGCGCTGGGGCCTGGGGCGCACACTAGGTGCTCGGGCGCTCGTGTCGACGCAGAACTTTGCTGTTCTGCGAACAACAAGTTCTATGGATGCAAATACTAAATGCAATGCAGTGTACAGATGAGATATGCAGTATACTATGTAATGCAATGCAAAAATAAATAAAATCTTTTTGTTGTTTTTTTTTAAAAGAAACAAAGAAAACGATTATATACAATATGTACAAATCACACAACTAGTGATTACTTCCATCGCCATTCCCCGGCAACGGCGCCAAAAATTTGATGGCTGTTGTTGTGTCAACCATAAATTTAATTATTTTTAAAACCAAGTTCCCCTAATATAGTTTAGTGGAAACCAGGGTCGTCTCTCACAAGGAATGGCTAAGAGAGTAATGCACAAGACTAGTTGTATGATGGTTTGTCACAATTGGGGGGTTTTTGTATGCAAAGGAATTAGATTGGAATAGAATGAGAATAATAAAAACAGCGGTTTATGGGGGTGGAACATTCATTAGGGTGTTATCATTGGCTACAAAAGAATGCATGAGTTGATTAATTACGCCGGAGTTAGATCTAACTCCTTTGTTGTGATTCTAATGATTAATTGCCTAGAATGGGATTAATTAGTGAGATCTCACCTTTAGTTCCACTCTCAACAATTATTAAAGCCAATCACATTAATCTAATTAAAGAGACTAATCAGCCAATTAATTACTCATTACCAAATCCTAATATGTCATGCATCAATTAATCAACTAACACATAAACATATGCCAATGAATTAGCTAACTCAATCGAGTAAGCCAAGACAAAGGATTAAACACACAATTTAAGATCTCAAATTATATGCCAAGGGTTGATAATGAAAACTTATGCAAGATTAAGAACAAAGCCTCAATTTACCCCAATGATGTTCACGCCCTCACAAACCACCAAGAACTTAGCTACTCATGGCAAGAAATTAAAAGGCAAGAAATAATTTGGAATAAAGAAAGCAATTAATAATAAAGACCAAAGTAAGAAATTAAATGCAAGTTGGAAAGAATTGAAGAACGAATAACTGAATTAATGATAAAAGAGTACTTACAAAACCCAAAAGGGCTGGACGAATAACGTTTGAAATGTAAAAGATGGAGCAAGAGCTAAACTAGGAAAGATGGAAATCCTAATGGGAAGCAAAAATAACTCTAACTAGGAAAAGAAAATATGTAAAAGTGGAGGTGTTGAGAGGTAGTGTTTCTGATGCATTAGCTCCCTTTAAATAAGATGAGCAGCCTCCAAACCCTAATCAATTTGGGCCCCCAACTCGTGCAGATAGGGTTTCTGCTGTGACAGAGTTGCGGCACGGCGCTGGGGCGCGTATAGCTCGCTAGAGCGCCAGCCCTGTGCACGTGACGAGTTTAAGTGAGCCTCGCGCGCTGGAGCGCTCGATGCCTGTTCTGAAATCCACTGCTCCTCTTCTTGCTCAGTTCCTGATGTCTACAACTCTAATAATACCTGTGACCTGCACTAAAAATACAAAATATCCAAGATCAAGTGCAAAGGTCATCCTTGAATTGTAAAAACATCATAAAACTTGTTATTTTAGCCTTTATTTCTATTAAGCTCAGATTAATTCCAAGTTGTATTAAATACAATAAAAGGCCAAAATAGAGCAAAAAATTGCATACAATCATCCAAATTAAGGGCATAAAATATTGGTAAAAACCACGTTATCACGTTCATCACGAACGGAAAGGCTACTCTGTGTGTCATAACTTTCTTTTCACTTTGCACATTAATCTCTTTACATAACATATACTCATTCATCATATACATCATATAATCACATTAACAATTTAACTCATCATAACAGCAAAACATATACTCAGTACAACATATATATTCTATAAAATAATTATATATTTCAATACACAAGTCGTATAACGCATTAGGGAGCATAAAAGGGGAAAAACATGTCAATTTTTGTAAAAGGAGTGAGAGGCAGCGCAGGATCAGCGCTAGGGCGGTCCACAGCCACTGGAGCGCCCCGCGCACAGAGCCTTGCCGCTGGAGCGGCTTTTGGTCGCTAGAGCGGCCTCGCAGAGAAGGCTCACTGCTGGAGCGGCGTCTTGGCAGCTGGGGTGGCCTTACGCAGATGCTGCACCGCTAGAGCGGCTGCTGGCCGCTAGGGCGGTCGTGCGTCGACCTGCTTGCAGAACTTCGCGATTTCAATATTGGAACATGCAATTGGTGAAAAACTTTCTTCAAACACACCTTTAACTTATAGGAACACTTTTAATCGGTAAAAACGTTTTCTCTTTAAAATAATTTCACAAAAAGTAACCCTTTCATGAACCCTAATGGGAAAAACGACCATAACATCAGTTTCATAAAATCATCATCAATATGCACGAAAATAGAATGCCTAAACCTCTACCTCTTGAAGACAATCACGAAATATTCAAAAAGAAACCCTTTCTCGACGTTGCTCTCGTTGGAAACCCCCCTCTCTAGCACCACGAACGGGTCCGGTGACACCGGAGACTCTTAACGGAAAAACGGAATCGGTAGAAGGCTCCAGCTTGATGAGAGGGTTATGAATATGAGTTTGTTTTCTGGATTGGGTAAGGTTTGATGGGTGTTTCGTGGTTTGGAGTATCAATGGCTTAGGGAGCTCTCGAGAGAAAATGGCTATGACGGCTCAGGAGAAGGAGAAAAGTGTTTTTCTGAAGTGGAGGGTGTTACTAGAGTTTATATATGGAGTGACTAGGTTAAGAGTCACCATGGGGCCCACCGTCACTTAAAAATACTAAAACACTCTAAAACATCCCAAATAATACTATAACGCTCATATAACTTTTCTAATCTTTAAACATAAATTGAAAATACACATATAGGCACATAAAGAAAATAAAATAAAATAAATAAATAACATATAACACTTAATTCACATAACATATAATGAATACACATATTCATTCACATAAATCATATAGCACATGATAAACACACATAAATCATATAACACACATACATACACTTAGATCACATAACACGTAATGGTTTACTAGAAGAAACTTATCCACCCAAACTTAATTAAATTCTAACCAAGGTCAACTACCCTTAATTTCCCTCGATTAGGACTTAATGAAAATTGGGGTGTTACATTTCTCCCCTCCTTAAAATGAATTTCGTCCTCGAAATTCGACACTCCTAACACAAGGACAACACAAGACATAACCACTCCTACCCTCCCGGAGACTTGAGGGAAGGTTCACATATAAGCATCTAACCCGAATGAACAGGTTATGCGGAAACTAGACCAGGTTGGCCGCCATACATAAAAGAACCAACTCAACTTTTTGGTTAGGGCCAATCTGGCCAAAACGCGAAACCACCTTTGTTCGTTTATCAAAATCTAAAACAATCTTCGCTTTTAAATCATATAAAACAAACAGCTTTGGAAGTAAACCATTTCAAAATCATAAACACGTTCATGGGTGATAAGACTTTTCTACGTCCAAAACCGTAGACCGAAAAGAAAATCATTTGGAATAAGTTTTAAACAAGACAAGTTTTAAGAGAGATAGGTTCCCAATGCCGAACCTTAAATCACAGGAAACCATTTCAGACGTGGAAAACAAGTTCGAGAAACAAAACGTATGTTGCATAAACATACAGATAACTGAAGTATATTTTCCAAGATAAAGTCATGACTCCATATTCTTGCAATGCAGTTGATCCTTACGTTCCTAGGGTTCAAGGTCCAACACAACTGTTTTCCTCAAGAAGCTTCATTTCTATAACATCATGTAAGAAATTTTCGAAAACCCAAGTTAATTTCAAATTCCTAGTAGTTCAAAACACGTTTAATTCGTTCTCAAAACTAGTCGTAAAGCTTGAAACCTTTTCGCTTTGCAATTAAAGACAATTCTAGACTCTCAAATTAGACTTTAGGTTTCTCACATCCACTCTAATGAAAACATATTACCTTTACTCATACGGCCTTTAATCACATAAGTTTTCACAAGACATATCAGAAATCACTTTCAGAAACTTCATTAAACTTATATTATATTGCTATTTTAGAAGCCATCTACCCATGCCCAAAACACATGACCTTATTAACCACAAAAACCAGGAAAACACATTGGACCCTACGTCTCGTAATCACAACTGACACAGTAAGAGATCCCCAAGGTATTTTCAAACAAAACGAAAAACGATTTTCAAGTTCGCAACTAAACGGTTTGTAAAAAGAGCCTTAAGGAACTGCGTACCTTAAGGTTGATGGGGTATGGAATCATTTTCTAAAACCCAAGTTGAAAACAAAATGTCATTTTAAAAAACGTTCGTAATCACTTGAAAAGAAAACAAAAGAAGAGGTGTAAACATCTCCGACGTACATCCAAAGCCACTAGGAGGAATGTGCTCACAATGACATGATGAGGTACGATAGAACTAACTCCCACATGGTTTCTCAAGGATTCTATTAGGTCTCACTAACGACGTGTGGTGTTTGGGAGACTAATGTATCTTGAGGTTCGGTGAAGTTGGAACATATATGGTGGCTTGTGGTGGTAGGGTTCGTGTGAGTACATATGTGAGTAGTCGAAGCGTTTCCTAAGAAGATGCATGCTATATATAGGGAGTGTGGTCTCTCTCTAGAGTCGTGCAAATGGTGTGGGTAGGGAAGGGCTCCTTCTAAACTTAACGCACTAGGAGGGTAGTGTTTCGGGAGCTCGGAGGGGAAACATGACAGAACGTGGTCAAGGAGTATTGTTGGTAGTTGGCTGTGGCGGAAATCTAATAGTGGTGTAAGGGCTCATATGTTCTAATGTACGAGAGGGGTACCTAGAGGTGCAAAGGCTTTCGTGTATCAATGTATGTGAGGACGTAAGGTATCCCTAAAAGGAAAGAGGGTCCAACTAGAGGGACATGATCATTCCTAAGAGTTATCCCATCGTGGCTGTGAAAGAGGTCGAAAGGAGAGCACTCTTGTTTATCGAAATCATTTTCGCAAAACATCCTTCCGACAACAGGGGCGAAAAACAAGTTTGAAAACAGGTCTTGTAGCTAGCATGAAAAACCCTTTTTCGAAAACACTTTTCACTTCGTTTTCTAAACAAAACAAGGGTGTGATTAACACACAGGAAAACATATGGAGGTCAAAATCAACCAGAGATGAGCAACCACCTGTGGTTAACTAGCCAAGGCAGTCAACTCTTAACTAAGGTCGACTATCCTTAACTAACATCATCTAGACCTTAACAAAACTACAAGTATCTTAGCATCAGACCTAGACATGCATCACACAATTCCCACCGTACTCACGTGCTAAATGAGTTCCAAACAATGATTATTAAGGCTAGTCATCACCGTGACAAAGCAAACAAGCAAAACATAAATGCTTACCCCTGATGATCTCGTCTGGCTGCTCCGCGTTCTCTGCACATACTGTGAACACGCGCCCCTGATGCTGTGGCCTAGAGGAAGATGATTGTAGACCCTTGCATTCCTTGGCTAGGTGGCCTGGCTGACTGCAACGGTAACAAACGTCTTTCCCATGGAGACTGATGGTTGTCGTCGCAACACCCATAAATTTAATTATTTATAAAACCAAGTTCCCCTAATATAGTTTAGTGGAAACCAGAGTCGTCTCTCACAAGGAATGGCTAAGAGAGCAATACACAAAACTAGTTGTCACTACAACATTTTAGCCCTACGGGAACGAGTGAAAACCGTTGCCATATAGTACTTAAGGCAACGGTTTCAATGAAAGACAACGGTTTTTTAGCAAAGACAACGGTTTTCGGGGGGGTGGGCTATAAAGGCATTACCTTTGATCAAAGGCAACGGTTTATTGACAACGACACCTAATAAACCGTTGCCTATAGTGTACTATATGGCAACGCTTTTTTGATAATTAATAGCAACGCTTTACTTTTGTTGTCTTTTCTCTAATAAAAAATCGTTGCCTTTTCTTAACTGTAAAACCGTGACCTTTGTTTAAATAAATAGTCGTTGCCTATTCTCGAGTAAAAAACCGTTGCCTTTTCTTGAATCCCAAAACCGTTGCCTTTTCTTGGATCCCAAAACCGTTGCCTTTTCTTGAATCCCAAAACCGTTGCCTTTTGTTGAATCCCAAAACCGTTGCCTTTTTAATTATTTGTGAAATTTTCACTTTTTTATTGAAAGTAAATAAATCTGAAATACATAATACAAGCATCATCTGTATTAAATTAAAGGAAGTCATTCTGATTGATAAACATCATGGTTCCAAATAACATTAAATGATAAGTTCGAAATAAAATATACACCTTAGTCATAATCACTAAATAAACATTGGAATATACACCAAAAGTCTTTGTCCTTCTCATTGATTGTTAGCTAGTCACATAGACAAAAAGTAGTACATATACAAAAAAAAAATCCAAGTTCTTCATTGCTCAATCTGCATCATAAAAAAAACAACATCAATATTTAGTAGCAATAATGATTGAAATAAGATTAACATCAACTTAGTGCTAATCATTGACCTATATGTCATTTGAAAATCTATATCTCTATACAATTCAGTCTCATAGTTCCCAGAACTATCTAATTTGAATACATATATCACTACAACAAATTACAAGAAAGCAAAAATCATGAACTGATATATTTTTTCGGACCTTAACAAATCGATTATACTTCTTCAATCAATACATAAATGATCTAATTTAAGCATTTTTAACTGAGATAAAAATCAAAGACATGATATTGTTGTCACTTATAAAAATAAATCATAGAAATTATGAAGAAGGATGAGATAGCTTACCTATGACCATAAGGTACCTCCTCTTACCAGTTGATTCATTTCTCATCTTTATATCTTCTAGTATAGGAGCACCACTCCTTATAGACTCTTGAACTGCTTTTGCAGTAGCTAATTCTATCTCCAATTTTGAAATAGTCTTGTCAAGAGTTCTACATTCATTACAACAGTTCACATAATTTTAGCATGAATAATTACCACAAAATGAAAACACAAACACTTATAATAGCATCACCATGGTATGTAATTTACTGTATGACATTCTGTGTCTTGAAAAGTTCCTTATAGATGTTTTTCATTTTGCACTTTACTTCCTTCTCTTGTAACTAAATGAAGCCAACACCAACATACAAAATATGGAAAATTCAGATTCAGATAATATATACACATGATGAGACATTTAATTCAAAACATATAATTTTCTTCAAATATGTGATAACTACCATGCATGTGTTAATTATTTTATTATAGTTGACTAATCTAATGAAGCTGTTGCACACAAGCATGCTAAGCCATGTTATACTACTATCAAAAACACTTGAAGAATATTGATAATATCATCAATGCTAGCTTGAAAGCAGCAATAGCAGGGCTGGGATATATGTATACACACTTACTAATGAATCCATTGTAGTGGTAGATTATCATGGAAAAAAGATGTGTTGAGCTCACTTGAAGGTTCTATGTCTCTTGATCTCTTATAATAAGAGATAGATAAATATTCATCATGATATGCATAAAACTAATCTGTTTCAAATTTGGTAAATACATTAAAAGAGAAGCAAGAGAACATTTTGAAGCTTAATGCATCTTCTCCTCATCTCACTAGGGTTATCCCATTCGCCTAAGAATTATAGTGTACACTATCTAATAACAATGAATAAATAGGAAAGTTTCAAGAGAAATAGGGAAACCAACCAAGAGATAAAGAAAGATTCATCATGAAAACAAGGAAAGATGATGGTGGTGTATGAGACTGGTGAAGAAATTAAATATATTTACCTCAACTCTATCAAACATGTCATCAACTATGAAAAGCTCACAACTCAAATATGCATCTTGTGCCTATAACCACGAAAAAAGGCAAATAAATTACAGAATTCAAAAATAATTCTACAAAAAATAAATCATCAAGTTAAACAGTATTAATAATGATAATACTTGGGAGTAGAGAGCTTCAAGAGTATATCCATTAGAGAAAGAGAGAATTGCTTTCAAGGCCCAAAAGTGGATAAGTTTGTCTCAAAACCTGAAGTTCATGCTCATTAAACAAATCAATCCAATCCTTCTGAATAAGTTGCTGAAATACCCTCAAAAAATGAGAGCTTTGTTGACGTATCTAAAAGCATAATTGTTTTTATTATGCATGGGAATATGAATTTATTTGGTAGTACAAGATGCAATCCAAATTGAATAAAACTACTTTACCTGAAAATTCAAGTGAAGATTAGCTACAAGATGAATAAAAGCAATGACATTGTCATTAGTGACGCGTAGGCTCCTGCGCCCTGGGAGCAATTCCTCCTCTGTTTGCTCTCCATATTCATCTCTGATTGATATTCAAGATGAATAAAATGAACATGGTTAGTTGATTTCTACATATAGTAATTAACCAGCTCCAACTACACATTTACATAAATGCCAACATGGTAACAGTCCCAGATCTCACTATAGTGTTGTAAGGAAGTATGCTAATGTAAGGAAATCAAGGATTCCAACAACTTGTAATTGAATGAACAAACTACCTAAATCAGAGCAAAATACTCCTTGAGTCTTACTTTTGTTTCAGTCTTACCTGAATTGAATGAACATTCCTGGCAGTGTCTTCTTTGAGAACCTTGGTTTCCTGTCGGCCAAGAAGCAAGAACATTACTCCACCAAGACAGTAATCATATCAAGAAAAAGAGAGAAAGACAAGTTTAATAATCATATCAAGAAGCAAGAACCTTGTTACAGTTGAGCACAACAACCTTATCCATAGTCTTCATGGCAAAATAGTGACCAGATCGACTTAAATTAGCTTCACAAGATGCACACTACAAGCCAGCATAATATGTAGTAACATCACTAGTGAACAATAGCTCCTCTCCATGTTGAAGATTAATTAATTAATTAATAATAGACTGACATGAAAAGCTGATTTACCTTACCTTATTACTAGTGATCAATAGCTCCTCTCCATGTTCTGTTTTCTATTGTAAAACATGCAATTCATATTCCATCTTCAATGAACACTTTAGAGAGCTTCCAGGGACACTTAATGCAGATTGATTAGATAGAGATATAAGAGCTGGACAACCAGGGAACCACATCATCACAAATAATTTCTAGTGATTATAATAAAGAGCATTACTCCGCATATTGAGTTAACTAATAATATGCATCTACATGAAATTCAAAGTACAAAAACTAATTTTAGCTATTCTCACGCAGCCAAAATACGTATAAGCCAATTCCAAAGCTACAACATAAAAGCAATTCCAAAGCAAAAAAAACAAGAGTTAATTATTAATTACACTATGAAGTAACAACATAATAGCAATTCCAAAGCAAAAAAAACAAAACAAAGTATTAGAACCAATTCCAAATTAATTCCATTGTAGTACCAATTCAATCAAGCAGAACCAATTCCACAGCAGTACCAATTCAATCAAGCATAACCAATTATCATCTTGCATATTCATTGTAATCTATATGAAAATATTCTTCCTACACTATATAGTTTGTGTATATAATCTTCGACTTATAATTTATAATCAAATCCACCAAATGGCTTAATTATGCTTTCCATATTCCGACTCTAGATCATGTAAAAAAACTTACCTAAGGTGTAAGTAAATAATGAGCATGGATACCATCAATTGCTTTTAAAATTGCTTTTATTTAGTTTTTCCATGAATACCATCAATTCAAAATTGCTTTTATGAGCATGGAAGAATCTAATCTAAAGTAGAAAGAAACTAAAGTTGAAAGAATCATGATGATTTGGTACATGACATATGCAAAAGATGAAAGCAAGCCTAGGGTATGCTGTTTTTCTGTCCATCTTTGTAGGATGCTGAGACGAATTCTAATCTAACTAAGAATTCAAAGTAGTGGAACCAAAGTACCTTCAGAACCCAGTGGCGCACACAATTGCGAGGTGAGAAGACAGTGGCGAGGTGTGGAGGCTGCAGTCGCGGTGGGTGGAGGCCGCAGCGGTGAAGGAAGGAACCGTCACGGTGGAGGTCGTAGTCACGGTGGGTGGAGGCCGCAGCGGTGGAGGAAGGAACCGTCGCGGTGGAGGTCGCAGTCGCGGTGGGTGGAGGCCGCGCAGTGCAGGTCGCGGTCGGGAGTTCGCAGTGGCGAAGACGGCTCGTCGTGCAGATGGCGAGGTGGCCGGTCGTGTAGTAGCGGTGGGTTGAGGTCGCAGTGGGAAAGTGGGTGGAGGCTGCAGTCAGCGGTCCGTTGGGTTGCTGTTCGGGAGACTGCAGTCGCGGTAGGGTGGAGGCCGCAGCGGTCGGTTGGGTTGCCGTTAGAGAGACTGCAGTCGCGGTTGGGTGGAGGCTGCAGCGGTAGGGAGGCTGCTCGCAGTTGGGTTTGGGTGTGGGTAAAAATTAGGGTAATTAATGTGAATGTTGATATTAGGGATTTTAGATGATGAGAGTAATGTGTTGTAAATTTGGGTGAATTTGGGTGGGAAATTATTAAGGTTCCTCCGGTTATTATTATTATTATTTTTGTATAAATTATTTATGGCAACGGTTTTGATTCATTGTTTATTCATTCTTAAAAAGACTTCACTTAAACATGTTATAATTGATGAAAAAAGCGTTGCCATATTACAAATGATATAGCAACTTGTATAAACCGTTACCTTTTTCAACATAAAAGAACGGTTTTAACCCGTCACTTTAGAGACTATTGCCTATAGTCTAAATTTACAAAACCGTTGCCTAAAGTGATAATAGGCAACACTTTTAAGCCGTTGTTTTTAATAAGTGTTGCCTTAGACCAAAAATGTTGTAGTGTGTATGAGGGTTGTCACAAGTTGGGGGTTTTTGTTTGCAAGGAAAATAGTTTGGAATAAAATTGGAATAATAAAAACAGTGGTTTATGGGGTGGAACATTCATCGGGGTGTTTATCATTGGCTACAAAAGAATGCATGAGTTGATTAATTACGCCAGAGTTAGATCAAACTCCTTTGTTGCGATTCTAATGATTAATTGCCTAGAATGAGATTAATGAGTGAGATCTCACCTTTAGTTTCACTTTCAACAATTGTTAAAGCCAATCACATTAATCTAATTAAAGAGACTAATCAGCCAATTAATTAATCATTACCAAATCCTGATATGTCATGCATCAATTAACACATAAACACATGCCAATGAATTAGCCTAACTCAATCGAGTAAGCCAATATAGAGGGTTAAACACACAATTTAAGATCTCAAATTATATGCCAAGGTTTGATAATGAAAACTTATGCAAGATTAAGAACAAAGCCTCAATTTACCCCAATGATGTTCACACCCTCATAAACCACCAAGATACTTAGTTACTCATGGAGGAAATAAAAGGGCAGAAATTAAATTGAAATTAAAAACAAAGATGGAATAAAGAGAGTAAATACTTGAACAATAAAGAATAAAGCAAGAGAATTGAATGCAAGTGGAAAGATGGAAAACGAATAACTGAATTAATTAAAGAGTAACTTACAAAACCCAAAGGGCTAGACGAATAACGTTGGGAATACAAATGAAGAAGCAAGAGCTAAACTAGGAAAAAGATGGAATCCTAATGAAGAAAATTAACTCTAACTAAACCTAGGGTTGAAAGTAAGTAAAGCTATGAAAGTAAGAGTAGGAATGTAGAGGTGTGAAGAGGTGTGAAGAAGTAGATGTTTCTGATGCATTAGCTCCCTTTAAATAAGATGAGCAGCCTCCAAACCCTAATCAATTTGGGCCCCCAACTCGTGCAAATAGGGTTTCTGCTGTGATAGAGTTGCGGCGCGGCGCTGGGGCACGAATAGCTCGCTAGAGCGCCAGCGCTCTGCACGTGACGAGTTTAAGTGAGCCTCGCGCGCTGGGGCGCGCTATGGGCGCTGGAGCGCTCGATGCCGGTTCTGAAATCCACTCCTCCGCTTCTTGCTCAGTTCCTGATGTCTACAGCTCCAATAATACCTGTGACCTGCACTAAAAATACAAAATATCCAAGCTCAAGTGCAAAGGTCATCCTTGAATTGTAAAAACATCATAAAACTTGTTATTTTAGCCTTTATTTCTATTAAGCTCAGATTAATTCCAAGTTGTATTAAATACAATTAAAAGGCCAAATTAGAGCAAAGAATTACATACAATCATCCAAATTAAGGGTATAAAATATTGGTAAAAACCACGTTATCAAATATCCCCACACTTGAACAATTGCATGTCCTCATGCAAAAGCAATGATTCCAAGCATCTCTCAAAGCAAAGCATTGGCTAACACATCTAACACCTAACTCCTAAAAGAAAAAAAAATAAAATCTACAGATGATGGATAGTTATTCAAAACAGCGCACCTTGGTCAGATTTATACAATACCCTTAACATGTTATCAGTTGGCATTAAGAAGAGCTCATGAGTTAGAAGAATCAATTCATGTTATGCAAAGTTGGTTGATTGGCCCTCACCAGTGTGTTTCTCTCTCAATCACTCAGTGTTTTGGCTAAGCACTCAATTGAATAATTCACACAAGTATTTACATTCCATAAATTTGCTATACTCCTAACATTGCAATTTTACAAACATGGTGCATCAAGAGGTCTTTTCAGGGTTGTAACGGGGCTTGGGACAGGTGTGGCATATATGGGAAGTGGACTTAATTCCAAAAAACTAAGACTTCATGGTTTGATCGATCCTAGATGACTTCTATCACTACAGAAAAGATGGAGAGAGAAGAGATTGAGAGAATAGAAATACCCAAGATCAATAACCCATAAATTCTTACAATTAACATTCCCAAGGTTCCCAAATATTTTCACATTAATTCCCAGGAACCCAACTCAACAACCTTTATTTGCAGAATTCACATTTTTTTGTATTTTTTTTTCGATTATTTTTTATTTAATTACCTCATCCCAATTCTTTTGGTAATTAAAATGAGGTGGAAAAGAAAATAACAAAGAACCACTTATGTACAAAAGCTACCCTTACAATTATATCCCAATATTTTGCAATCTATACCAGTGCTCAATTTAACCCAATTTCCCCACACTTAAGACCTTTGCCCAACAATCAAACCATGTCCTCCTAGTTTCTTAGAAGGGATTTTTCATTGTTTTTCTGTCTTTGGCTTGTAATGAGCTAAGTAACAAAGAAGGGATAAAGGCTCAAATTGGCTACAAACAATGGGAATTGTGTATGGGTTGGCTATTTGGCTAAGTGGCTTTTAAATGTAAAAACAAAATTATGCCTCAATCACATGCAACATGTATAAAATGCAAAACAAGAATCAAGCAAATTCAGGAATAACAAATACAAGTGTGTGTGTGCTCACAGAAAGAAAGTGATTAGTTGATATATGTAATCACATTTAAGGCTCAAATCTCACAGGTAATCCAACCAACCAAACAGAGATAACACAAACAGTTCAAACTCATATTAGATTATCATGCCAACATTTCTGAGTTAAAATTAAAGGGCAGAGCAATTTCAGACCAAAAGGTGCTATAAAGAAAATTACCCAATCATCTACCTAAAAACACATAAAAAATAAAATAAAATAAAGAAAAAGAAAAAGAGTTAGGCATGCCATTATTTACAAAAGCCAATTTTATCTACACACTCCCCACACTTGAATGAGACACTGTCCCTAGTGTCAACAAATTAAAGAACAGAGAGAAGGGTATAGAAAGGACCTACGAAGGATGTAATCGTCCAGGGCCACTGGGGCGTGTGACAGGCGCCAGGGCGCTGCGGTCGTGTTCCCGCGGGCGCCAGAGCGCGTGAGGCGCGCTGGAGCGCGAATCTGCTACAACTTCCATGACAACTGCTGGACTGCGAATGATTGTCCAATTGGCTAATTGCTTACTGAAAACAAATGTTAATAAATAAGAAACAATAACGAAAAAGCTATCTAAGTGCAGAAATTAAATTTCGGTGGGTTGTCTCCCCCAAGCACTTTGTTTTAACGTCCCTAAGTTGGACGGCTGACTGCTCATGCAGATTTTGGGTCCTCAAGATGGATGATATCCATCTCATTCTCCTCTGTATGCTGCTGATTTCTGTTGAAGATTTTTAATCTGTGCCCATTGACTTTGAACTTTGAGTTGGTTTTTGGACAACAGATTTCCACCGCTCCATGGGGAAAGACTCTAGAAACAATGAAAGGTCCATCCCATCTGGATCTGAGTTTCCCAGCCATCAGTTTTAGCCTTGAATTGTAGAGCAGTACTTTTTGACCGTCCTTGAACTCCTTCCTGGAAATGTTACTCTCGTGGAATGCCTTTGACTTTTCTTTGTACAATCGAGAACTTTCGTAGGCCTCCAGACGCAACTCTTCCAATTCTTGTAATTGGAGCTTCCTGTGTTCTCCTGCCAAGGTTAAATCCATGTTACATTGCTTGATCGCCCAATAGGCTCTGTGTTCTAGTTCCACAGGCAAGTGGCATGCCTTTCCAAAGACAAGTCTGAAAGGGCTCATGCCTATTGGGGTTTTGAACGCTGTTCTGTATGCCCACAGTGCATCATCTAGCCTTAGACTCCAATCCTTCCTGTTGGGGTTCACTACCTTCTCCAAGACTCTTTTGATCTCACGGTTGGAGACTTCTGCTTGCCCGTTAGTTTGGAGGTGATAGGCAGTGGAGATCCTATGAACAACCCATACTTACGGAGTAAGGCATCCATGCTCTATTGCAAAATGAGTTCCTCTGTCACTAATGATGGCCCTTGGTGTTCCAAACCTGCAGAAAATATTGGACCTAACAAAAGCAACTACAACTGCGGAATCATTAGTTCTGGTGGCAATTGCTTCCACCCATTTTGAGACATAATCCACAGCGAGAAGGATGTAAACAAAACCACGAGAGCTAGGAAGTGGTCCCATGAAATCAATTCCCACACATCAAAGATTTCGCAAAATAGTAAAGGTTGTTGGGGCATTTCATTTTTCCATGAGTTATTTCCAACTCTTTGGCATTGCTCACATGATTTACAGAACTCATAAGAGTCTTTCTTATGGAAGGCCAGTAAAATCCACAGTTAAGGATTTTCCTAGCAGTGCGGTGAGGTCCAAAGTGGCCTCCGCTAGGCCCAGAATGACAGAAAGTTAAGATTGATTGAAATTCCATGTCATCCACACAACGGCTAATTACTTGATCAGACCCGAGTCTCCACAAATAAGGTGCATCCCACAAGTAGTATTTGCAATCACTTTTGAATTTCTCTACTTGGGATTTTGAAAGTTTTGATGGGATAACTCGGCCTGCCAAGTAATTGGCAATCGGTGCATACCATGGAATAATATCAACCTTAAGCAAGTGCTCTTCAGGAAAGAGTCATTAAGTGGAAGGGGATCCTTGGAATGTGCTCAACTCTACTCAGATGGTCAGCAACCAAATTGAGAGCACCACTCCGATCCCGTATTTCTAAATCAAACTCTTGTAAGAGTAGCATCCACCTAATTAACCTTGGCTTGGCTTCAGGTTTCTTTAAAAGATATTTAGAGCTGCATGATCGGAGTATACCACTACCTTGGAACCTAGCAAATATGATCGAAATTTATCCAATGCAAAACAATGGCTAAAGTTCTTTTTCAGTAGTGGTATAATTGGATTGTGCAGCATCTAAAGTGCGAGAAGCATAATAGAGGACATGAGAAACCTTACCCACCGATTGGGCTAGTACCGCGCCCAATGCGTAGTTGGAAGCGTCACACATGAGTTCAAATGGCAGCGTCCAGTCTGGTGGTTGAATCACAGGTGCGGTGGTGAGGTGCTCCTTCAATTCGTCAAATGCCTTCTTGCATGCATCATCGAACTGGAATTCTACTTCCTTCTGCAGTAGCTTGGTCATGGATAGTGCAATCTTGCTGAAATCCTTGATGAATCTCCGATAAAATCCTGCATGACCCAAAAAAGAACGAACCTCCCGCACACTGGCGGGGTAAGGCAGAGAGGAAATAACATCTATTTTAGCTTTGTCTACCGAGATTCCAGCTTTAGAGATGACATGCCCAAGTACCACACCTTGTTTGACCATAAAGTGACATTTTCAAAGTATAAACAAGGCGGGCAGAGATACATCTTTTTAAAACTTTTTCCAGACTATGCAGGCAGTCATCGAAAGAGGATCCAAAAACAGTGAAATCATCCATAAATACTTCCATGCAATTTTCAAGAAAATCGGAGAAGATGCTTACCATACATCTTTGGAAAGTACCTGGTGCGTTGCACAACCCAAACGGCATGCGGCGGTAGGCATATGTACCAAAGGGGCATGTGAAAGTGGTCTTCTCCTGATCTTCAGGAGCAATGTGGATCTGGAAGTATTCGGAGAATCCGTCCAGGAAACAGTAATGTGACTGGCCTGCTAGTCTCTCCAGCATTTGATCAATGAAGGGCAGAGGGAAATGATCCTTCCGGGTGGCTTGATTAAGTCTCCGGTAGTCAATACATACCCTCCAACTATTTTGAATTCTGGTAGGGATGAGTTCGTTGTTCTCATTGCGCACCACAGTTATTCCTGACTTTTTGGGCACTACTTGCACCGGGCTGACCCATTGGCTATCGAAAATGGGGTAGATGATCCCCGCGACCAGCAATTTCGTGACCTCTTTCTTCACCACGTCAAGGATCAGAGGGTTTAGTCTTCTTTGGGGTTTCCTTACTGGTTTGGCGTCGTCTTCCAAGAAGATGCGATGGGTGCATGTAGAAGGACTAATTCCCTTAATATCTGCCAATGTCCAACCAATTGCTTCCTTATGACCCTTCAATACAGTGACGAGTCTCTCTTCTTGCTCAGATGAAAGGTCATTGGCAATAATTACCGGTTGGTTTTGTCCTTCTCCCAAAAAGGCATATTTGAGGTGTGGGGGAAGTGGTTTCAGCTCCTCCTTGGGTGTGTTCTGTTCCCCTTCCTTTGAGTCACCTGAAATTGAGAACACTTTGGCAGAAGAACAAGCATTATATCTCGAATTTGAGTCGGGAATTGAAAGGATTTGGTCAGAATCGCAGATAACAGCAGAAATTAAATTTTCTGTGCTGCGAGCGTGCGCTCCAGCGCCCAGGGGCGCTCGGGCGCGAGTTCCTGCTGCAGAATTCCAGCAGCAGTGTCATCGCTCCCAACACAGGTAAGATCTGCCCATACTCGAATTCTTCAGCCAAAATTGAGTATTCTTGGGATATCCCTAGGGATAGATCCATCGCTAAGCAATTTTCACAAAGATCCTCACACTTTCCACAATCTGGACAGTTGAATTCAAAATCAAAGTCTAGCCATGAGTCGAAGCCATTTGAGATACCATCAATGTTGTTTTCAAGTAAAGTTTCCATGATATCTAGTGCAAAAACAGAATGGTTCTCGGATGGAAATTTCATGGCATCTTTCAAATTAAATTGGACCTTGAATTCCCCACATTCTATAGAGAGGCTACCAGCATGGACATCAATCTTGGCTTTAGCAGTTTTTAGAAAAGGTCTACTAAGAATTAATGCTTGCTGGTTACACTCTCCATCTTGTGTCATTTCCAATACATAAAAATCAGCTGGAAATATTAAATCATTTACCTTAACCAACACATCTTCCAGAAGTCCATTCGGTTGTTGTATGGTGCGGTTGGCCAATTGAATGATCACGCCGGTGGTTTTGAGTGTTCCAACGTTTAGAGCTTGGTATACCGATCTTGGCATGACATTTATGGCTGCACCCAAATCAGCCATGGCTTCTCGAAATTGCATGTTGCCAATTGTGCATGGAATGGTGAAAGTGCCGGGATCTTTGCATTTTTGTGGGAGATTTGGGGTGATTATTGAGGAAGCATTCACCCCAAATTTTACCTTTTCATTCCCTTTAAGTTTCCTTTTATTGGTGCATAGCTCCTTTAAGAACTTGGCATACTTCGGAATTTGCTTGATAGCGTCAAGCAAGGGAATGTTTACTTCTACACTCCTGAAGATGTCCAATAGCTCCTTATCCAATTCCACTTCCTTTTTCTTCTTTTCTGTCAAAGTGGCTTGAGGGAATGGAATGGAAGGGGAGACTATGGTTGGCTCCTCAGGGACTGATTCTGAAGTGACCTCTTCCACAGGTGGATGAACGGCAGTATCCTCCGTTTCAAGCAATTCGATCTCCCTTGTAGGTTGAGATGACTTGAGGTCTTTTAGTGCTCTCCCCGATCTCAACTGAACAGCAAGTACATTCCCCTGGCTATCAGAGATTCTCCCGCCCCATCTCATTTGGTTGACCTCATTCTGCAGATTCATCATCATATTCTGCTGCTCCATGAGTAGTTTCATCACATCACTAAGGGATGGCTCAGCAGATATGGGAGGTGCAGGTAAAGGTAATAATGGAGTTGGTGGAGATATAGGCATTGGGGCTTGAAATTGCCCTTGATGGGGAGGTTGATACCAGACTTGCTGCTGTTGAAATTGGGGTCTTCCCGGAATCATGTTCGTGGTTGCCACCATTGTTGTTCCTTCTTGAGAGTGTAGGCACTGGTCAGATGCATGGGAATCCAGAGAACATACCCCACACAACATAGGTTGACTTGGGATTCCCGCGTTGGTTTGGTTAATGGCCAACTGCTTCATGAAGATGGCAATCTCTTCCAGTTTCTGGTGTAAGCCACCACCTTCCGGTTGAGCTACCTCATTCACCCCTTTGGTCACGGCAGTTGCCCTTGTGCCAAACTGTTGTGAATTCATTCACAGCTATGTTTTCGAACAGGATCCTTGCATCTGCCGGAGTCTTGTCCATCAAGGCACCACCACTAGCAGCATCGATCATGCACCGGTCCATACCCGTCAGACCCTCATAATAGTATTGGATCAGGAGTTGTTCAGAGATCTGATGGGTTGGACAACTTGCCACTAGTTTATTGAATCTCTCCCAATACTCGTAGAGAGACTCACCCTAGAGTTGGCGGATGCCACTGATGTCCTTCCTTATGGCAGCTGCCCTTGAGGCTGGGAAGAATTTCTCCAAAAAGATCTTCTTCATGCCAATCCAGGTGGTGACAGCTCCATTTGGCAGGTTCAGGAACCATTGCTTCGCTTGATCGTCCAGAGAGAACGGAAAAGCCCGAAGCTTCACATGTTCCTCGTTGACTCATCTTGGCTTGAGAGTCTCACACACCACATGGAGTTCTTTGAGGTGCTGATGTGGATCCTCTCCGGCCAAACCATGGAACTTAGGAAGCAAATGAAGAATCGCTCCCGTAAGCTCGAATTCGGCATCCAACCTTGGGTAGGCGTTCCCCAGAGGTTGTTGAGTGAGATCCGGGGCTGCGAGTTCTTTCAAGGTAAGCTGATGGTCTCCCATATGTTGAACTCAAACCTGAAACACTAACAAATAGATCAGAAAGTTCAGGACCAGTGGACAGGAACGCGGTACGCAGAACTGCAACTTTTCAATTCGCAGCCCGCGGTGGAGCGCTATATATGCGTTGGGGCGCGAGTATCAGCAGCAGACTCAGCTGTTCGTGGAACAGCGAGTCTAGAAAGAGTAAAATTAAAAATAATAAACGAAAATAAAGTGCAAAATAAAAGAAAATCTTTTTGTTGTTTTTATTTTTGGAAGAAACAAAGAAAAATAAAAGAAAACGGTTATGTACACTATTCACAAATCAAACAACTAGTAATTACTTTCATCGCCATTCCCCGGCAACGGCGCCAAAAATTTGATGGTTGTCGTCGCAACACCCATAAATTTAATTATTTATAAAACCAAGTTCCCCTAATATAGTTTAGTGGAAACCAGGGTCGTCTCTCACAAGGAATGGCTAAGAGAGCAATACACAAAACTAGTTGTATGAGGGCTGTCACAAGTTGGGGGTTTTAGATCTAACTCCTTTGTTGCGATTCTAATGATTAATTGCCTAGAATGGGATTAATCAGTGAGATCTCACCTTTAGTTTCACTTTCAACAATTGTTAAAGCCAATCACATTAATCTAATTAAAGAGACTAATCAGCCAATTAATTAATCATTACCAAATCCTGATATGCCATGCATCAATTAATCAATTAACACATAAACACATGCCAATGAATTAGCCTAACTCAATCGAGTAAGCGAAGACCGAGGGTTAAACACACAATTTAAGATCTCAAATTATATGCCAAGGTTTGATAATGAAAACTTATGCAAGATTAAGAACAAAGCCTCAATTTACCCCAATGATGTTCACACCCTCATAAACCACCAAGATACTTAGTTACTCATGGAGGAAATAAAAGGGCAGAAATTAAATTGAAATTAAAAACAAAGATGGAATGAAGAGAGTAAATACTTGAACAATAAAAAATAAAGCAAGAGAATTGAATGCAAGTGGAAAGATGGAAAACGAATAACTGAATTAATTAAAGAGTAACTTACAAAACCCAAAAGGCTAGACGAATAACGTTGGGAATACGTACAAATGAAGAAGATAGAGCTAAACTAGGAAAAAGATGGAATCCTAATGGAGAAAATTAACTCTAACTAAACCTAGGGTTGAAAGTAAGTAAAACTATGAAAGTAGGAGTAGGAATGTAGAGGTGTGAAGAGGTAGATGTTTCTGATGCATTAGCTCCCTTTAAATAAGATGAGCAGCCTCCAAACCCTAATCAATTTGGGCCCCCAACTCGTGCAGATAGGGTTTCTGCTGTGACAGAGTTGCGGCGCGGCGCTGGGGCGCGTATAGCTCGCTAGAGCGCTAGCGCTGTGCACGTGACGAGTTTAAGTGAGCCTCGCGCGCTATGGGCGCTGGAGCGCTAGATGCTGGTTCTGAAATCCACTGCTCCGCTTCTTGCTCAGTTCCTGATGTCTACAGCTCCAATAATACCTGTGACCTGCACTAAAAATAAAAAATATCCAAGATCAAGTGCAAAGGTCATCATTGAATTGTAAAAACATCATAAAACTTGTTATTTTAGCCTTTATTTCTATTAAGCTCAGATTAATTCCAAGTTGTATTAAATACAATTAAAAGGCCAAATTAGAGCAAAGAATTGCATACAATCATCCAAATTAAGGGTATAAAATATTGGTAAAAACCATGGTTCTGAGAACCGGACCGGACCGGCCGGTCGGACCGGTTCGACCGCGAACCGGCCTTGAGTCCGGTCCATCTCGAACCAAAAAACCGGGAAGGTGGAGACCGGGAGGGAGCCGCTCGCAACCACCGGTTAACCGTTGAACCGGTCCAGAACCGGCGGGTCCGCGGCTACGAGGCGGTTCTATTTATTTATTTTTTTTTAAATTACAAAACGGCGTCGTTTTGTAGGGGTAGGAAAATTAAAAAATTTTCCAAACCCCTACCCGACCCAAACGATTCTGCATCTCTCACTCTCAGTTCTGTTTCTCTCTCTCTCACTCTCTCACGCTCTCTCTCTCTCAGTGTGACGCCATCGGAAGCCGCCGCTGCTCCGCCCGCTCCGTCCGCTCGCAGCGCCGCAGGAAATCCGCAGGCAGGACGCAGCGCCACTTCGTTTGCTCGCAGCGCCGCGCCGCAGGACAGGACCCGCCTCCAGCCCGCCAGACCGCAGCCGCCTCTTCCCGCCGCAGCCGCCACTTCCCGCCGCAGCCACCGCGTCCGTCCGCGCCTGGTTCCTGCAGAGAAAAGGTAAGGTAAAGCTAGCTTCGCACTGTTTCTATCTTTTTTGTTTTCTATTTCTGTTTTTTTATTTTATTTTCTGATCTGTTTTTTTACTTTTTTTTTAATTTTTGTTTTCTATTTCAATAATTTTAACTATCCTTTATCATGGTTTATCATTTATGTTTATTGATTGATTTGCTATTTTTTATTTTTGGTTATACTATGCTTGGTACTGGTAGTTGGCTCTGATTGATTTATGTTCAGTTTTTTTTATTTTTTGCCTATCTTTAATTTTGTTTCTGTTTATGAATTGACATTTAAAGTTAAAACTTTAAATTATTTTTGTTGTTACTTACTTATTTTATATTTAGAAATGGAAAACACAGCTTCAAATCCATCCATAAATAGTAATGCCAATGAAGATGCTAATGCTACCATGAATTCGGACAATCAAACTGCTTCATCCACGAGTACTAGGGGGAAAACGGATCCGGCATGGAAACATATTAGATTGCAAGTTGAGAATGGGAAGCAAGTTTTTACATGTTTGTTTTGTTTGAACAAATATAAAGGAGGGGGCATATATAGGATGAAACAACATCTTGCTGGAAGGACGGGAAGCGTAGCTAAATGTATGAAGGTTCCTCATGATGTAAGGATGCAAATGGAAGCACGCTTAGATGAAGTTAAAAAATCAAAACCTCAAGAAAAGTTGGTGATATTTGATGATGAAAAAGAGGTTGAGGAAGCAATTGGACAAGAGGAAGAAGAGTTTAATTCTATGCTTCCAACATCTAAAGTGCAAGTTGTTGGAGATAAAAGAAAGGCAAAAGTTAACCATTATTTTGCACCAAGGACAACTCCTGGAAGCCAACCAAGCTTGAAAAGTGTCTTGCAAAGTAAGGAGGCAATACATGAAGTCCACTTGAGGCTTGCTAGATGGTTAGTTGATGCAAGAATTCCTTTCAATGCAATTCAATCTCCTTTCTTTAAAGATGTATTGGATGGTATTGCTGGTATTGGACCTGGTTATAAAGGTCCATCTTATGATGAATTGAGGGTTCATTTATTAAGTGATCTTAAAAAAGAATGTCAATTACTTGTGGATGGTTATCGGGATGGATGGAAAAGAACTGGTTGCACACTTATGGCTGATGGTTGACAGACAAAAGACAAAGGACATTAATTAACTTCCTAGTGTATTCTCCCGCTGGTATGTGCTTCATAAAGTCTGTGGATGCTTCTAATGTGGTAAAAAATGCTTCTTCCTTATTCAACTTGTTTGTTGAGGTTATTGATTGGGTGGGACCTGAAAATGTTGTGCATGTAGTGACAGATAATGCAGCCAATTATGTGGCTGCCGGAAAACTCATTCATGAAAAATATGGTCATATATTTTGGTCTCCATGTGTTGCTCACTGTTTGAATCTAATCTTGAAAGATATAGGTAGCATGCCTCACATTCAATCCCTTGCTTCCCGTGCTTCTAAGGTAACAATTTTTGTTTACAATCATTTGATATTTTTGTCTTGGCTTAGAAAAAGGCCCTCTTGGAAGGAAATTGTTCGTCCAGGACCTACTCGGTTTGCTACTGTATTTCTTACTTTGAAAAGTATCTATGAACATAAGGCTGATTTGCAAGCTTTGGTTGTTGACACCCATTTTACTGGTCACAAATTGGGTAAGAGTGCTACTAGAAAACAAGTTAGTGCAATTGTGTTAGATAGCAAGTTTTGGGAAAATTGCTTTAACATGTGCAAGCTTGTTGGACCTTTGATAAGGTTGCTGAGAATTGTTGATTCTGATGAAAAACCATCATTAGGTTATGTATATGAAGGTATGCAACGGGCAAAAATTGCAATTAAGGAGATGTTTAGGAATAAGAAAACGTCTTACCAACCTTACACTGAAATTATTAAGGCAAGGTGGGATAAGCATTTGAAGAGGAATCTCCATGCAGCAGCTTACCATTTGAACCCTGCATTCTCATACAATGAAAAGTTCATTCAAAAGCACAAAGTTGTACAAGCTGTACTTGATTTGTTTGATGTAAAGAACCTTTGTAGTGATCCTTATCAAGCAATGGCAGAGCTCAAATTATATGAGGAACGCAAGGAAAGCTTTGATAGGCCAACAGCTGCAAAAGCAGCCATTACTCTTCAACCTAGTAAGAAATTTTGTTTAGTATTTCATTATTTTGATTTATCATTTGAATGTATGATTAATAATCATGATTGGTGCTGAAATATTTATGCCTAACTTATGTAGGTGATTGGTGGAGATATTTTGGTGGTAGTGCCCCAATTTTACAAAAAATGGCTATCCGCATTTTGAGTCAAACATCTTCTTCCTCTGGGTGTGAAAGAAATTGGAGTGTTTTTGAACAAATTCATACCAAAAGAAGGAATAGGTTGGAGCATCAACGGCTAAATGATCTTGTTTATGTCACCTATAACTTGCGTCTTAAAACTAGGTATTATATTTATGTTATATTGCATTTGGAACTTTTAGTTAGAAAACTTAGAACTGATTATGATATTTTGTTTTTGTATATTAGGTTACAACAAAAGAAAAATTCATATGATCCAATTGACTATGAAAGTATAAGTTTAGTTGATTTTTGGGTGACGGAAGAAGTTGAAGAGCCAGAACTTCCTACTAATCTTGAAGAATTAACTCAAATGTATGAAGAAAATTTTGTTCCTTCAAGTGATGTTGGTGAGTATATTTCTTTTTTATTTGTCATAGATTTCTTTTTATTGACATTTTAATATATTAGTAAGTTAGTAACATGTTTATAATTGTTCTAGGTGATGATGTTGATCCTATTGATGCTTTTATGCCTCATAATCCAAATTTGGAGTCAAGCAGTGATGTTGAAATGTATTTGGAAGAGCCACGTGGAGATCTAGATGTTGATATTCAACAATTGAATTTGGCTTTTGATGAGTGATGTTATGATATGATATCTACTTCTTAACTTGTTTCACTATTTTGTTTTTTATTATTGACTTCTTAGTTCTTATCTTATGAATTTGTAAGTTAATTTTGTGACTTTTGTTATTTGACTGATTATGTTATTTGAGTATTTGACTTCTTATCTAGATTATGCTGTATTGATTATGCATTTGATTATGTTGTATGAATTATGCATTTGACTATGTTGTATGGATTATGTATTTGGATTATGCATTTGGATTATGTTTTATGAATTTTATACTTTAGGTCTCCCCTCTCGACCTCCGGTTTTCAACCCCCGGTTCAACCTCCCGTTCAACCGATTCAACCTCTGAACCTCTGAACCTTTTCTTTGGCCGGTTCGATGTCCGGTCCGGTTCTCAGAACCTTGGTAAAAACCACGTTATCAGAGACACCCTCCGATATGTGACCCTTTGCCACACGTGGCACATCGTGGTGGGGCGGGTAACACCTGAGGAGCTGCTGTGGTTGGGTGCTGCTGCTGTTGTTGGTGCTGCTGAGATCGATGCTGAGACTAGGTCCTGGATGTCTGACCATATGGCTGAAAGCGAGTGGGGGCTTGTCATCTTTTCTGAGAAGTCTAGGGTGCCAAACCCTCACTCGGGGCCTCAGTCCTCGGGGAAGTACATACACGGCTTGCCCCCTCGATGATCCTGTAGGTGTCAACCATCGCTGAGTACTCCTGGATCTTTGATAGTGCACCGGAGCGTCGTTAATTCTCCGGTACTCTGGAGCAATTTAGAAGAATGGTTTGAAAAAGGGTTTTATTACTGAATTAATCTCAATACAAGCTTGGTAGCAAGTAGTAAGACTGACTCAGGTCGTCTCTCAAGGAATCTGTGTGGCAATCGTTGACTCAAACTTAGCAATAAACAAAAAGGGGGGTTTTGAGTTTGGTTTGCAAAGAAATTAAAATTGAAAAGGTAAAGACAATTGAAATAAATGAAATTATATGCAATAGCGAGAGCAAGTAAATTGGTAGAAAATTAAAAGAGATAAGTAAGTAAAGGGAAACAGGATTAAAAGGCTTGAATTGAAAATAACTTTGAAAGAAAAGAGATTGCTGAATGAAAACTTTATATTAATGAAAACGAGGGAGAGATTCAAAGTGAACTCTCCCCAGAAACAAGGTTTAATGTAAAGACAATGACCGGAATTAATTAAAAGCAACGACAACGAAATTAAACTGGTATTCTAAAGCTGGAAAACAAAAAGGGATGCAATCCCAGAGAACTGTATGTAAAAGCTTAAAGTAAAGAGTGCCCAGAACAGAAACAATGAACAAAGAACTGAAAGCCTTGGAAAAGTAAATCCTAAAACGCCAGAGTACCAATATCAAAGTGCATACAAGAGCCAGAGGTAAAAACTAGATAGATAGACCTAGGCATAAAGAGGTTATTTATAGAATCCCAAAGGTTGCTATCTTGGGCTGCTGCCATGTGGGCTTTTTTCGCGCACTACCGCTGGGGCAGTGTTTTTGTCCGCCTGGGTGGTCGGCATGTCCGCCTGGGCGGTCGGTCCGCTGCTGGAGGCAGTAAATTAGCTTTCCTTGGTTTCCAGATGCAATTTCCAACATATTTTGCGATTACCTGTTCCTGAGAAGCCACAACACTAAAAAAAAACATATCAAACGCACCAGTGGCAACAACTAGAGTAATTAATACGCAAAATGGTACTAATACTCGAAACGGTAATGTAAATCAAATATTGCATAAGAAACCAATTTAAGCATAATTGAGAGCACACAATCACTCAAGTTATGAGGGGAAATTAGCATGAAAATACGGTTTATCAAACCTCCCCACACTTGAACAATTGCATGTCCTCATGCAACAGAGAACCAAGCAACAGATACAGAATTCCAACGCAGCAGGCAAACAAGATAGCGAAAAGGGAACTATATACAACTTAAACTTACAGACATGGTTAGCAACAGCAGCTGGTAGTAGTAAACTAGTAAGAAAATACAAGTTTCCAATTAACAATTATGCATTTTATAAACATGTTGGCAATTTCATCGGCGATGAGCAGGAGAATCAGGTATGAATGCATGATCAGAAAGATGCTAAGCCTCACACGGATATAAATCACTCAATGACACTCAAGTGTATAGGCTAGTCCCTAGAACACACAACACTAACACTTTTCCACAGACTTGCCAAAGATGAAAATAACCTCTCAATTCAAACTTGATGCATTAAGAAACATGTCAAAGGGTTGTAATGGGGCCAAGGTACAAGTGGGGAGAATATGGGAATTTGGACTAAGGTGAAAATCAAAATCCCATGGTTCGCAGAGTCAAGAGATAATAATTCATATAAGCGCAGAGACTAAGAACCAATATACATAATCCACAAAACCGAAAATAACAACGGTGGCTCCAAATATATACAAGTGCCACAAAGAAGAACTATATAAAAAAAGGAAAAATAAATAGTACAATTATGAAAATTTTGTTTTTTTTTTATATTTTATAATTTTAATTTTTTTAATTTCAGAATCTGTCTTTTTCTGAAAAATAAACCAAAAGATGAAAAATTTTCTCAACAAAAAAATAAAAAAATAAAATGTACTAATCACTTGCTCCCCCACCAAGTACCCAATTTCTTCCTTAACATATGCATATGATATTCCCCCATTATCCCAATCAATGTACATAAATCATAAATACAAATCACTTCTTTCACCCCCACCAATTACCCAATTTCTTCCTGTACAAGCATGTAAGACCCTTTAATATCCCAATCAAGCTTGCATAATCCCAAATATAATACAAAACAAACCGTGTTCAATTAATTTCCATAGGGTAATCATTGTTTTTCACTTTTTTGGCTTGTAATATGGCTAATATGAACAAAGGGGAATAAGGCTCAAATTGGCTAAACAAGGGTAATTACAAAGGTAGGTCTATATGGCAGTGGGCTGAACAAGAAAATGCATAAGTCTATCATCTACATCAATTACAGAAGAGACGGCTATTCGGCAAGCCCAGGATCGGTGTACCTGTGTGTGTGTGCAATAAATAGTGTTGTTGAAGGCTCAAAACTAAGGTTATACAAGCATCATACATGCATCCATTCTAATTCAATTTGCTCATAATCTAAGTACATATACAACATAGTTGCCAACAGTCAACAATTTCAATCAAAACACAGGAAACAGGTATCAACTAATAGTTTACCATCAAGACAGAACCAGTACCACCAGCTAACCAGTCTCAGCAGACAGAACACTAGCTAAAATAAAAAAAAATCAACTAATGAGAAAGTAGAGACAAAAACTAAAACAAGAGTTAAGGAAAAGAAAGTGTTACCCTTCCCCACACTTGGGGTTGTCACTGTCCTCAGTGACGTTGTCAAGATCAATGGAGAGTGGTATGCACACCCTGAGTTCTCAGATCCAACCAACTCAGGTGTGCCCCTTCGGCCTGCTGCTGCAGGCTACTCATCATCATCATCATCAAAGCGGTGTGCGGGTCGAGCATCAGAGCCCACATCTGCCGAATGGTGTCTCTCTGGGATGCCCGCAATTGCACTGCAAGCTCGCCTTGCATTCGCTCAAACCTGGCATCTATATGGGTCATGAGAGTAGAGCACATACCATCAAATGAAGAGGGACCAGGAGCATCAGCAGGAGAGCCAGCAATGTCAGGGACCTCACGAGCGGCTGCGGCGGTGGCGGCCCGCTCCCTAGCGTTCCGCTCTGTGGCATCCCGCTGTACCAGACCAGTGACTCCTACCTTGGGGATCTTCCCCTGCCAGTCATCAGTATCCTCCTCCTCCACCTCCGCCCGTTCTGCCATGATGGAAATCAAAGCGGGGTAGGGGAGACTACGAAAGCGAGCACCGTCATGTACCTTACTCATGGTAGTGTAGATCATTTTTGGCACATTAATCCAGCGGCTCCCCAAGATCAGGTAGACAAGGATAGCATCGTCAATGGTGATATCTGAGTGATGAGAATTAGGCCGTACATGGCTGAAAATGGCCCGAGTCCATGCTCTGGTCTCTAAAGTGATGTGCTTTGAAGGTAGATAGGTTGGTAGACCATTTGAGTTCCTGTGCCGGTCACCTCCCTCTACACATAGTCTGGCCCACACCCTCTCTAAAAGCTCTGCAGTGGGATGGTGGCGGAGTTGGGCGAACTCATCGTCGTCCTGCCATGTCCTACCAGCAGGTAGGGGTATGTGAAGAATCTCGGCGATGGCCCTCGGGGATACCGGGACTTGCTGACCGCAAAGATGGACATGAGTGGCTCTTATAGTGTGGTAATTTTCATAGAACTCCCTTACCAGAGTCAAGTTGGCCTCCTTTGGTTCTGTGAGCAGGAAATTCCATTAACGTGACTGGATTTCTGCCACCACGGCCCCAATAGATGGATTTGAGCAGCCATAGCAAAGGTGGTGCTCATGGAGGACGGACCGCTTCTGAAAGTCCTCATAATAGCCCTCCTCAGCCACCAAGCAATCAAAGAAATAGCTATCTGATGCTTCCACCTCACGGAAGTCCCGAGAGGATTCTCCCTGAGTTTGCTGTGGGCGGCGGGCTCTCTTCGGTGCCATTGATCTGCAAGAAGGACAACAACACACATACAAAGGGGTAATAAAGGGGTTAGGAGTCAGTAGCAAAAACACCAACTAACAATATACTCATCCTGCAAGATAACCCAGTGCAGCCGCGGCACGACCGCCTGGGCGGTTCGCGGCGGTCAGAACCAGCGCGCAGCGGCAAGAGTACCAGTTTCCTCCATTTTTACACCACCCAAGCTTACTCAGCCCCAAGAATCATGATAAAATCGAGCTAGGAAGGCGAAAAACACTTGCAATCCTTAAATAATCACACTATAAAACCCAAAATGAAAGAAAAAAAGAGAGAAAAAGGGATTAATGGCAAACACGACATGCAATCTTACTTGGGAGGTGCAAGAACGAAGGGGAGGGAGCTAGGGTGCGATGAACAGCGGCGAACGACGGCGAACGGCGGCTAAGCTTTTCCTTAGCTCTGCTAGGGTCTGAGCAAGAGAGGAGAGTAAGAGAGAATGCCCTAGATGTCGTTTAGCCTCCGCTTTTAAGTTTCAAAGCGGTCGAACCGCTGGGGCGGATAGGGGACCGCTGGGGCGCTTTGTGCAAAACGCACCGTTCCGCTTATGCGGAACGCAGCGTTTCGAGTGTCGCGACCGCTGGGGCGGTTAAGGGACCGCCTGGGCGGTCTGTCCACGCAGAAATTGCAGTTTTCACGCCATTTGCCTCCCTCACCACTATACTTGCATTTCTTCTACCAACAAATATGCTTAAAGTTCATAGTGAAGCTTGTATGCAAATAAATAAATAAATAAATAAATAAAACAAACGAAACAAATGAAACTATGAATTAGAGGAAGGGGAAATAACAATGGGTTGTCTCCCACCAAGCACTTTGATTTAACGTCCCTAAGTTGGACGTTTGGCCACCTAATTGGGTGGCTTCACTCCCTCAAAAAGGAGGACTTCAGTCTGATTTGCTTCCTTGTTGGGACTTTGATGGAACACCTTCAGTCTGTGTCCATTGACCTTGGAGGTGAAGTTGGTCTTTTTGCATTGTATCTCAACCATCCCAAAAGGGTAGACCTTCTTCACCACATAGGGTCCTTCCCACCTTGATTTCAGCTTTCCGGCCATGAGTTGGAGCCTTGAGTTGTAAAGGAGTACTTCCTGACCCTCATGGAATTCTTTCCTCAGAATGAGTTGGTCGTGGAAGGCCTTAGTTTTCTCTTTATAAATCTTTGAGCTCTCATAGGCATCCCGCCGGAGTTCATCGAGTTCCTGCAGCTGTAATTTTCTCTCCTAACCGGCATTCCCTAGGTCCATGTTACACTGCTTAACCGCCCAGTATGCACGGTGTTCAATTTCTACCGGCAAATGACAGGATTTTCCAAATACCAATCGAAAGGGGCTCATCCCAATCGGGGTTTTATAAGCAGTACGGTAAGCCCATAGAGCATCAGATAACTTGGCACTTCAATCCTTTCTTAAGGGTCCAACCATTTTTTCTAAAATCTTTTTAATTTCCCGGTTAGACACCTCAGCCTGCCCGTTAGTTTGAGGATGATAAGGTGTTGCCACCTTATGAACAACCCCATACTTGCGAACCAGGGCATCAAAAGTTTTGTTACAGAAGCGGGTGCCTTGGTCACTGATGATGGCTTTAGGAATGCCAACTCTAGAGATTATGTTACTCTTTACAAAATTACAAACCACAGCAGAGTCGTTAGTACGAGTGGGGATTGCCTCAACCCACTTAGACACATAATCTACAACTAAAAGAATGTAATTAAAGTCAGCAGAAGCAGGGAAGGGTCCCACGAAGTCAATACCCCAAACATCGAAAATTTCACAAAACAGTAATGGTTGTTGGGGCATTTCATTCCTCCTAGAATTCTTTCCCATCTTTTGACACCTAGCACATGACTTGCAATATTCATAGCAATCTTTAAAAATGGATGGCCAAAATAGACCGCACTCAAGAATTTTACGACCAGTGCGCTGCGGTCCAAAATGGCCACCACAAGCCTGTGCATGGCAAAAATCAAGTATGGAGTGGTGCTCATGGTCAGGGACGCACCTGCGAATGATTTGATCAGCACAAAACCTCCACAAATAGGGGTCATCCCACACATAATATTTTGCATCAGAAATAAGTTTATCCCTTTGGGATTTTGAAAAATATGTGGGGAGAGTTTTGGCGACCAAATAATTCGCAATGTCTGCGAACCAACGCATAGAAGTCTGCACACTCATGATACGTTCATCCGGGAACTGATCATCCAGCGGAATTGGGTCATCTGGAATATGCTCAACTCTACTCAGATGATCAGCTACCAGATTGTGGCAACCACTCCTGTCTTTTATATCCAAATCAAATTCTTGCAAAAGCAACATCCACCTGAGAAGGCAGGGCTTTGCATCTGGTTTCTTTAACAAGTACTTTAGAGCTGCATGGTCTGTGTACACCACCGCATGAGAGCCAAGGAGATACGATCTAAATTTTTCAAGAGCAAAAACAATTGCCAAAAGCTCCTTCTCAGTGATGGTATAGTTAGCCTGAGCAGAATCTAAAGAACGAGAAGCATAAGAAATTACAAAAGATTCCTTACCTTCGCGCTGAGTTAGCGCGGTACCCATAGCATAGTTAGACGCATTGCACATGATTTCGAAGGGGAGGTCCCACTTCGGAGGTTTCACAATTGGTGCGGAAGTCAGTCTGTTTTTCAGTAGCTCAAACGCCTCTTGGCAGTCCTTGTTGAAGTCAAATTCGGCATCTTTCTGCAGCAGGTCGGTCAGCGGCTTCGCAATCTTTCTGAAATCCTTTATGAAACGCCTGTAAAAACCTGCATGACCTAAAAATGAGCGAATTTCCCGCACAGAGACGAGGTGAGGTAGAGAGGAAATCACTTCGACTTTCGCAGGATCAACTGCAATACCCTCTTTAGAGACAATATGTCCCAGGACCACACCCTTATCAACCATAAAGTGACATTTTTCAAAATTTAACACTAGGTTGGTCCTGATACACAGTTTTAAAACTAGGGAGAGGTGTTGCAAGCAAGAGTCGAAGGAATCTCCATATACAGTAAAATCATCCATGAACACTTCTAAAAATTCACCAATAAAGTCAGAGAAGATGCTCATCATACACCTTTGGAAAGTACCAGGAGCATTGCATAATCCAAATGGCATCCTACGATAGGCATAGGTACCAAAGGGACAAGTGAAAGTAGTTTTCTCCTGGTCCTCCGGTGCTATTTGTATTTGGAAAAACCCAGAGAATCCATCAAGGAAGCAGTAGTGTGATTGACCCGCAAGTTTTTCAAGCATTTGATCAACAAACGGCAAAGGAAAGTGATCTTTGCGCGTTACTTCATTCAGTCTGCGGTAATCAATACACACCCGCCACGAATTCTGGATTCTAGTGGGTATGAGTTCATCTTTCTCATTCTTGATGACAGTGATTCCAGACTTTCTAGGAACAACTTGCACGGGGCTCACCCATTCACTGTCAGAGATAGGATAGATGATTCCGGCCTGAAGGAGTTTTGAAATCTCTTTCTTCACCACATCAAGAATGATAGGATTTGTCCTCCTCTGAGGTTGTCATATGGCTTTAGCACCTTCCTCCAGAAAAATTATATGAGTGCATATGGAAGAGCTAATGTCAACCAAATCCGATAATTCTCAACCAATGGCCTTTTTATTTGTTTTTAAAACTTCCAAGAGCTTATTTTCATTTTCGACAGAAAGACCATTGGCTATAATTACCGGAAATGTGTTTCCTTCCCCCAAGTAAGCATATTTTAAGTGAGGGGGAAGTATTTTCAATTCATAATTTTTTTTCCTTTGAACAGAAAGAGGGGGAAATTGGAGCAGGGGTCGCCGCGACTGCCGGGGCAGAAGACATCACCGCTGGGGCGGTTGTTACCGCTGGAGTGGCAGTCTCCACCGCTGGGGCAGTCCAGACCGCTGAGGCGGTCGAGGCCACTGCCAAGGCGGTTTTTTCGGCGTCAGAAACAGAGAAAAGTGCAGCTGATGTTGTTTTTATGGGTTTTTCACAATTTTGCTCAATTGGAGGAGTGTTTTCACTATCAGAAACAAAGGATTGATCCCCAAAGAGTTCAAAATCATCCTCCTCACACATTTGGCATAAAAAATCAAGTTTCTCATACCCATTACACGCAACATCACTGCTTTTATTTTTAAAATTTTGATTTCAAAGCTCAAGGAGCCAATGACTCACCTCATCATCCACCAACTCATCAATGATGTCAAGAGAAAAAATAGAGTGAGTGCCAGATAGGTGTTTCATTGCACTCCTCAAGCAGAACCTTGCCTTGATGTCCCCACATTCTATATCCAACGTTACGACAAACACATCAACCTTGGCTTTTGCGGTTTTTAAGAAAGGACGGCCAAGAATGAGTGTTTGCTGGTCCAGAGGAATATAAGCATCTATATCCAGCACATAAAAATCTACGGGGAATATTAAATCGTTTACCTTAACTAGGACATCTTCCAGCAGTCCTTCTGGTTTTTGCACACTCCTGTTGGCAAACTGAAGGAGGAGTCCTGTAGGCTTGAGTTCCCCGAAGTTCAGAGCTTGGTAAATTGCCTTTGGCATGACGTTGATGGCAGCTCCTAAATCATCCAAGGCGTCTTTGATAATCAGCTCCCCAATAAGACATGGGATAGAGAAAGAACCCGGGTCTTGGAATTTTTTAGGGAGAGCAGAGGTCAGAGAAGCAGCATTTACTTGAACCCTTTCTCCCTTTACCCTTCTCCTTTGAGTGCACAAGTCTTTAAGGAATTTAGCATATTTTGGCACTTGCTTTATAGCTTCTAGGAGAGGGATATTTACCTCAACCTTTTTGAATGTTTCCAAGACCTCTTCGTCTATCCCTGTCTTTTTCTTTCCCCTTGTAACAGCTTGAGGGAAAGGTAGTTTTGGTGGTGGTGCAGCTGGCTCAGCTCCTTTGTCTTCCACGGCCACCTTCCCCTTACCCTTCTGTGAGGTCTTCACCCGTATCTCTCCCTCTACTTGCTCCTCCTCATGCACTTGTGTTTCTTCCTCAGGTGTTATGACTTGAGGTTCCACACTAGGTTTCGGGGTCTCAACTGTAGGCAGCACCGTCCCTGACCTCAGAGCTATGGCACTCACATTTCCCTTTGGATTTGGAACTGTTTGGGAAGGAATGTGATTGCTATTATTTAGAAAGGCGTTGCGCTCCTCCATTAGCGTAGTAACGTCCTTCCTCATATCCATCATCATTTTCATAAGTTGTTGCATCTCTGACTCAGAGGAAGATGGAGTAGGCTGAGGTGGGGTGTATTGAGGTGGTTTGGGAGGTAGGGGTGCATGGTTTTGTGCCCTCTGGTGAGGGGGTTGGTATTTATGTTGACTGGGAAAAGGAGGTGTATTTTGGGGTTGGAACTTTGGTGGTTGTTGTGTTTGGTTTTGGTGTAGTGGTTGGCTTTGGTTACTCCACCTAAAATTTGGATGATTTTTCCAGGAAGGGTTATAGGTGTTACCAAATTGAGATTGCCCTTGATTAGGAAAATTTGTGGCAGCCACTGTTGCATATTCCTCGTTCAGCTGAGGGCACACATCTGTAGGATGGTCACTAGCACAAATCCCGCATACTTGGACTACTGGTGGTGGTGTTGGGATGGCAGCATATGCTACCACCTTTTGTTGGCTTATCAGAGCAAGTTCTTTGATGGCAGATGTCATCTCTGCTAATTGCTTCTCTAGTGACCTTTGATCATAGGGGCCAACTTCATGCACCCCTTTTGCATTAGGAGCGTCACGGGTTCCAAACTGCTGATTGTTGGAGGCTATGATTTCTATCAGCTCCATAGCCTCTGCCAAAGTCTTGTTAATCAGGGCTCCCCCACTTGAGCAGTCAATAGTACGCCTATCTGCAACGCACAACCCCTCATAGAAGAATTGGATGAGGTTGGCGTCAGATATCTGATGGGAAGGACAGCTTGAGACCAGTCTATTGAAACACTCTCAATATTCATAGAGTGTTTCCCCTTGTAGTTGTTGAATGCTGCAGATGGCTTTCCTAATTGCCCCCGCTCTTGAAGCAGGGAAGTACTTTTCCAAAAACCTTCTTTTGAGATCTACCCACGAGTTCACCGCCCCATTGGATAGATTCATGAGCCATGTTTTAGCCGCACCCTCTAGAGAGAATGTGAAGGCACGGAGTTTCACAGCATCAACACCAGCTCCGTGTGGCCCTAGAGTATCGCACACATAATGAAATTCTTTGAGATGCTGGTGGAGGTCCTCACCGGAAAGCCCATGGAATTTTGGAAGCCGATGGAAGAGTGCCCCTTTTATTTCAAAATCCCCATCGACATCTGGGTATATGATGGCTAGGGGTGGTTGATTCAGATCAAGAGCAATGAGCTCCCTCAAAGTGAGATTTCTCCTCGCAGCCATAGGCGTATCAGTGAGAGGGTCGGTTAGTGTGTCGGTGGGTGTCACAAATACACTCTCAGAATGATTATCACCAAACACACGGGTATGACCACTAACTTCCGCACTACGGGAACGAGTATGAAAAGAGTTACCTACGTCCTCGCCTGCCCGCCTTGCTCGTCTCAAACCCCGTAAGGTTCTTTCGATTTCAGGATCGAAAGGGAACAGAGAGCTATTGGGTTGCGAACGAGTCATCCATGCAAATTATAGAAAAAAACAAGACGAAAAAGAGGAGAAGAAAATTTTGAAACGCGTCGACCGCTAGGGCGGTCGGTGCGAGAAGAAGTTTAAGAAGAAGAAGATTGCGAAAAAGGAAATTTTTTATCTTTATTTTTTTTTTTTTGAAAGAAGGAAAAACAATACTAGGATTAAATCAAAAATTGCCTAGATTCCCCAGCAACGGCGCCAAAATTGACAGAGCACCGGAGCGTCGTTAATTCTCCGGTACTCTGGAGCAATTTAGAAGATTGGTTTGAAAAAGGGTTTTATTACTGAATTAATCTCAATACAAGCGTGGTAGCAAATAGTAAGACTGACTCAGGTCGTCTCTCAAGGAATCTATGTGGCAATCGTTGACTCAAACTTAGCAATAAACAAAAAGGGGGGTTTTGAGTTTGGTTTGCAAAGAAATTAAAATTGAAAAGGTAAAGACAATTGAAATAAATGAAATTATATGCAATAGCGAGAGCAAGTAAATTGGTAGAAAATTAAAAGAGATAAGTAAGTAAAGGGAAACAGGATTAAAAGGCTTGAATTGAAAATAACTTTGAAAGAAAAGAGATTGCTGAATGAAAACTTTATATTAATGAAAACGAGGGAGAGATTCAAAGTGAACTCTCCCCAGAAACAAGGTTTAATGTAAAGACAATGACCGGAATTAATTAAAAGCAACGACAACGAAATTAAACTGGTATTCTAAAGCTGGAAAACAAAAAGGGATGCAATCCCAGAGAACTGTATGTAAAAGCTTAAAGTAAAGAGTGCCCAGAACATAAACAGTGAACAAAAAACTGAAAGCCTTGGAAAAGTAAATCCTAAAACGCCAGAGTACCAGTATCAAAGTGCATACAAGAGCCAGAGGTAAAAACTAGACGGATAGACCTAGGCACAAAGAGGTTATTTATAGAATCCCAAAGGTTGCTATATTGGGCTGTTGCCATCTTGGCTTTTTTCGCGTACTACCGCTAGGGCGGTGTTTTTGTCCGCCTGGGCGGTCGGCATGTCCGCCTGGGCGGTCGGTCCGCTGCTGGAGGCAGTAAATTAGCTTTCCTTGGTTTCCAGATTCAATTTCCAACATATTTTGCGATTACATGTTCCTGAGAAGCCAAAACACTAAAAAAAACATATCAAACGCACCAGTGGCATCAACTAGAGTAATTAATACGCAAAATGGTACTAATACTCGAAACGGTAATGTAAATCAAATATTGCATGAGAAACCAATTTAAGCATAATTGAGAGCAAACAATCACTCAAGTTATGAGGGGAAATTAGCATGAAAATACAGTTTATCAATCTTCAAGGGAACTACCAAGCTCCGTATCTCTGGTCTCAAACCATACAGGTATCGGATGCATCTGATGGCCTCATCCACGTCACTTGGCGGAAAATGGAAGAACTTAATCAATTCATCGAACCTCCTGGTGTATTCTAAAATTGATATCCTCCCCTGCTGCAAAGCGAGGAACTCTCTCACCTTGGCTTGCATGACTGCTTCTGGAAGATACTTCTCGTAAAAGAGGACCTTGAACTGCTTCCAGTCGATGGAGACGCCGACAACCTCCAAGACCTTGCACGTATCTGACCACCAGACTCCAGCTTCACCTACCAGTATGAGAGCAGCATGCGTAACCTTCTGTCTTTATGAGTATGGCATAACTGTAACCACCTCTTTCACCCTTAGAATCCAGTCGATAGATACACTTGGATCGGGGGATCCGGCATACGTGAGAGAGTTTGTTTCACTGGGTCCGGAGGCACGAGGGTGCTGAGAACTTTCTCCCTGACTAGATCATTTGGGTCGCCTCTGATAACGCTTGCACTACAACGCACACCTCCTGTGATTGGTTGTTCCTATTGGAGCTCCTTCATTCTTCTTGGTGTGAGAAACGATCCTTCTTTGTCTCATCGAAGTCATCAGTCCCTATGCATATGAAACACAACCGTTAAGTTGATCAGGCTTAATGCTTGGTTTATGAATGCATAGCTACTGCAACAAACAACTAGACAATCATGCCATTCTATCCTGAAGGCTACCATACAGGTCAACCTCAAAAGCATGCTTACTAACGCACTATGCAACAAAAGAATAAAAGGTCTAATGCCCCAAGCCCTGTAGGATAGACCTGCTCTGATACCAAAATGTAACATCTTACTAGATAGCCCTTAACGCTTAAGTCATTTTAGGCCATTTAATAAGGGTTACCTCCTGTTATCATGTTTTATCTTTATATTTAAAATATATATACGCGGAAAATACGTGGGAGAAATTTTCATAAATGTTTTGCGGAATAGAAAATAAGGGACTTGCGAAATAATACAACGTATATAGGTGCAGAAGCAAATAATCCTGAATAAATCTCAACATAATAAAATAACCAATCATAGACTCCCAGAACATACATCAGGAAATAATAACAATATGTGTAATCTCATGAGCCCAAAACCGAGACTCACAAGACTCCACTAATACAATCCATCAACATAAGTACTTGCCGGCTAACATAGGTCCGAACTTAGGAAAAGTAAATGGAAATAAACAATAAATCAGAGACATATAATCCATAAATGAAATAACTCAAAAGACATGATCTATAATATGAAATAAAGTCTAGTCTAAGGTTGTGCGGGCTCCAAGCTCGCTCCATCATCTTGCTGATACTCATCATCTAAAAGGGTTGAAATAGCGTGGGGTGAGTACTTGAAAGTAACTCAGTAGGGGAGTCGTTCTAGGTTTAATAAGAATATAAATGAGCATTGATGGTCGTTGTCGCAACTCCCATAAATTTAATTATTTATAAAACCAAGTTCCCCTAATATAGTTTAGTGGAAACCAGGGTCGTCTCTCACAAGGAATGGCTAAGAAAGCAATACGCAAACTAGTGGTATGAGGGTTGTCACAATTGGGGGGTTTTTGTATGCAAGAAAAATAGTTTGGAATGAAATTGGAATAATAAAAACAGTGGTTTATGGGGTGGAACATTCATCGGGGTGTTTATCATTGGCTACAAAAGAATGCATGAGTTGATTAATTACGCCGGAGTTAGATCTAACTCCTTTGTTGTGATTCTAATGATTAATTGCCTAGAATGAGATTAATCAGTGAGATCTCACCTTTAGTTTCACTTTCAACAATTGTTAAAACCAATCACATTAATCTAATTAAAGAGACTAATCAGCCAATTAATTAATCCTGATATGTCATGCATCAATTAATCAATCAACACATAAACACATGCCAATGAATTAGCCTAACTCAATCGAGTAAGCCAAGACAAAGGGGTTAAACACACAATTTAAGATCTCAAATTATATGCCAAGGGTTGATAATGAAAACTTATGCAAGATTAAGAACAAACCCTCAATTTACCCCAATGATGTTCACACCCTCATAAACCACCAAGAGACTTAGTTACTCATGGAGGAAATAAAAGGGCAGAAAATAAATTGGAATCAAAAGCAAAGATGGAATGAAGTGTGATACCTCGTATCACAGTGTCCCTTAGGAAGGACTCTCTTTAGGACGCGTCAGAAACACGTCAGCAGATTGCTGTCAGAGGGTCATCGCTAGCGAGCAAGTCAGCTATCGCTAGCGAGCAGTCGGTCGCCAGCTACCACTTGTGAGTCGCTAGCGACGGGACCAAGTCCCACATCGTGCAGAACGAACATCACAGCGTTGCTGTCAGCAGGTGCTAGCTAGCGAGCAACCAGTGCCCGCTAGCGATGAGCTATCGCTAGCGAGCTAAGTCTAGTCGCTAGCGACCGTCCGAAGTCCCACATCGAACACAGCATGATGTCAGCCTTCCCCCCCCTCCTCACCTATATATATGAGTAGTAGTTGAGTCCTTTTCTTCACACCTCATTCTTACGCCTTTTAAGAGCAATGCTTTTGGGCGTTCCTTTTTCGGTAAAGGAACTCTGTCGGAGTGAGGTTTCGACGTCTTGGGATACTCTGCTTGAGCAAATTCCCGACGGTGAGTAAAAGTCGTCTTTATCCTTTTCTACGTGAGGTCGCCAGCGAGCAGGAGGAGCCGCCAGCGACCGACCCCTCGCTAGCGAGAGGCAGTACCTCGCTAGCGACGGTGTGACGCAGCAGCAGTTCAAGTTTTCGCTTTTCTTTTCTTCAGGGGTCCTACTGGGTCCTTTTTGCACTTCAGGTCGAACGCAGTGCCGCTGGCGAGCTGGAGCCGACGTGCGTCTCAGGTCAGGATTATCCAGTGAGTGGAGGTCTTGCATGTAGTTAACATTTATAGCATACTTTATGTTGATAATTAGATAATTAGGAAAGATATTAATACAGTTATTAGCATGTGTTTGTATGTAGAGTAGTAGTAGAATAGTAACATGTTAGGTTGGTTAGGATAGAATAGGAAAGACTTATGTTTTCATGCTATGTATGTGAATTGCTGATTGGTGGCTGTTTACTGCTTTATGATATAACATGCGATATAAGCCAGATAAATAGACTAATAGCGAACTTATGAATGTATGATTATTTGAGCAAGTTATGTGCTGACTGTCTAGAATAGTTACGCCGCCCCTGATTAGTATACGTCAGACGCTATGGCCGGTGGTTAGTCCCGGTATCTTAGTATGGTCTACTAATTAGCGGTGAGTCGCCCGAGCCCGCCAAGTACGTTCCGATCCCGGTTATCGGATGGCTTGGTTACGATACAGATATGCCCCATGAGGTTCAGTTATGAGTAGACTCATGCGCGCGCTGGACAGATTGATTATGCCCATGCTGAGCGCTGGGGTGACAGATTTCAGATACAGTATATAGTACTAGAGCTTGGTATGCAGGCTTTAGTGTGACAGCTAGACAGGATATTTTGTGTGATTGATAACATGCTAGTTCGTGATGTATGTGTGTGAATGTTGCATTGCATGCATATTCCCATCACTGAGTCGATGACTCACCCCTCATCAACCATTTTCAGAGTACGATCCCGCCGCCGACGTGGAGCCGTTGATCGCTAGAGTCGTGTCAGCTGTATCCTGGGTGAGCTCCGCTTCGTTCGTGGAGCCCTTTAGTTATTATTTTGCATTTATTTCAGTTATTAGTTTCATAAGACATTCCAGTTTCAGTTGTAATAGTTGCTCTAGACTTTAGAGGCAGTTACCTTTCAGTTACGTTTCATATATTTCAGCAGTTACACAGTTATACAGTTATACAGTTATCAGTTTTATACAGTTATATACAGATATCAGTTTACAGTTATTTTCAGTTAATCGATTTTATTTAGATTTATGCATACGTTTAGCGTGTTCGTTGGGACAGCACCCTTCGCACGGACACCCTAAGTAGCGGGGTGTTACAGTTGGTATCAGAGCCATAGGTTTCCCCCTAGAGTCTGGAGCTAGGAACCTTAAGTGTCATGGCAACCATGGTAATGGAAGTGCACCCATGGCCATGGAATGTAGTGCCACGTAGGTTCATAGAAGTAAGTCAGTTAAGTTCAGTAGTAGTCAGTGTCTCCTTTGAAATCTCTTTTCCTGATATGTCTTATGGTTTGACCTCGACAGGATCATGCCTCCTTGTCGACGCCGCACTTCCTCCGGTTCCGGGCGCAAGAGCTTGCGCGACACAGTCGCGCGCTAGCAGAGATAGTGGCCGCGCAGCACACCAGGCAGCCACAGCACAGCAGACCCCGAGGGTGACGGAGGACCAGCTGATCGACCGTTTCAGCCGGTCAAACCCTCCGCAGTTCTCGGGCGTACTAGGAGATATAGACCCGGCAGCTTTTCTTGGCTGGATTCAGAAGAGGGCCGAGATTCTTCGCACGTCGTCGGAGCTTACTGCAGAGCTGGCTGGACAGCAGCTAGGAGGGGTAGCAGATACGTGGTACCGAGCTTTACGGGACCGCAGAGGGCCGGATGCTCCGCGCTTGACTTGGGAGGAGTTCTCCCGAGCATTCAGAGACAGATTCATTCCCGCCAGTCTGAGGGACCGAGCACTGCAGACCTTCCTGGAGCTGAGGACGACAAGGGAGATGACCGTCACAGACTATGAGGCCGAGTTCACTCGACTCGCCGGGGTCACTCAGTTCCCCATGACCCCGAACGAGAGGGTGAAGCGGTTTCTTCAGGGACTCCCCACCCAGTACAGATTCTCTTTGACATGCTATGAGACGTCAGAGGACTATGATGGGGCGTTCAATGCTGCCATTTCCTGCGAGACGAAGACGTTGGATGCTCAGGCCAGAGGAGAGAAGAAGGCGAGCCACACTGGTTCTTATTCGGGTACAGCAGCTCCCACCCGCAGTCAGCAGCGACACCAGTCTTCGGGGTTCCAGCCGGGCAGGGCCACCTCTTCAGCACCCTTTCCGGCTCGCCCCACAGCTTCGCAGGGCGAGAGTCAGAGCAGAGTCAGCCAGCCCGCTTCTTCATCTCAGCAAGGAGGATCTGTTTCCTCTCACCCGCAGTGCCAGACCTGCGGCAAGCTTCACTCTGGAGTTTGTCGCATGGGGACCAGAGGATGCTTCAGTTGCGGCCAGGAGGGCCATAAGTACAAGGACTGCCCAGCTAGACAGCCGACTCCCAGTGTGGGTTCTGTTCAAACCGCTTTTCCAGCAGGGAAGCCATCTCAGGGCCATGCTCGTTCTTTCACATCCGCCGGCAGCGGCGGGGGTGGTGGTAGGACCGACAGCAGAGTGTCATGGGGTAGAGGTTCAGGCTCCGGGGGACAGACCCGCCTTTTTGCTATGACCAGACAGGATGCCCACGCATCCAATGCCGTTCTTACAGGTATCATATTAGTTAGAGGTTTTGAGGCTTTAGCGTTGTTCGATCCCGGGGCAACGCATTCTTTCATATCAGTATTCTTTGCCTTGAGGTTCAGTGAGAGTCCTTCCGCCCTTGAGTTACCTTTCCGGGTTAGCACACCGGGAGGGGGATCGTTAGATGTAGACCGAGTTCTCAGATCATGTCCAGTTCAGGTCGGAGAGTTTCATGCAGAGGCGGATCTGATGGTTCTAGAGATGGCAGAGTTCGACGTGATTCTGGGTATGGATTGGCTAGCAGCGCAGTATGCGGAGGTGGATTGTCGTGGGAAGACAGTGACGTTTCGGGTTCCAGAGCGAGAGCCGGTGGAGTTCCAGAGCAGTAGCTGTACACCGGTAGATCGTTTGATATCTTCTATGAGTGCTCTACGGCTGTTGAGCAAGGGGTGCGATGGTTTCTGGCAGCAGTGGGTGATACTTCAGTGGGGCAGAGCAGTGGCAGTAACATTGCAGTCGTGCGGGAGTTTATGGATGTGTTTCCGGAGGATCTACCCGGGAAACCTCCGGTCAGAGAGGTGGAGTTCGGTATAGACATGGAGTCAGGAGTGAGGCCCATCTCTATACCCCTGTATCGCATGGCACCGGCAAAGCTGAGGGAGCTTCAGAGTCAGTTGCAGGAGTTGTTGGACAAGGGGTTCATTAGATCGAGTTTATCACCGTGGGGAGCGCCAGTGCTCTTCGTGAAGAAGAATGACGGATCTATGAGGATGTGCATCGACTATAGGCAGCTGAACAAGGTCACAGTGAAGAACAAGTACCGTTGCCGAGGATTGATGATCTGTTCGATCAGCTGCAGGGAGCAGTGTGTTTCTCGAAGATAGATTTGAGGTCGGGATATCACCAGCTGAAGATCAGGGATGAGGATGTACCCAAGACGGCGTTTCAGACCCGCTATGGACACTTTGAGTTCCTAGTGATGTCTTTCGGATTGACGAATGCCCCAGCTGCTTTCATGGACCTGATGAACAGAGTGTTCAAGCCATTCTTGGATCGCTTTGTTATCGTGTTCATTGATGACATCTTGGTGTACAGTAAGAGTAGAGAGGAGCATGAGGAGCATCTGAGGACGGTGTTACAGACACTGAGAGAGCATCAGTTGTATGCTAAGCTCTCAAAGTGTGAGTTCTGGTTGGACAGGGTGGCTTTCTTGGGACACGTGGTGACGAGTGAGGGCATCACGGTGGACCCGAAGAAGGTTGAGGCGGTACGTCAGTGGGCGCGGCCGACGTCAGCAGCAGAGCTTCGGAGTTTCTTGGGGCTAGCAGGTTACTACCGCAGGTTCGTGAAGGGTTTCTCGACGGTAGCAGCACCTTTGACTGCCCTAACGCACAAGGGTGCGAAGTTTCTATGGACAGAGAGGTGTGAGCAGAGCTTTCAGAGATTGAAGGACAGTTTTACTACAGCACCGATCTTGGTTCAGCCAGCGGGTAGTGGTGGTTTTTCAGTGTACTGTGACGCATCTAGGGTTGGTCTGGGATGTGTGCTTATGCAGAGGGGACATGTGATTGCTTATGCGTCCAGACAGCTACGGAAGCATGAGCAGAACTACCCCACACATGATCTGGAGTTGGCAGCAGTGATCTTCGCTCTGAAGTCTTGGAGGCACTACCTGTATGGGGACACTTGTGAGATCTTCACGGATCACAAGAGTCTGAAGTACATCTTTGAGCAGAAGGACCTGAATCTGAGGCAGAGGCGGTGGTTGGAGCTCCTCAGCGATTATGATTGTTCGATCAAGTATCACCCGGGGAAGGCGAACGTGGTGGCAGACGCCTTGAGTAGGAATCCAGTGGTGGAGGAGCGGAGATCGCAGGGGAGTTTAGCTCATGTTGCACCAGAGAGGAGACCCATGGCAGGAGAGATCCAGAGGTTGGAGTCTAAGGGCGTTTGGTTTGAGATTGACAATTCGGGGGCGCTCTTAGCCCATATCAGCATCAGGCCGACGTTTGCAGAGCTGGTGAAGCAGCGTCAGTCAGAGGATCCGAAGTTGTTAGAGCTCAGAGAGAGGGTGCAGAGAGGGGAGTGTTCAGACTTCTCAGTGGATGCAGATGGGGTGCTCAGGATCGGAGACCGGTTATGCGTGCCGGAGGTCGGGGACCTACGGGAGACTATTTTGAGAGAGGCTCATTGTACGCCTTATTCGGTTCACCCAGGATCGACTAAGATATACAAGGACCTCAAGCCTTTGTACTGGTGGCACAGTATGAAGAAGGATGTAGGTGCGTTTGTGACCAGGTGTCTGGTGTGTCAGCAAGTCAAGGCAGAGCATCAGCGCCAAGCAGGGATGTTACAGGAGATTCCACTGCCAGAGTGGAAGTGGGAGAGGATAGCTATGGACTTTGTCACGGGATTGCCACGGGTTGTGAGGGGCTTCGACGCTATCTGGGTTATAGTGGACAGGCTCACGAACTCAGCTCACTTCATTCCGGTGAAGACTACGTTTACGGCTACACAGTACGCTCGGCTCTACATCGGACCTTATGAGATTACAGAGAGAGTTGGCAGGGTCGCTTACCGGTTAGCCCTTCCAGCGGAGTTAGCAGCGGTTCACCCAGTCTTCCATGTGTCCATGCTGAGGAAGTACGTCACAGACGAGTCTCATGTTCTGAGTTCACAGCCGGTGCAGATAGACCAGAGTTTGGGCTATGAGGAGGAGCCAGTGGCCATCGTTGACCATCAGATCAGGAAGCTTCGTTCGAAGGAGGTCCCTCTAGTCAAGATGATCTGGAGGAATCACTCTGGAGACGAAGCAACGTGGGAGACGGAGCAGTCGATGAGAGAGAAGTACCCATACCTCTTCGATCCACGAGGTAACCTTAGTATATCCTTTCTAGCATGTCTTTTCTTTCACGTTTAGTTTGGATTTGGGGACCAAATCCTTAAAAGGAGGGGAGATTGTGATACCCCGTATCACAGTGTCCCTTAGGAAGGACTCTCTTTAGGATGCGTCAGAAACACGTCAGCAGATTGTTGTCAGAGGGTCATCGCAAGCGAGCAAGTCAGCTATCGCTAGCGAGCAGTCGGTCGCCAGCGACCACTTGTGAGTCGCTAGCGACGGGACCAAGTCCCACATCGTGCAGAACGAACATCACAGCGTTGCTGTCAGCAGGTGCTAGCTAGCGAGCTAAGTCTAGTCGCTAGCGACCGTCTGAAGTCCCACATCGGACACAGCATGATGTCAGCCTTCCCCTCCTCACCTATATATATGAGTAGTAGTTGAGTCCTTTTCTTCACACCTCATTCTTACGCCTTTTAAGAGCAATGCTTTTGGGCGTTCCTTTTTCGGTAAAGGAACTCTGTCGGAGTGAGGTTTCGACGTCTTGGGGATACTCTGCTTGAGCAAATTCCCGACGGTGAGTGAAAAGTCGTTTTATCCTTTTCTACGTGATGGTCGCCAGCGAGCAGGAGGAGCTCGCCAGCGACCGACCCCTCGCTAGCGAGAGGCAGTACCTCGCTAGCGACGGTGTGACGCAGCAGCAGTTCAAGTTTTCGCTTTTCTTTTCATCAGGGGTCCTAATGGGTCCTTTTTGCACTTCAGGTGCGAACGCAGTGCCGCTGGCTGGAGCCGGAGCCGGAGCCGACAGTGCTTCAAAGGCTCAGGATTATCCAGGTGAGTGGAGGTCTTGCATGTAGTTCAGCATTTATAGCATACATTTATGTTTGATAATTAGATAATTAGGAAAGATATTAATAAAGTTATTATGCATGTGTTTGTATGTAGAGTAGTAGTAGAATTAGTAACATGTTAGGTGGTTAGAGTAGAATAGGAAAGACTTATGTTTTCATGCTATGTATGTGAATTGCTGATTGGTTGGTTGTTTACTGCTTTATGATATAAATGCAATATAAGCCAGATAAATAGACTAATAGCCGAACTTATGACATGTATGATTGTTTGAGCAAGTTATGTGCTGACTGTCTAGAATAGTTACGCCGCCCCTGATTAGTATACGTCAGATGCTATGGCCGGTGGTTAGTCCCGGTATCTTAGTATGGTCTACTAATTAGCGGTGAGTCGCCCGAGCCCGCCAAGTACGTTCCGATCCCGGTTATCGGATGGCTTGGTTACAGATACAGATATGCCCCATGAGGTTCAGTTATGAGTAGACTCATGCCGCGCGCTGAGACAGATTGATTATGCCCATGCTGAGCGCTGGGGTGACAGATTTCAGATACAGTATACAATACAGAGGCTTGGTATGCAGGCTTTAGTGTGACAGCTAGACAGGATATTGTTTGTGTGATTGATAACATGCTAGTTCGTGATGTATGTGTTGTGAATGTTGCATTGCATGCATATTCCCCATCACTGAGTCGATGACTCACCCCTCATCAACCATTTTCAGAGTACGATCCCGCCGCCGACGAGGAGCCGTTGATCCGCTAGAGGTCGTGTCAGCTGATATCCTGGGTGAGCTCCGCTTCGTTCGTGGAGCCCTTTAGTTATTATTTTGCATTTATTTCAGTTATTAGTTTTCATAAGACATTCCAATTTCAGTTGTAATAGTTGCTCCAGACTTTAGAGGCAGGTCACCTTTCAGTTACGTTTCAGATATTTTCAACAGTTACACAGTTATACAGTTATACAGTTATTTCAGTTTTATACAGTTATATACAGATATCAGTTTACAGTTATTTTCAGTTAATCGATTTTATTTAAGAGTTTATGCATATGTTAGCGTGTTCGTTGGGACAGCACCCTTCGCACGGACACCCCTAAGTAGCGGGGTGTTACATGAAGAAAGTAAATAACTTGAACAATAAAGAGTAAAGCAAGAGAAATAAATGCAAATGGAAAGATGGAAAACGAATAACTGAATTAATTAAAGAGTAACTTACAAAACCCAAAGGGCTAGACGAATATCGTTGGAAATACAATGAAGAAGCTAGAGCTAAACTAGGAAAGACGATGGAATCCTAATGGAGAAAATTAACTCTAACTAAACCTAGGGTTGAAAGTAAGTAAAGGTATGAAAGTAATAGCAGGAATGTAGAGGTGTGAAGAGGTGGTTGTTTCTGATGCATTAGCCTTCTTTAAATAGAGTGAGCAGTCTCCAAACCCTAGCTAATTGGGCCCCCAGCTCGGTCTTGCAGATAGGTCTCTATTGTAACAGAATTGCGGCGCAGCGCTGGGGCGCTTATAGCTCGCTAGGGCGCTAGTGTTGTGCACGTGATGGATTTAGGTGGGCTTCGCGCGCTGGGGCGCTCGATGCTGGTTCTGAATTCCACTGCTCCGCTTCTTGCTCAGTTCCTGATGTCTACTGCTCCAATAATACCTATGACCTGTACCAAAAATACAAAATATCCAAGATCAAGTGTAAGGGTCATCCTTGAATTGCAAAAACATCATAAAACTTGTTATTTTAACCTTTATTTCCATTAAGTCCAAATTAGTTCCAAATTGTATTAAATATAATAAAAGGCTAAAATAGAGCAAAGAATTGCATACAATCATCCAAATTAAGGGCATAAAATATTGGCAAAAACCACGTTATCAAGCATGAATGAATTCAATTCAATTATAAGTTCCAAAATGATCTTGTCCCGGTCCGACTACCTATATGCGTCTTGTTCCTTTTAAATTAACATACATACATTACATAAATAATCATCAATATGTGGTGTGCTAAGTGCTCGACTATCATACAAATAAACATAACAGTAAAATAACATTCTTTGTTTGTAACATGTAACTCATATCTTTGCTTAATTATCTTGAGTCTTTTAAGCATACTTAGTATGCATGTGGATCCATCTTATTTAGAGCACGTCCTTTTGGTGCCTGTGGATCATTTACATTGTTTTGGCCTGCCCACCCTCCTGTAACCCCCGCATCGCCGACCCTAAGTATGAGCTCATCCTATACATATTAGGTAGAGGGGGTAATTCACCTTCCGCTAGTGAGTCGTTACTTACAACCGAGGTTGCCAGCCCCCTGTAATGTTCATCACGAACGGAAAGGCTACTTTGTGTGTCTTAACTTTCTTTTCACTTTGCACATTAATCTCTTTACATAACATATACTCATTCATCATATAATCATATAATCACATAAACAATTTAACTTATCATAACAGCAAAACATATACTCAGTACAACATATATATTCCATAAAATAATTATATATTTCAATACACAAATCGTATAATGCATTAGGGAGCATAAAAGGGGCAAAACATGTCAATTTTCATAAAAGGAGTGAGAGGCAGCGCAGGACCGGCGCTAGGGCAGTCCACGGCTGCTAGAGCGGCCTCGCAGAGAAGGCTCATCGATGGAGTGGCGTCTTGGCCGCTGGGGCAGCCTTACGTAGATGTTGCGCCGCTAGAGCAGCTACTAGCCACTGGGGCGGCCGTCGCATGACAACGCCACCGCTGGTGCGGTCTCTGGCCGCCGGGGCGGTCGTGCATCGACCTGCTTGCAGAACTTCGCAATTTCAACATAGGAACATGCAATTGATGAAAAACTTTCTTCAAACACACCTTTAACTTATAAGAACACTTTTAATCGGTAAAAACGTTTTCTCTTTAAAATAATTTCACAAAAAGTAACCCTTTCATGAACCCTAATGGGAAAAACGACCATAACATCAATTTCATAAAATCATCATCAATATGCACGAAAATAGAATGCCTAAACCCCTACCTCTTGTATACAATCACGAAATATACAAAGAGAAACTCTTTCCCGACGTTGCTCTCGTTGGAAACCCCCGTCTCTAGCCTCACGAACGGTTCCGGTGACACCGGAGACTCTTAACGGAAAAACAGAATTGGTAGAAGGCTCCAGCTTGATGAGAGGGTTATGAATGAGTTTGTTTTCTGGATTGGGTAAGGTTTGATGGGTGCATGTTTCGTGGTTTGGAGTATCAATGACTTAGGGAGCTCTTGACAGAAAATGGCTATGACGGCTCAAGAGAAGGAGAAGAGTGTTTTTCTGAAGTGGAGAGTGTTACTAGAGTTTATACATGGAGTGACTAGGTTAAGAGTCACTGTGGGGCCCACCGTCACTTAAAAATAATAAAACACTCTAAAACATCCCAAATAATACTACAACGCTCATATAACTTTTCTAATCTTTAAACATAAATTGAAAATACACATATAGGTACATAAGGAAAATAAAATAAAATAAATAAATAACATATAGAACTTAATTCACATAACATATAATGAATACACATATTCATACACATAAATCATATAGCACATGATAAACACACATAAATCATATAACACACATACATACACTTAGATCACATAACACGTAATGGTTTACTAGAAGAAACTTATCCACCCAAACTTAATTAAATTCTAACCAAGGTCAATTACCCTTAATTTCCCTCGATTAGGACTTAATGAAAATTGGGGTGTTACACTTAGAGCTCGGTGTTACTAGAGCTCGTTATCTCTCGAAGCTCAGTATTTACTAGAACACGCCTTTGGCCGGGATTTGGTTTTTACCGGAGCTTGGTATTTACCAGAACTCGGAATTCACTGAAGCTTATTATTTACCAAAGCTCGGTATTTAGTGAAACTCGGCATTGGCCGGAGATCGGTATTCTCTGGGGCTTGGTATTCACCAGAGCTCGGTTTTTTACCGGAGCTCGGAATTCACCAGAACTTGGTATTTACCAAAGTTTGGTATTTACTGGAGCTCGATTTTTACAGGAGCTTAACGGAGCTCGGGTTTTACCGGAGCTTAACGGAGCTAGGGTGACTTGAAGTTACTACGATCCGCTGCATGAGGAGTTATGTGCTTTAATATCGTCAAACGTTATCCTTAACAGGGTAATTATAAAGGCGGTCATTAGGCATATAACGAGTCATGTGGGCGGTGCGAGTAACGTAGATAGAATTTGTCCCTCTCACATTACGAGAGATATATCTGTGGACCCCTTGATGAGTAGGACTGAGTAAATGCATGACCGTGCTGAAATGAATTAATGTGTGACATTAATCTCATTTAATTTTATCAGTCTACTTGGTAATCAAGAAACTAACGATTTAGCTAAACAAGATGACTAATTCCATGCTTGTGTTAAATCTAGATATTTGGACAAAGGGATTGAATTGTACAATAACATCGATCACGTAAAGGTTATGTCAAACTGTTGACTTTCTTATAACTTGGGTAATAACGATGTGTTGCTAGATACCGCTCACTGTTTATATTATTAAATAATATTTAATAATATTGCCAATGTTATAAGAACCTATAGGGTCACACACTAAAGCAGTTTTAATTGATGCTTAATTAGATTAAATTAGTGTGACTAATTTAATTGCATTGGGCTTACATTAGATGAGCCCAATAAGGCACAAACTAGGTTTAAGTTTTCTATGAGATGAGAGTGGAGTGTTGGCTATAAATAGCAACACATATGAGCCTAGCCTCATACACAAGAATTTTGAATTCACACTCTCTCACTCAGAGAAAGCTAATATTTGTTTTCTCTGAAATTCACTACTAGCATAGAGAGTCTCAGAGAAGCATCAAGGTGGACGTGTGACGGCCACAACTGCTGTGTGGACTTCTAAAGGTCGTCGCTGCTACTGCGTCGGAAGGATTGACATAGCTCATTTCGTGTAGCTGTCACGCTTCAACAGGTATATCAAATGTGATCTATGATATTTCACAAGGGTCTATGGGAGGGAATTGCATGTAAAATTTTTGTTTTCCGCTGCTTCTATATGCATGATTTCCCAACACAACATTGGTCGGAACTCGGCTTTGACCGGAACTCGGTTTCCATTGGAGCTTGGTTTTTACTTGAGATTGATTTTTATCGTAGCTTGGTATTTGAGTAGAACTCGGGATTTACCGGAGCTAGGCCTTCACCAGGGCTCGAAATTTTATCGGAGCTCGATATTCATCGAAGCTCAGTTTTTGCAAGAGCTCGACTTTCATCGGATCTCGATATTTATCGGTACTCACCTATCACCGAAGCTCGGCTTTCACCAGAGCTTAGCATTTTACCGGAGCTCAGTATTCATCGAAGCTAGGTTTTTGCTAGAGCTCGACTTTCACCGGAGCTCGGTATTCACCGGGGCTCGATTTTTGCCAGAGCTCGGCTTTGACCGGAGCTCGATATTTACCAGAGCTCGGTTTTCACCGTAGCACGGCATTTAACCGGTGCTTGGATTTCACCAGAGCTCGGTATTCACCGGGGCTCGGTTTTTGCTGGAGCTCGGTATTTACTAGAGGGCGGCTTTTACCAGTGCTCGACATTCACCGGAGCTCGCCATCGCCGTAGCTCGGTACTTTATTAGTGTTTGGTATTTTACCGGAGTTTGGTATTAACCGAAACTCGATATTCACCAAAGTTTGGTTTTTACCGAAACTTAGCATTTGACCGGAGCTCGGGATTAGACCAGAGCACGACATTTATCGAAGCTCGATATTTACCGAAGCTCGCTATAGACCGAAGCACGACAATTACCAGAGCTCGGATCTGGCCAGAGCTCGACATTCACTGGAGCATAGCATTTAACCGGTGCTCAACTTTCACCGGAGCTCGGTATTCACCAGGGCTCGGTTTTTGCCAGAGCTCGACTTTCCCCCGAGCTCGGTATTCACCGGGGCTCGGTTTTTGCCAAAACTCATCTTTGACTGAAGCTCGGCATTTACCGGAGCTCGGCATTGACCAGAGGTCAGTTTCTTTACATTTTCTCTTCTTAGGCATGTTTTCAATGTCTCGCCCGACGTCCAGGCTTAACTTGATATATTCTGTGTTTCACGCATTACTTTCTCGCGGTTTATTTTAGCTATTTTAAGCTTTTTTTTACCGAAGCTACTTTACGATCTCGTGTGCAATCGAGTCACTTTGTAACGTCACTTTTGTACTTAGTGCATTTTTAACTTAGAATAATCGCATCTAGGTGCATCAACACAACCTCGGACGTCGGCACTTCGAACTTTATGTTCTTTGGACCCTTTTTTAATGTCGGGATAACTTTTTACCAAAATAGTCTCGTACGTTAGGATCGCGTATTCCGCTTCACCCTTCTCGACGTCTGGATAAACTTTAGAACCTCGTACATCGGGATTGTGTACACCGCTTCACCCTTATCGATGTCGGGACAAACTATAGAACCTCGTATGTCAGGATCGTGTACACTGCTTCACCCTTATCGACATCGGGATAAACTTTCGAACCTCGTACGTCGAGATTGCGTATACCGCTTCACCCTTATCGACGTCAGGATAAACTTATGTACCTCGTACGTCGAGATCGAGTACACCGCTTCACTCTTCTTGACGTCGGGTTCTCGGTACCGTGGTGGTTGACGTCAGGTTCTCGATACCGTGGTGGTTATCAATGATAATTTTGTGCCTTTGACTTAATTTCTCCGATCTTCAATTTTCATTGGATTTTTATTCTCGAATATATTAATTGATAACATTATGCCAATGTTTCTCACGTGACAATTCTCAAAAGATGTTAGACACAATAATAAATTAAAATTATTAAATGACTGGAAAAATCTGCTTCATGTTAAATAATAAGTATTAATGATAAAATTAATTAAGAAATACATGTCAATCTCACGCACTTGAGTAACTTATAGCATTGTTCCCACGTGGTGATAATATATGGCAAAACCTTAGTCAAATTGGATCACACTTTCCTTAGGCCTTTGACGCTATACAATGTCCCCTTTATATAAGGCTTAATTTAATAGCCACGGGAGTTAACAAGATTTTTTTGCTGCCTTGGCATTCGGCTTCGCAGTGAACTCGCATGCTATACCTTAGGCTTCTTATTTTTTATTATTTTTTCCGGCCCATTATATGGAAACCCTTAGTTCGTCCTCTAGTTTTCTTTGAGTAACGTTTGACGTACAATAGAAATACGTACGTATAGCACACATCATGTAATATGGATAGCACACGTTGAATACAAGTTGGACGTATTTCTATTGTACGTCAAGCATTATTGATTTTCTTTAGGCCCATAAAATGGCAACCTACACTAGTGTATCATCATGTGTACCGCCGCAAGCCTTTCACTTTTTTCCTCTGTGTCGATTTTGCCTCCACTTGCATGGGCCCACTAGTGGGCTTATATCCCTTTATTCCTGCAAGTGTGCATACCGTGGCTTCATGAAACAGTAACGAGCACTCTAGAGAGCATCTCATCTTTCTCTGGGGGGCCCACAAAAATGAAATCAACATCAGGCTATATTTCTTGCACTTTCTTTTATTTTGGGCCCATTGTTTGGTAACTCTATTTAGGCCCATAACTTGGAAACCTAGCACAGCAGTGCTCCTTCACGTCTCACATCACATCTTATTATGCGCTACTTTTTTTTTTTTCTTTTGGTTCTGCCTCTTGCCTAGTTGATTCGCCACCACTGCAACCTCATCGAAGATGGCAACCAGATTTCAAGAAGAAGCGTACAAGGTACGACAACATCAGCACCGATCATGGCCATTTCAGAAAGCACCACAAGCAGTCTGGAGGTCGCGATAACACCGGAAGCGTGCACCATTGCTCTTGCCATCAATTCCATTCTCGGCATCTCTGTTTTGAATTCCATTTTCTCTGCCATCGATGTTGTCTAACCCATCGTGAGGGAATTGGAAACAGATCCATTGTTAACTCAGGGCGTGGATCTGCCCTAACAGAGAAAGGGACCATGGAGATGGAGGTTAGCACCATGGATGACCCCAAGGAATGATGCAGAGCCATTTCAGGACTAATCACTGTTAAGAACCCAACCTCGCTATTGCATTTGGTTGTGAACCATTGATCCCGAAGACCGACATGCATGTTTACTGTGCTTCGATTCAGTATATTTCTTCTCAATTCAGAACCGTTTTTTCGATTCAGAATCGTTCTTGTTTGATTTGGAATCGTCCTTCTTCGATTTGGAACCATTCATTTGATTCGAAACCGTTCTTTGGACAGTGATGAATCTTCAATGTGACTATGTGCTTTGTTGGGATTTTAACTGGTCTTACTCACGGTTATCCTCAGCGTCAAACAACACTTGAGATAAAATATATGAAAATAAACCATCTTTGTGGCAATTATATTAATAATGAAAAACAATAATTAATAAATAGAGAGGGAAAGTTCTCACATAAATTTTTGGGATGGGATAGGAGTCCCCGACAACGGCGTTGATGTTTCGTACCTTTTACCGAGGTGGAACGGTCACCGGTCTCTGACTCCACGCGCCACCGCTCCTCTCGTGGACTCCTCCGCTCCATGCTCCTCTCTCAGCAAGAGTGAGAGGACTTCCTGCAAGGACTCCGAAACTTAAGTCAGTTCGAGTCTAACATGAGAACTTAGCTGAGCTACTTATCTGAACAGTGGAATGACCCCCTTTATATAGACCCTTAGCATAACTGATTTGTAATAATTTTAGGATAGGATAGAAGTGGGTAGTTAGCATGAGCTAATCTTGACTTTTTCTCTATCTCACTAATCCACTTTCCTTTGAGTGTGTAACCATTTTCCCATTTGCTTAGTGCTTAGTAAGACCTTATCCTCATAGGGTTGGTCTCATATAGGTCTGGACCTCAAAGTTTAGGCATCATCCATTCTATCATTCTTGGGCCTTAGTGGGTCATATTTTGGGTTGTGAACAATTATATAATTGATATAATTGTAGTAAAGTTTATAACGCTTTTTATTGATTAGCATTCTTTTTATTGTATTCATGTTTGTTTATAAACTTCCCGTGCATCTTTTATTGTAAAAATATATAACGTTTATATTTCAATTATATTGTATCCATAGGCGTGCCTATAATTATTTGTTTTTATAATGTTTTTACAATAATACAATATTATATGTTTTTATAATTATATGTTTTTTATAATGTTATTATAATAGAATAATATATTTATATGATTTACAACTAAAATAATAATAATAAAATAATATAATATGATATGTTTTAGAATTAATATTTTACTATTGTGAAAGGCTAATTAAGATTGATTAAGCTTGATTAGTAAAATATATAAATCATATATTTGTAAATAAATCATTTTTATCAAAATATAAATGTAGTTAACCCTATATAATTGAAATATAAAATTAGCACTTCACGAAAAGGGCACAAAATATAACTATAGTAAAATATAAATATAGTTTTGATGATCCCATATTCTCTAATCTATTTTTACTAAAAATATAAATATAGTTTTGATTACTATAAGATTTATTAGCCTTGATTAGAGCATATTGTTTTGATTTTTTATAAGAGAGGTTAGCTTTGATTAGAGCATGAATTAATGTACAACAATTAGGTGAATAGATAGGAATTTAGAAGTGACGCCTGGTATGCTTTAGTGAAAATGCAAGTAAAAAAAGGTATTGAATATAATTGATTATGATTATGATTGCATGTGTAATTTAATTAGCATTAAAATGATTTGCTAATCAATATTATTGATTAGTATTGTAATTTATTAACATTTTTATTGTATCCATAGGTAGTTTTTAAAATACGATTTATATAATTGTAGTAAAGTTTATAACGCTTTTTATTGATTAGCATTCTTTTTATTGTATTCATGTTTTATAATGTTTATAAACTTTTCGTGCATCTTTTATTGTAAAAACATATAACATTTATATTTCAATTATATTGTATCCATAGGCGTGCCTGTAATTATTTGTTTTTATAATGTTTTTACAATAATACGATATTATATGTTTTTATAATTATATGGTTTTTTTTATAATTTTAATATAATAGAATAATATTTTTATATGATTTACAACTAAAATAATAATAATATAATATAATATGATATTTTTTAGAATTAATATTTTACTATTGTGAAAGACTAATTAAGGTTGATTAGGCTTGATTAGTAAAATATATAAATCATATATTTGTAAATAAATCAATTTTATCAAAATATAAATATAGTTAACCCTATATAATTGAAATATAAAATTAGCACTTCATAAAAAGGCCACAAAATATAAATATAGTTTTGATGATCTCATATTCTCTAATATATTTTTACTAAAAATATAAATATATTTTTGATTACTATAATAATATTGATTAGTCTTGATTAGAGCATATAACTTTGATTTCTATAAGAGAGATTAGTTTTGATTAGAGCATATTGAAGGTAGTGAAACGTGAGAAGGGGGGTTGAATCACGTTCCAACTATAAATCCTGTTTCTGAAAATTACTTTAAAAATAAAGATCAATTATAAACTTGTCTTGCACAGCGGAAACAATTGTTAGTAAATAAACAGAAACTTAGCCTATAGACAAGGCTATAATAGATCTTGAAAATATATTTACTTTCAAGGTCTTCTAAATGATAAAGGTTAAAACTTTAACCTTCAACACTTAGACAAAAGATGATGATGATTTCGCAATATGCTATATGATGTGTATGCAATAATAAATTGTAAAACAATTAAATAAAGAGTAAGGGAAGAGAGAAAGCACACACAGAAATTTTATACTGGTTCGGCAACGTGCCTACTCTAGTCCCCAGGATACACCTGAGAGTTTACTATCACCACCACAACTAGGTGGAATTTCCTGCCTCTGCAACACCACAAAGGACTTCAACCTGCACCTTCACCAAGGTGACTCACTGCCTTTGAAAACCACAAAGGACTTCACTTGCACCACAACTAGGTGACTAACTGCCTTTGGCAACTCCAAAGGACTTCAACCCTTGCCTTCAACACTGAAAGACTTTCTACCCTTGCCTTAGACCCTCTAAGGACTTCTTGCCTCACAAAAATAAGGACTTTGTATAAAAAAATGTGGTTTTTACCAATCAAGAACTTAGATGCAACTAAGTTTGAACCTTGATGGATTTTTCTCTCAAAGAATAACTAGCAAAGCTAGGATAAACAACAAAAGCTCACTCTTTTAAGAATTACAACCTTTACCCAAATAAAAATAAGAACTTGAGGTTTAGAGGTTGAAGATGAAAAGAAATTAGGATTGATTTCGACAGCGTTTTGGCACTTGTAAGCTTGGGTAGTCTCTTACATTCTTGGGCATTGAGGTCTTGTATTTATAGGGAAAATACCACCTCATTTTCGAAAATGCATGTCTTGATCTCCACCCTTGGTTTGAATTTGAAATCTCTTGATCCAATGGTGAGAATTGCTTGATATGATTTGAAATTTGATCTTCCAAAAATAGAAAATCAAATAAGAGGAAGTTTCATCTTGGCCATTGATTCAAATAATTCCCTTTAATCCAAAGGTTATTACTTGATCTTAAATGTGGAAACTTTGTAACCAAGAATTAGAAAAGAGGAAACTTCATCTCAGCCCTTGAATTTGAATTTGTGCCTTGATCTTGTGGTGTGCATTGCTTCATCAAATTTTCACATAATCTTGCAAAAATGCAAGCAAGTTTGCGCCACTTTTAGGAGAGAGAGAAGCTAGGGTTTTAGCTTTTCTTGCTCCACAAGTGTGCCTCCATGTTGGTACGAATTAGGATTTCACAATTTCTCATTTTTTGGAAATCCTAAATCACCAAACATGGTCTTCCAGGGAATCTTTTGAATGTAGATTCTTGAATCTTGAATATTCTTGAATCTTGAATCTTGAATCTTGAGGCTTGAGATTCTTCTGGAATCTTAAGGTTCTTTGGGATCTTGATAGAATCTTCGGGAATCTTCTGGAATCTTCACAGAATCTTCGGGAATCTTCTAGACTTGAGAATCTTGACAGAATCTTCTGAGGTCTTCTAACTTCGTGTAGAATCTTCAACAGAATCTTCTGGTCTCGCATGGAATCTTCAGGGAATCTTGTAGATTCAAATAGAATCTTTAGGAGGCTCACATAATCTTTTTAAAGTGTCCAAAAAACATTCTGTTACTTAAATGCAAAATATATTCTAGAATAAATTCTAGATAATTATTTTTATTTAATAATTTGCATCTAAATCTCCATACAAGAATTTTCTAGATTTCCCACACATATATATATATATTTCGAAAATTATTATCATATATTGTGTAAAATAGAGATTTAATTTTGTTTCCCTATTTTATATATAATTTCGAAATTTATGTGTATATATATATATATTGTGCATGAATATTTAAATAGAGATATTTTATAAAGATGATTCTCTATTTAATTTCATGTATTTTCCATAAATAAATTGTTAGGAAATCTTAGAGTCTTCCAACCAAACTTTCCTTAATTAGAAAAACTTTGACTTTGTCTTCAAAAAATTAGGGTAACTTGTATTCCAAGCATATATGTTGCGCCACTTTTGATGCTCATGGTGGTCAAGATGTGTCTTTTTATTTTGTCAAATAAATTAGATCCTAAAACACATTTAACAAACCATTAGTCCAACCAAATTAAAACTTTTGTTTTAATTAAGAATATTATCATTCAAAACCTTCAATGATGAGGTAAAGGGTTCTTGGAGCTAACACATATATTTTTTATTTTTATAACAGAGATTAGCCTTGATTAGAGCATGAATAATTAATGTACAATAATTAGGTGAATATAGATGAATTTAGAAGTGACACGTAACATGCTCTAGGAGGTATTAACCCTATTTTACAATACTAAGAGAGATTTCTTCTTCTTCCTCCTCTTTTTTCACTTCAATTAACCCAACCAATATTTTAAATTAATCCAATTAATAAATTGAAAATTTTTTAAATTTAAAAGTTTAAATACAAAATAAAAATTCAAAAGTTTAAACTAAAACAATTATAATCTAACTCATGTTTTGACCTAATTCAGCTAACTTTTTGAATTAATCCAACTAATACTTATGAACTAACTCAACTAATAAATATCCAAAATTCAAAAGTTAAAACTAAAACAGAGATAATCCAACTAATATTTTGAAATAATTCAACTAATAAAATTAAAAAGTTAAAAAAATAAATAATTATAAAACTACAACACATCTTACGTTTTGTGGGGGTTTTTAATACATGTTGTGGGGAGGTTTTTAACCCCACAAAATAGTTTGTGGGAGTTTTATAAATTGCCACAAATGCGAGTGTCACGACATATATTGTGTCAATTTTCAAAAACCCCCACCACAACTCCCACAATATGCATATTAATTTGTGACAACTTTAAATCAATTTGTGGAAGTTTTATAACCCCCTCTAAATATAATCTATTTATACAAAATTATCATATTGTGTGATTTTTTATAACCCCACAAAATATAAAATATCTATCAACATAACTTGCAATCATTCATTTAACAAATATTAACAAATTAGTCACAACATGCAAATAAGGAAAGCAAAATAATTGATATTGATAGTTCTAAACAAGATTAGCAAAAATAAATTTTGTCTATGACATTGCATAACTCCCCTATTTCATCTAACTCCAAAATATAATAAAAATTAAATGCTAGTAAGATTACAATCTCATTTATGTATCATATACACCTAAGAACTATAATACTTCGGATGTTTTTTTTTTATAAAAAAAAGAGAACTTTTGTTCTAAAAAACAAAGGGAAAGTGAGAAGAATTAAAATACTACATGATCTAATAAACTCTAGTAGACAAGAATGACCAACTCACGAACATGTCAGATAGAAAGTGAATTATTTTCTAACAGTTTCTTAAAAAAAAAAACATTTTTAATCTTAAGAAAATTTCTTAAAATCTCATAACTCACATGTCAATGGTGGGTCTTCAAGCCTCTATCCTCCACTCTATAGTTGTCGTCAATCAGTTGTGTCTTAATCGAAATCTAAGAAAACCATAAACAAACAGTTATATTCGTCAACCTTAAAGGAAAGAAGCCACAAAAAAAAAAAAGGAGTTCAGAAAAAGCAAAAAAAAAAAGAATAATTGTAAGAGTAAACCCCTAAATTGGTCCCTGACAATTTTCGTGTCGGACAAGTTGGTCCCTAACAATTAGAAATACCCTACCCAATCCCTCACAATGTCAAACCTCGGACACGCTAAGGTCCCTAGATGAATTCCGTAACGTTTGTCCTACGTGTCAGTCCAACACAGTGCACCCGTGCTGACTTGGCCATTTAATGCTTGAAACGACGTCTTTTCGTTAGAAATAATTAACATTAAACATGTTTTGTTGTTGGATTTGAGTCACAAATCACCCCGTCCTCGGTAGTAAAAGATGTTTAATGTTAATTATTTCTAACGAAACGACGTCGTTTCAACGTCGTTTCAAGCATTAAACGGCCAAGTCATCATGGGTGCACTGTGCTGGACTGATACGTAGGACAAACATTTTGAAATCTGTCTAGGGACCTTAGCATGTCCGAGATTTGACATTGTGAGGGACTGGGTAGGGTATTTCTAATTGTTACGGACCAACTTGTCCGACGCGAAAATTGTCAGAGACCAATTTGGGAGTTTACTCTAATTGTAAATATGTCGCCAATCATTGATAATAAAAGTATTCTATAAAGAAACTCCCAATGAGCTAAAATTTCATATATTAAGTATTTTGCATGGTTGTAAGTCCTTTTAAATATCCATTAATATCTTGGTTTGAAGGTTTTTCATACAAATAAAAACGAATAATAATAATTATTACTTATACAAGCTTTTTTTATCAATGGATTAAGAAAATACAATCAAAAGACAAAGACAAATTCCGATATCAAAATTAGTGTCACAACTTCCCCGAAGGGTGCCGTGACTAAAAATAAGGAAAAAGGGAGTCGCCACCAAGTTTAATTATGGAAAACCTTTATTTTATGAAAAACTATTCTTTTTAGAGATTAGGGTTCAGGAGTCGAATTATGATTAGGGAAGAGTGAGAATTTAATCTGATTGCACCCCTAATACATCCGTATAAATACGGTTACCCTAGAGCAAATTATGAAAATCTATATTTTATTTAATAATATTTAATTTCCCCTTTAAGATATTAAAACAAACACATAAAAAACAATATTAAAAAAAGAAACAAAATGATTTAAAAAATAATTTTGGGTTGACAAGTTGTAGCCTGCGCCGACGTATCCTCCGGTGCAATGAGGAACTCAAACCCACGTCGTTTTTATAGAAAATATTTGTGAGTTGGGTGTTTTTTAGAAGGTGTTAGGTACAGGACGATGTGGTTCGCACAAGTACCTCATAATTTGATATTTCGAGGATGATTATCTCATACAACAAAATAAATTGCAAAAGATTTCGTAGGATTTGTTTTGATTTTAATTTGAAAGGGGATGATTTGAATTTTGTTTTAAAAGGAAATAATTTATTGTTTATGAAAAAGATATTTTTAGGTACAGGACGATGTGATTCGCACAAGTACCCTACAGTCTATTATTCTGAGGATGATTATCTCATACAACGAAATAAAATGTAAGAAAAATATTTTATGAATTGATTTGATTTTAATTAAAATAAAATAAATTGTATTTTGATTTTAAAAGGAAATAATTCATTTGATCATATTAGGAAAAATATATTTTCTAAGGTACAGGACGATATAACTCGCACAAGTACCCCACAAATTGCGATCCTCGATGTTTAAATCATACAACGAGATGAATCCTAAAAAAACTCTTTATGGATAACACTGACAATACTAATACTACTACTACTACTAATAATAATAATAATAACCCAAACAAATCCCTCCCATTTCACCGTAATTCCCGTATTAGGGAAAGGAGTGGAGAAGGAGAGCAGCGGCTAGGGTGAGAGGAGAGCGGTGGTGCGGCGGCGCGCTGCTACTACTGCCGTCGAGGTCTGTCGGCGAAGAGGGAGGGAGATCGAGAGCAAAGGTGCGAGAGAGAGAGAAAAGCAGGGATCGCGGAGGTGAGACCGCATCGCCGTTGTTGCTGTGTGTACGGTGGTCAGGCGGGGGAGACCGAAGTCACTGCTGACTGCTGCTTGGTGGGCGAACGCGCCGCCATGGGAGCTGGTGCTTTGGTTCTGTTCTCGCGGGTTTGCAGGCGGAGGAGGGAAGGAGGACAGTGGAGCTGCTGCTGCGTCGCTACTGGGCGGCGTAACCAAGGGAGGAGGGCGGCGGCCGCTGTCTTGCTGCGATGCGGCGCTGCAATGGAATGAGGAGGAGGGACCCGTGGCTCTGCTTCTATGGAGGACAGGGGGAGGCTGGTGCCTCCACGTGTGGTGGCGGAGGATTCAGAATTCGCTGCCACTAGCCAGGAGCTTTTAATGCTTCGATGGAGGACAGGGCTATTGTTGCTGTCATTGTTGATGGTTTTTTGAACATGAAAAATGAAGGGTGATGATGGTAATGCTCAAGGATGAAGACGATGGCTTGATAGTGGTGGCTGTGCGAATTACATTGTCTTTTTTTTTTTTTTTTTGTATCAAGAACTATCCCCTTTTCTGCTGCTGGCTTTTCTTATTTTTATACAGTTGTATTAGGGTGTATCTAGGATTGATCAATAATGCTTGACGTACAACAGAAATATGTCCAACTTGTATCCAATGTGTGCTATCCATGTTACAGGATGTGTGCACACATTGGATACAAGTTGGACGTATTTCTGTTGTACGTCAAACATTATTGAGGATTAATAATGGTGATGGATTATGATTGATCTTTTTTTGATTGTGATTAATGCAATTTGTAATTATGTTTGATGTGATGAGATTATGTTTAATGTGATTGTGATTATGTGATTTAATGAGGTTCTGATCAAGATTTTATTATTTTTTTTTATATTTTTTCATTTTTTCTATTTTTAAATAAATGTCCTGACAAAATACAGTGTTTACAATTGCCCCTCTTTACTTGTTCCTTACTAATATGCAAAAGGTAAAGATAAGAACACATATTTTGTCTCGAAGGGATGATGAATGCTGATGGACCTAGATGCATGTGATGTGTGTGTGAAACATGTGGTTGATGCTGAAAATAAAATCGAGACAAAAATTTAAATCGAGGCAAGAGAATGTGAATTGAGGCATGAAATGTAAATCGAGGCAAGAGATGTAAATTGAGGCAAGAAATGTAAATCGAGGCAGGAAATGTAAATCGAGGCAAGAAATGAAAAATCGAGGAAGGAAATTTAAATCGAGGCAGGAAATGTAAATCGAGGCAGGAAATTTAAATCGAGGCAGAAATTTAAATCGAGGCAGGGAATTTAAATCGAGGTAGGAATTTAAATCGAGACAGGGAATTTAAATTGAGGCAAGAAATTTAAATCGAGGCAAGAATTTTAAATCGAGGCAGGAAATTTAAATCGAGCAAGGGAATTTAAATCGAGGCAGGAAATGTAAATCGAGGCAAGAAATGTAAATCAAGGCAGGAAATTTAAATCGAGGCAGGAAATTTAAATCGAGGCAGGAATTTTAAATCGAGGCAGGAATTTAAATCGAGGCATGAATTTTGTAACACCCTAATAATTACCTCTTTATGCTTAAGTCATATTGAGTTAATTATCGGAAATTAACATCTTGTTTCAGAGATTAAATTTGAGTAAAGTAATAATACGCGGAAAATAGGGCCGATTTATTTTTCAAAAGAAACGGAAGTTTAAAAACTCTGCTTGTGCGGTATAACTGATATGAATAAATATATCATTCTAAGAAACTACTCAAACTACTCATTACAAATACTTAACATTAGAATACACAACGGTGACCCACATGTACATAAATAAAGTATTACAATATCTGAGATACATGTAATGTCATAAATATCATAGATAATATAAGTATATAGTGGTGGAACTTTTAAGAAAATCATAAGCTTGTACAACCACTTATAACTCCCTTAAAGGTTCCCAAAATGATGGCATAAGTCATAAGGTACGACTACAAAACATAAACAAAAGAAATTCTAGTATTCTAAGCTCCAGAGATTTCGAACTAAATCTTCATGTAAGCTCCGAGTCACTCAACCTGTAGACGTGCTGGCACCCCTGTCTGTATCTAACAAAAATGGTGGAATAGGGTGAGCTCCATGGACTCAGTAGGGGGATCACTCCGGTTTAATATAAAAACAGTGTAATATGCAAGATTCACATTATTGGGGATTTCATAAATCAATTTATATCCGGAGTGTCTTACCTATATGCGTCTTGATTAATATGTATGCCTTATATATAAATCTGAAAGCATCACCACTCATTTAATTTTTGATTAGTGCATAAACATAGACTCATTCTTGATATGTGCATGATATACCTTTATATGAATTGGCACTAACCCTCTTATCTCTTTCTACCTCCACATCACCAAATCCCAAGACTATGAGCTCATATCTCTCTAGTTTCTACTAGACACACGGGGAAAGAGGGGTTTATCACCTTCCCTTACTAGTGATGTCAATGACCGAGGTTGCCAATCCTCCCTTACTGACAGCACTAGTGACCGAAGGTTACACTTGCCTACTTTGACATTCCGTTGTATTTCCACCGTACTCAAAATATCATAATATCATATTCTGACTTACTATCATGTCACAATATATATGCACATAAACAACTGGTAATGAGTACAAGTCATGTATAACCATCTAGATTCATAAATCACCTAAACACATACCACTTATGTACATAATTGCAATCACATATCATTTTCTCGTTAATTTGTTTATTTCTTTTCATAATCACCATTTTCTGTTGTAAACATATATAATAAACATGTTACAGTGGTTTAGATCCCTAGAAAAGGGTTAAAAATCATTAAAATGCAAAATCACAAAATTCAACATTTTAAACAATTCTGCAGAATTATGCGAGATGGCCGCTAGCGTCCAATAACGCACGACCACTCGCTAGCGCCTAATTTATGGTCGTTAGCGCGTGGTCATTCGCTAGCGGCTATGATTTGGCCGCTAGCGCGTGTCCCGACTCTGCATCCATACCAGTTTCAGAACAGCAAACATATTCGAGCATATAATGATTTCTAACCGATCTTTATGCATGAAAACACACAAATACATATTATAACATAAATCTAAACCCCTACCTCTTGTAGTTTTGCCCTCTAAAGCTAAGAACCACTCTATTCCTCTTTAAGCTACTTGTTTACCAAGTTTTCTTGTTCTTGATGATGGTGGCTGAAGTTTCAAAACTTTCTGATGATATATGTTTGGTCTAAAATGAAGGAAGTAGGATAAGGAATTCGGATATGGGGTCAGATTTGAAGGTGCTTGTGACGTGAGAAGGGGGGTTGAATCACGTCTGCTTAAAAACTTTGCTTCCTGAAACTTGCAATTCTGATCAAGCTATAAGCTTGTCTAGTTATAGAGTGCAGCGGATTAGAGAATGATGCAAGCTTAAGTTTCGAATTAGCTTAGCCTTAGGTGTAAGGCTTGCTTATGTTATAATCACTTTTTGCTTGTAGATTAAGTTAATTGATGTAGCCTTTGATCTTTGGCTCTAGGTGGCTAAGTTATGTTATTTTAATCAAGTTAGGTGCAAGTGTGTGTGCTCTATGTTATGCGAAAATGCTATGTAAAAGATAAAGGTAGAGAGGGTGCACACAGTAAGTTTTTATACTGGTTCGGCAATGTGCCTACTCCAGTCCTCAAGCTTCACTTGAGAGTTTACTAATCACCACCTCCAAACACTTGAAGGATTTCTGCCTCAGCACACCACTGGGGACTTCCTGCACTTCACACCTGAAGTGACTAACTGCACCTCAGCCTAGAGATGACTTCCTTGCCTTCAACACTGAAGGTCTTTCTACCCTGCCTTGAACCTTCAAGGACTTCTGCCTTCACAACTAGAAGGACTTGTACAAACAGTAAATTGAAGAGATTCTTGTGATTCTAAGAATCAAATAAGAACTTAGATACAACTAAGTTTTGCTCTTATTTGATCTTCGAAGCTTAACTTGCAAAAGCAAGAGTATTCAAATTGTTCTAGCTTAAACCTTACAAATTACCCTTTTTGATCTAAATGTATATGAATTCGAGTACAAATAGTTGTTTGGATTTTTGACAGAGTTTCGGCTTTTTGTTCTTGATTCTCTTGATGCTCTAGTCAAATGATGGGGTATTTATAGGCATCAAAGTCCACTTCCAAATAAGAAAACTTTGAACTTGTCTTTAATGCTTGAGCTCATGCTTCCATGCGCCTATGCTTGCTTGAGCTTCCATGCGCCTATGCTTGCTTGAGCTTCCATGCGCCTATGCTTGCTTGAGCTTGATTGTGCTTGAGCTTGCTTGAGCTTGAGCTTGCTTAATCTTGAAATCCCTTGGTGTGCTTAGCTTGTTTTACTATCACCAAGCCTAGGTGATTAGCTTTGGTTACTAGGTAGCTTTGCTTACTAGCTTGAGCTTCCCTTGATGTGTTGAGCTTGTATTTTGCTCCACCTAGAGGTTGCTTGTGTTGCAAGAAGCTTCCCTTGGTGTCTTGAGTTTATGCTATGCTCCACCTATAGCTTGCTTGTGGTGCAAGAAGCTTCCCTTGATGCTTTGAGCTTATGCTATGCTCCACCTATAGCTTGCTTGTGGTGCAAGAAGCTTCCCTTGTTGTCTTGAGCTTATGCTATGCTCCACCTATAGCTTGCTTGTGGTGCAAGAAGCTTCCCTTGGTGTCTTGAGCTTATGCTATGCTCCACCTATAGCTTGCTTGTGGTGCAAGAAGCTTCCCTTGATGCTTTGAGCTTATGCTATGAGCCTCTAGCTTTAGCTTATGTTATGAGCCTCTAGCTTTAGCTTGTGTTATGCGCCTCTAGCTTGCTTGAGGCTATTCTATGCGCCTCTTGGGTGCTCTTTTGCTTCAAGTGTTTTCTTAATATTTTTAATACCTCATAGGTTAACCTCCTGAAACACTTGATGAAACCATTAGTATTCACAAGCAAAATTCTTATCCAACATTTAAAGATTGTTATCATTCAAAACATCTTATGACAATGTAGGGTTCTTGGAGCTAACAATCTCCCCCTTTTTGATGATAACAATCTTAAGTAGAATAAGAGTTTTGTTTGATCTTATTATGAAAAATTATTCTTAAGTCTTGGGGACTTAAGAATTATTTATCATAGTAGCATAATCATAATATTATTGAGAGATAAGCAAAGAGTAGAATTTAACTTTTGTAATTTAACTTATGCAATAGCAAAATACAAAGAAATGCTTAAGGTTATGCATAAAGAGAAATAATTAAGATAAAATAAGCTACTTGTTCCCCCTAGGTGTATGCACCTATACTACTAAGATCATACTAGAAGCTACTTAGAAGCTACTACTTCTTGTACTTTTCTTCTACTTTTTCTCCCCCTTTGTTTTCATAAAAAATCAACCCAAACAGGGGTGGTCTTCACATGAAGCGCCTATTGCCTTGAAGTGCTAGGAAGAGTAGATCCCGAATTTCAGTAAGAGTGTTGGTGTTGGGGCTTGCATTGGATGAACTTGATCTTTTTCGGATAGTAACCCTAACCTTGAACTTCCAAGTTGTGAAATGAATCAATCAAGTCTTGATGAGGTTGTGGGGGTGGTGAGGATGGCCAAATGAGCTCTAGAGAGTGATCAAAAATTTATTTCCTTTGAGGTGGTGGTTCTTCATGAGTAGCATGCTCCCCCTCAACCTCGATCAATCTCCCCCTAGACATGTTAACCCTTCTTGATTGAACAAAAAGTTTCAACCTTTTGATTCTTGGGTAAGGTTTGAACAAAAAGTTTCAACCTTTGTGAACTTTTTAACATGATTCACCAAAAGTTTCAACCTTTGTGAATTTTTAACATGTATTCACCAAAAAGTTCCAACCTTTGTGAATCTTTACCATGAATTCACCAAAAAGTTTCAACCTTTGTCTTCATGCACTTCCTTCAAGATCACTCCTTTGTCTTTGCCTCTAGTTATGCCTTTTGAACCCGTAGTTATGACACAAGGATTTGGTTTGAAGCTTACAAGAAAAAAAAAGGCTAGGGAAAGAAAAGGCTATGGTTTGATGGTGATTGAAGGGTTAAAGGTCGAGTTTGAGAGGTTAAGGTGAAGGTTATGTGTATAGGTGATGAGTGGTGAAGTTTAAGAGAGTTAGGAGGTGAGTTGTGAGAGTTTGGTGATGTGTTATGGTAGGGGTGAGGGTATGCACGCGATTGATGAGATGAGGAGGGTTTAGATGAGTGGTATGAGGCTTAGGTAGAGAGGTTGGGGGTAAAGGTGTGAGGGGTGTGAGGGTTAGAGAGAGGGAGGCCGTGAGAGGTGAGGTGAGGTGTAAAGGTTAGAGCTTTTTGAGGGTGAGGGCTATAGAAAGGTAAAGGTGAAGGCTTTATGTATAAAGGTGATGACTTTGTGTGTAAAGGTGAAGGCTTTAGAGGAAAAGGTTTGAGCTTTTGGTGTAAAGGTTGGAGTTTTATGAAGGTGAAGGTGAGAAAATGGTAAAGGTGAAGGCTTTATGTATAAAGGCTAGAGCTTTGAGTGTAAAAGTGTGAGCTTTATGAGAAAAGGTGGAAGCTTTATGAAGGTTGGAGGTGATAAAGATGAGGTGAGGTGATGAGAGGCTAGGTGAATAATAATAGTGGAGGCTAGGTGAAAAGAAAAATGAGTGGAGGCTAGGTGAAAAATATGAGAAGAGGCTAGGTGGAAAATATGAGAAGAGGCTAGGTGGAAAATATGAGTGGAGGCTAGGTGAAAAAAAAATATGAGAAGAGACTAGGTGGAAAATATGAGTGGAGGCTAAGTTAAAAAAATATGAGAAGAGGCTAGGTGGAAAATATGAGTGGAGGCTAGGTGAAAAAAAAAATATGAGAAGAGGCTAGGTGAAAAATATGAGTGGAGGCTAGGTGAAAAGTATGAGCATAGACTATGTGAAAATATGAGTGGAGGCTAAAAAAATGAGTGGAGGCTAGCTAGATTGAGAGAGGGGCGGAAATTGATGTGAGGGTGAGAAGAAAAAAAAGAATTTTAAGAGATTTGAGAAAATAAGGATTGATGTGTGATTGGTTAAGCATTTAATGAAGGATAAATCCAATTAGAGTGTCACAACCAATGGGAAGGCTCCATGAGAGTGTCACAACCAATGGGAAGACTCCATGAGGATATTTTAGCATTTAATGAGATTTCCCAAGGTGCGCTCATATCTTATATTATTGCAAGACAAATAATAATTAAATTAATATTAAATTTTCAATCTTGCAAAATTATATTTTTGTTAAATAATATATATGGGGCACAAATTATTGAGTGGGGTCCACTATAATTTTAAGTTGATCAACTAATAAGCAATGGTTGACCCTCTAAAACTTAGTTGACATTTTAATTGCAAAGAGACCCTTCCTCCTTACTTTCTAGCACCATGCGCTACTTTTCTCCCTCTTATGAGCTTCACCGTAAAAGTTTTGCTTTCCTTGCTTCTCCTAGCTCATGTACTCAACCTAGTAGTCTAGTGCACCTATTACTACCATTAGGGGAGGTATAGCTAACTTCTTGAAAATTTTAAATTTCTCATAACCTTAAAATTTTTCAAAAGGTTTTAAGCTAAGCATATCCTTCAACATGTTGAAGCGATCTTCAGCTAAAGGCTTTGCAAATATATCTAACACTTGGTCTTCCGTATTTAGAAACTTTAACTCAATATCACCTTTTTGCACATGGTCTCTTATGAAATGGTGTTTTATATCTATGTGCTTAGACCTAGAATGTTGAATGGGTTCTTAGCTATAGCTATTGCACTAGTATTATCACAAAATATTGAGAGTCTTGTCATACCTTGGGTGGTAAGCCAAGAGTTGGTTGCTTACCACAACTCTAGAAGTAACAACTAGCTCTTTGATGTAATCTCGCGGATTTGTATTCTCTATGCGGCATACCTCATTGTTTCAGTCATATCTTGAGTTGTAGATATCAGAATCAGATTATCTTTGGCTTGTTGGAAATCTAAGATCGAGAGCTACAACTTCTCTTTATCTCACGAGCTTAGTTGAGATCATTTGGACGTCCATATACTGGCTCCAATTCTGTAAACATTTCTTCTAGATTTGATGAATTTGGGTTCTTGAGCTTACAATGGTTTGATGAGTCCTTCTATGTGGCTAGCATCTCCTTGCACACATATGACCTTTGTGTGGCTTTCCTAGATCAGCCACTAGCAATCTACCACTCCTCATTGAGGTGGTGGTGTTGAGCTCAATGATGTACCTGCAGTCACAGAGAAATGTGTTTTTGGTACCCATGCCTTCTTGGGTCCTTTTGTGTTAGCCTTTCTAGCCTTTGGCTTAGGCTGCTGAGGGTTCCAAGTTCTCTTGGAGGTACCTTTCCTAGTGCCACTCTTGGCTTTGGATGTGGTTCCTCTTTTGAGCATTGGACATCTCTCTCTGCTATGTCCATGTTTAAAACAAAAAAGACAGGTAGGTATAGGCTCTCTATCTGTTGGTGGTATCAAAGTGTCTTCATGAAACACTGGTGTGTACCCAAGGCCTGTGTGATCTAAGTATGGCTTTTACCCACCTAGCATCATGTCCAGCATCTTGGTTCCATTCACCATTTTTTCTAAGTCTTTGATGAGAAGTACGTTTGTCTTCTGTGCTTGGTACATGGCAGTCTCAGCCTTCTCCACAAACACAAAAGCATCTGTTTCAAGCTGTTTGCATAACTCACCAAGACTGATATTATCTTTTATCATGTCTTGGAGTTCTTGTTCAAGCTTCTCATTTTTAGACTTTAACAGCTCATTTTCTGACTCACAGTTTTTTAAAGCCTTTTTAGTGGTCAAAAAATGAGTTGTGAGCTGCTTTGAATCCATCAAAAACTCATCGTAAAGATTAGAGAGCTCATGGTAAGAAGGAGAGGGAATATCGAAATTTACCTCAGTATCTTCATCATTAGAGTTAGAGTCAGAGTCAGTGTGAGCATCTTCCATGAAGCAGAGGTTAGCTTCCTCCTCTGTTTCTTCCTCTGAGTCTGAGTCTTCAGCCTCTGACTCACTCCACGTTGCAGCCAAGGCCTTTTTCTTTTTGAAAAACTTCTTCTTGGTCTGCTTGTTCTTGGGACAATCATTCTTGAAGTGCCCCTTTTCACCACACTGAAAGCAAGTGGTGTTTTCTAGCTTGGTCTTTCCCTTCTTCTCCTTTCTGGCTAGAGCCTCTTTTCCCTTTTTGGAGCGATTCTTCCATGCTCATGTCATCTTCCTGACAAGCATGGACATCTCTTCTTCATCCAAGTCCTCTTCTGACTCTTCTTCTGTTTCAGATTCTTCAATTACATTAAGAGCCTTGTTTTTGTTGTGTTTCCTGACAGAGGTGCTCTTGAGAGCCAAAGTCTTTTGGTGTCTAGAGGAGCTTGACTCTTCTTATGCCGAGTTTCTTGAGGTCTTTGGCCTCTTGAATAGCTGTCACTTTTGGTCTCCATTTTGGAGTCAGGCTTCTTAGGATTTTCATAGACATCTCTAAGGTTGGATATGTTTTCCCAAGCACTTTAAGTTGATTTATTATATTGAGGAATTTGACTGCTAGGGCATCTATGCTTTCACCTTGTTTCATTTTGAAGGACTCATACTTATGTACAAGCATAGATATCTTTGTCTCCTTAACCTGACTGGTGCCTTCATGCAATACTTCAAGCCTGTCCCATATCTCCTTTGCTGAATCACAAGACACTATCTTGCTGTATTCTTCTTTGGTTAAAGCACATAGGAGTATGTACATAGCTTTCTTGTTCATCTGGACCTGCTCCTTCTGTGCAACTGTCCATGTGAGTTTAGGCCCTGTTGGAACTTGATTGTCTCCATTTTCTACAATGTCCCACAAATCCAGACTAGTGAATTGGATGAATAGTGTCATCCTATCCCTCCAATATCCATAGTCGCCACCAAGGAACATTGGTGGTTTGCTTGTTGAAGCGCCATCAGCAATGTATGCATTGTTGGTTGCCATAGGTCCCTTGATCTTTTCCTTGACACTTGTTAGAGTGCTCAACCCCAAGGCCGAGCTCTGATGCCAATTGAAGGTGCTTGTGACGTGAGAAGGGGGGGTTGAATCACGTCTGCTTAAAAACTTTGCTTCCTGAAACTTGCAATTCTGATCAAGCTATAAGCTTGTCTAGTTATAGAGTGCAGCGGATTAGAGAATGATGCAAGCTTAAGTTTCGAATTAGCTTAGCCTTAGGTGTAAGGCTTGCTTATGTTATAATCACTTTTTGCTTGTAGATTAAGTTAATTGATGTAGCCTTTGAGCTTTGGCTCTAGGTGGCTAAGTTATGTTGTTTTAATCAAGTTAGGTGCAAGTGTGTGTGCTCTATGTTATGCGAAAATGCTATGTAAAAGATAAAGGTAGAGAGAGTGCACACATTAAGTTTTTATACTGGTTCGGCAATGTGCCTACTCCAGTCCTCAAGCTTCACTGTAGAGTTTACTAATCACCACCTCCAAACACTTGAAGGATTTCTGCCTCAGCACACCACTGGGGACTTCCTGCACTTCACACCTGAAGTGACTAACTGCACCTCAGCCTAGAGATGACTTCCTTGCCTTCAACACTGAAGGTCTTTCTACCCTGCCTTGAACCTTCAAGGACTTCTGCCTTCACAACTAGAAGGACTTGTACAAATAGTAAATTGAAGAGATTCGTGTGATTCTAAGAATCAAATAAGAACTTAGATACAACTAAGTTTTGCTCTTATTTGATCTTCTAAGCTTAACTTGCAAAAACAAGAGTATTCAAATTGTTCTAGCTTAAACCTTACAAATTACCCTTTTTGATCTAAATGTATATGAATTCGAGTACAAATAGTTGTTTGGATTTTTGACAGAGTTTCGGCTTTTTTGTTCTTGATTCTCTTGATGCTCTTGTCAAATGATGGGGTATTTATAGGCATCAAAGTCCACTTCCAAATAAGGAAACTTTGAACTTGTCTTTAATGCTTGAGCTCATGCTTCCATGCGCCTATGCTTGCTTGAGCTTCCATGCGCCTATGCTTGCTTGAGCTTGCTTGTGCTTGAGCTTGAGCTTGCTTAATCTTGAAATCCCTTGGTGTGCTTAGCTTGTTTTACTATCACCAAGCCTAGGTGATTAGCTTTGGTTACTAGGTAGCTTTGCTTACTAGCTTGAGCTTCCCTTGATGTGTTGAGCTTGTATTTTGCTCCACCTAGAGGTTGCTTGTGTTGCAAGAAGCTTCCCTTGGTGTCTTGAGCTTATGCTATGCTCCACCTATAGCTTGCTTGTGGTGCAAGAAGCTTCCCTTGATGCTTTGAGCTTATGCTATGCTCCACCTATAGCTTGCTTGTGGTGCAAGAAGCTTCCCTTGGTGTCTTGAGCTTATGCTATGCTCCACCTATAGCTTGCTTGTGGTGCAAGAAGCTTCCCTTGGTGTCTTGAGCTTATGCTATGCTCCACCTATAGCTTGCTTGTGGTGCAAGAAGCTTCCCTTGATGCTTTGAGCTTATGCTATGCTCCACCTATTGCTTGCTTGTGGTGCAAGAAGCTTCCCTTGGTGTCTTGAGCTTATGCTATGCTCCACCTATAGCTTGCTTGTGGTGCAAGAAGCTTCCCTTGGTGTCTTGAGCTTATGCTATGCTCCACCTATAGCTTGCTTGTGGTGCAAGAAGCTTCCCTTGATGCTTTGAGCTTATGCTATGAGCCTCTAGCTTTAGCTTATGCTATGAGCCTCTAGATTTAGCTTATGTTATGAGCCTCTAGCTTTAGCTTGTGTTATGTGCCTCTAGCTTGCTTGAGGCTATGCTATGCGCCTCTTGGGTGCTCTTTTGCTTCAAGTGTTTTCTTAATATTTTTAATACCTCATAGGTTAACCTCCTGAAACACTTGATGAAACCATTAGTATTCACAAGCAAAATTCTTATCCAACACTTAAAGATTTTTATCATTCAAAACAGCTTATGACAATGTAGGGTTCTTGGAGCTAACAATCTCCCCCTTTTTGATGATAACAATCTTAAGTAGAATAAGAGTTTTGTTTGATCTTATTATGAAAAATGATTCGGATATGGGGTCAGATTCTTTGTGTGCTGAGTTTTGGATGGTGTGGTGATGAGTTTTGTGAAGTTGGTTGGTTATGGAGTTGAGAGAATTGTGTTTGAAGGGTTTAAAGACTTTAAGATTATGTTTCTGATGGTTATGTGATTTCTTCAGAGGTAGGTAAGGGTTTTGGGACAGAGGGGGTTAAGGGAAATTTTTAAAAGATGAAGGACTTGACAGAAAATACAAAAATTGCAGAAATGTTGTTCTGTCCCCGAGCTGGTCGCTAGCGCGTGTTTCTCAGTCGCTGGTGACCGCTTTCACCGCATTACCCGCTAGCGCGCTCTTACAGTCGCTAGCGAGGGACCTCTGCCGCCTCACCCGCTAGCGAGCTTAACTGGTCGCTAGCGAGCAAGTACTGCTATATGACAGTAGCAGCAGTTTTCTTGCATCATTAACTCCAAATCACACCTAACATTCTCTAAACCATTTCTAATATCCTAATCAATATTTTTACACCTAAATAAACTTGTACATAACCATAAACGCTTAAAATCTCTCATGATTCCTACCTAAGTTGCTCCTCTAAACTCATTATCCTATTTCATTATTACACTTAAAATCATGATGCAATGAAATTGTCATTTTATCATACACTTATCTCACATAATACACATAACACATATTTAAACAATCATACATGTCCAAATACATTCCAATGCACATACATCCTAATTATGTCTTGATCAAAGTGGTTTTTCCCACAAAATCTCTCCGATTAAAACATAGTTAGGATTTCGGGGTCTTACAAATTTTAAATCGAGCCAGGAATTTAAATCGAGGCAGGAAATTTAAATCGAGGCAGGAAATTTAAATCGAGGCAAGGGAATTTAAATCGAGGCAGGAAATGTAAAGTTGATGTTGAGAAATGAAGATATTGCATGTGGTGTATGTGCTGAATGTGGTGATGATAATGCTGGCAAATTATCTTGGTCTCCTTGCAAGCTATGCAGATGATCTATAAGAGATGCTTGTAATTCATGATTAAAAGGGCATTAGATGATTTTAACTAAGAGGTAGATTTCCCCTAGTGTAATTCACATCTCAATGCCCTAGTTTTTTATGAATGCGTTGATGCATGATATGTGTAACGTGGATGTAATGTTCATTGATGTTGGAGACATAACAAATTTTGTCTCAATGTAATGATTGCATTGATGCATTACTTGTGTAATGTAGATGAAATTAACAAATTAATGCATGATGTAATATGTATTAATGGAATTATGCATGATGTATGCATTAATGCATTGATGTTTGAGACACGACAAATTTGATGAATGAGATGATGTAAGTAATGTTGATATAATATATACCAATTCAATGAATGAGATGATGCATGATGTATGTAACATGGATGCGATATGCACTAAGTTAATGAACGAATTGATGTATGTAATGTTGTTGCAATATGTGATGTCCCTGATTGAATGATTTGATGCATGATGTCATATGCATTGATGTCCCTTATTTAATAAATGACTTGATGTATGATGTGTGAAATGTGGATGTATGATGCATTAATGTTGGAGGCACGACAAATTTTGCCCCAGTTTAAGGGATGATGTAATATGGATGCGTGAATAGATTGTGTGTACGGTGGAGGGGAATTTTAAAGCTTTTTCTTGTCAAATAAATAATAAATATAAATAAATCAGAAACTAAACCTTTTATTTTATTAAAAACTTATTTATTTCAGTAAGCCATATTTTATTAAAATATTTTTCTCACAAAACCATTTTTATTTTGAATAAAGGTGACTTTACTACTATACTTTCTAAATCTATTTTCTTATGAGTAGTAGAAATATTTCAACAACACCTTTTCATTACAAGTTCATATTCTTGCTCTTAATATTAAGGAGTGAAATATGTATTTGTTCATTACTTCATTAAGACTTCCCATATTATCATCTTTCTTCAAGATTTTAAATCTTTAAACCACATTAATCATTTTTAACACATGAAACAACAACACAACATTTCCATCCTCATTGTGCCGCGGGTATAGCCCTTCAAGGGTGTCAAAAATATGCAACTCACTTGTCTCATTACTTTCAAGCAATATACATTCAAAATAAACTTCAAGATGCAACCTTTTTCATCATACAAACACATAACAAATGCAAACATACTTTTCAATCGGTGAATCTTTTAGAGAATATTATATATGCTTCAAAAATATTATTTTGAGTTAAACAAAATATTTTCACAGACTATTTTTGCTCAAACACATTTTCATTCAAGAATAGAGCTTTTTAAAGAAGATGATGAAGGTAGTGAAACGTGAGAAGGGGGTTGAATCACGTTACACCGACAAATCCTGTTTATGAAAATTACTTTAAAAATAAAGATCAAGTATAAACTTGTCTTGCACAACGGAAACGATTAGTTAGTAATAAACAGAAATTAGCCTATAGACAAGGCTTTTGTAGATCTTGAAAGTATATTTACTTTCAAGGTCCTCTAAATGATAAAGGTTATAACTTTAACCTTCAACACTTAGTCTAATGATGATGTAGATTGCGCAATATGCTATGTGTGTGTTGTAACACCCTACTAGATAGCCCTTAGTGCTATAGTCATTTAGGGCCATTTCATAAGGGTTACATCCTGTTATCACACTTATACTTGTTTTAAAATACTTGTACGCGGAAAATACGTGGGGGAATTTTCGAAAATCGTTTGCGGAATATAAACACAAGGGCATTGCGCATAATATAACGATATTATATAACACGTGACATGGTCTGAATAATACCTCATAAAATAAATGAAATAAAACAAACGTAGTCTCCCCAAACATACAATCAAGAAAGTAAACAGTAAAATGTGTCATCTCATGAGCCTAAAACTGAGACCCATGAGACTCCACAATACATATCCATAACTGAAACATAAATGCTGGCTAACATGTGTCCGGAATCAGAAAAGGAAAATACCATAATACTAAAATCCAAAAGAAATATAATTCATAATATAGCAACTAAAAACAAAAGTATCTAATAATAATAAAAGCTCCAATAAACTATAACTGCGCGGCCTCCTCATCCGCTCCGGTATCCTGCTGAACCTCATCATCTAAAATGGGGGGAAAACGTGGGGTGAGTACTGGGAAGTAACTCAGTAGGGGAGCCGCTACGGGTTTATTAATAAAATAGGTGTGACATGAATGCATTTAATTTCAATTAATAGTTCTAATATCATCTTTCCCGGAACGACTTACCTAAGTGCCTATTGTATGTTCATTTTATATCATATTTATGCATAATATATAAATCATTATATAAATCTTGTGTGTGCTCTACGTGCCATTCAATCATACGAGGGAACTTAGTCAATCATCACTCTATGTTAAAGTAACTTTTAGGTCTTGGACTTAGCTTCTAACTTTACTTTACTCGGTTACACACTTTTCTCTTTTGGCCTGCCCACCCTCTGAACCTTTTCCTCCACATCACCGTGTAAGCTCCAGAACCCTTCTGAGAGAATTAAGCGTAATTCTCTTAGAATTATGAAAGTTTTAATGATAACAAGGTAAGCCATAAGTATAAAATTTTACTTAAGGTTTTGCTAATATGTGCGCTAAGTGTCTCAGAAAGCTATAAATTATTGCAATGCCATGAGCAAAAACCAAGACAAAACATCAAGTAACCTCGAGATCAATTGATAAAATCATAGCGCCAAAGATATCAGAAAGGACATCTCAGAAGCGCAGAAGGTGAAAACATGTTTCTGAGGAAAGAACACTGTCGCCTCAGAAGGGTCTCAGAAGACCTCGCGACTAGTAGTTCTCAGAAGTGTCTTCCCTCAGAAGGTTAGCCTCAGAAGTCCGTACAACTCTTAGAAGGTTGGACTCAGAAGCAACCAAGTGTCTGGACTCAAGGAAGTGCAAACAGACTCAGAAAGCTCGCTACAACTAGCCAAGGAAGTGGGAACACGCGCACTGTGCAGTTCTGAAAAGTTCCTCATTTTGCGCTGACTGTAGCAGGGAGCCGTTCTGAAAAGGACACAGCCACATAAGCAAAGTGAAAGTCTCTAATTTCGCGGCTCTTTGATGCCTATATATATGAGTTCAATTCCAGAGCAATTTGACGAAACTCTTGCACCAAAACTCTTGATTAAACGTGCCAAAACTCTGTTGAATTGAAAATCATTTTGCGAAAACTTAGAACTTTCTCAGAAAGACAATTTTTACGAAATTGTTCTTCTAACTTTGCAAAATCTTCTAGTTCTGAATTGGTGTAAATTCTTACATTTGTAAGTTAACTCTAGAAGTCTACTAAGTGTAAAACTAGGTTTGTAACTTAGTCTTGGTAGTTGTTTTCGATCAAAACAAACCTTCGAAAAACGCTAAGTCCTTCTTTGTGTGAAGGCAGTTTTAAGTCCTCTAGTGTTTGAGGCAAGGTTCAAAGTCCTTAATTGTTTAAGGCAAGGAAGTCCTCTAGTTTGAGGCAAGGAAGTCCTCTAGTTTGAGGCAAGGAAGTCCTCTAGTTTGAGGCAAGGAAGTCCTCTAGTGTGAGGCATAGAAATCCATTTCGGGTTGTGAAGTGGTGGAAGTCCTTTACTTAGTAAAGGCAGTGTTGTCTGAGAAGGCACATTAAGAAGAATATCTAAGAACTCTCAACTGAAGGTTGAGGACTGGAGTAGGTTGGTTATAACCGAACCAGTATAAAATTCCTTGTGTTAAGCTTTTCTCCCTAACTCATTACATGTCAAAATCTTTGAGAAAAACTCTATCACAACTTTAATTAAGAGGTCTCGTGAAAACCTTATTGATCAAAATCAGAAAGCTTTTAAGAAACTCAAACCTTAAGTCGTTTTCTTAAAATCTCTCAGAAAGGAACTTTCTTAGAAAGACTAAGTTCTCAGAAACTTAATCTTCTCAGAAAGCATTTTCCGCTGCAAACTCTTAATCATACCTTCTGAGTAAAAACAGCTTTCTAAGTAAAAGTTTTAAGAAGCAATTTTAAAACTTGCACGATTCAACCCCCCCTTCTCGTGCACACATACACTTTCAATTGGCATCAGAGCTCGGTCCTTAAGGGGTTGAGCACTTCGCAGTGTCAAGGAAAAAGATCCACGAAGGGAAATATGAACTCACCAGCTGCATTCATATCAGATGGGGCTTCAATAAACAGACCTCCGATGTTTCTCGGAGACAGCTTCGACTACTGGCGTGACAGGATGACGTTGTTCATCAAGCACACCAGTTTGGACTTATGGGATAGGATCGAGAATGGAGACTATCAGCCTCTGCAGACAATCACAGAGGACGCTGTGGTTGCAACAGATGCTGAGCCAGGAGTGGCACCTCCAGCACTCAGAACCTATACAAGACGAGTCCCTAAGGATGAATGGACTCAAGAAATGAAGGAGAAGATACAACTTAACTTCAAAGCCAAATATATTCTCCTCTGTGCTTTACCCAAGGTAGAATATGACAAAATTGTGTCATGTGATACTGCACAAGAGATTTGGGAAAGACTTCACATGCTGCATGAAGGTAATGACGAAGTCAAGGAAACAAAAATCTCAATGCTCGTACACAAATACGAGTCCTTCAGCATGCAGCCTGAGGAAACTATTGACAGCATGTCAATAAGATTTCTCCATATTATCAATCAGCTGAAAGTCTTGGGAAAGACGTATTCAAACGCTGAGATGGTAAGAAAAATCCTCAGAAGTCTTTCTGCAAAATGGCGCCCTAAGGTCACAGCAATCCAGGAAGCCAAGGATCTAAATCAGCTAGGCTTGGATGTACTCTTTGGTTCGCTCAGAACACATGAGATCGAACTGGAAGGGTTGCTCGGAGGACCATCCGCTTCCTCCAGACCTCAGAAGGGATTGGCCCTGAACAGTCAAGTCAGGAAGTCTTCCAAAGCTTTCAAAGCTGAAGAAGCTTCTGAGTCTGACAATGATAAAGGCTCAGAATCCGACGAAGACGACATCTCTCTCCTAGTAAAGAAAATGAAGAAAGCCTGGAGAAAGAGGCCAAACAAAAGCAAGGAATTCACTCATAAGAAAGGAAAGTCAAAGGCTTCAGATGCCACATGCTTTGGATGTGGAGAAAAAGGCCACTTCAAGACGGAGTGCCCACAAAACAAAGGGAAGAAGAAATTCATTCCCAGAAAGAAAAAGAAGGCAATGGCTGCAACCTGGAGTGATTCAGAAGACGAAGCTTCTGAAGCAGCAAGTGAGGAAGAAGAAGCAAATGTTTGCTTCATGGCAGGAACTGACTACATTCTGGAAACAGAATCTGAGTCAGAAGAGGTACAAAATTCTCCTCCTCTTTCATACTCATACGATGAGCTCTCAGAACTCTATTATGATCTTCTGAAAGACTCAAACGAGTTAGCTAACAGTTTCAGCGACCTCAAAAAATCTTTTAAAAACACAGAAGCTGAAAATGCAAGACTAACTCAAGAAGTTCAGAATCTAAGGCTTGAAAGAGACGACTTCAAAGGTAGATACCTTGAAAGTCATGATCTGTATCAAGCATTAGAAAGTTTGTCTTCAATCACAGTAGAAAAGGCTGAAAAGGCCATGATCGAACTGCAAAAGACAAATGAACTTCTAACCTCTGACTTAGTTAAGATGGTAAATGGTGAAAAGATGCTAAGTCTTTTGCTTGGGGGTCAAAGACCCTATAAAGACAAAAGCGGTCTTGGATATGAAGAAGTCTTTGAACCACATAATCTTGATCCACTCTTAACTAAATCACCCCGCATGTGCATTGCATGTTTTAAGAGTGGTCATGGTTCTGAAAAATGCCCTATGTTAAAAAAGGGAAAAATCTCTAAGCCTCAGAAGGCTAAGAAGAAAACTCAGAAAGCAAAATCTTCTAAGAAGACTGACCCCTCTCAGAAGGGTAAAACTTCTCAGAAAGCAAGTGCTTCTGAAAAGGGGAAACAAAAGGTCTCTGACTCTCAAAACCATGACCCTTCTAAGAAAAGAAGGCAAAAATCCAAGAAAGCTAACAAGCAAGGACCCAACAAAGAATGGGTACCTAAATCTGTTAACTTTGTGACTGCAGGTGCATCATCAAGCGCTGCTCCACCACCACGATGAGCAGTGGTACCTTGACAGTGGCTGCTCAAGGCACATGACTGGAAGCAAGCACTGGTTCAGAAGTCTCAAGCCCAAGAAAGGCGGAACAGTGCGATTCGGTGATGGCGCTAAGGGGAGAGTCACTGCAATCGGAGATGTTGGTAAGGATTCCTCTCACCAAATCTCAGATGTATTTTTGGTCGATGGCTTAACTCACAATCTATTAAGCATTAGTCAATTTTGTGACAAAGGCTTAAAGGTTGAGTTTTATGCCAAGTATTGTCATGTGATTAATCTCACAAATGACAAGATCATTCTGGAAGGAAAACGTGTTGGTAACATTTATGTTATCCATCTGGATGATCTAAAGGATCAAAATGTGGAATGCCTTGTCTCTGTCCAAGAAGACAAATGGCTATGGCATAAGAAACTTGGTCATGCCCATATGAGACTTCTTTCTGAACTCTCTCAGAAAGGACTTGTAAAGGGCCTTCCCAGAATTAAGTATCAGAAGGATGCAACCTGCGACTTCTGTGAAAAAGGGAAACAGACCAAGGCTTCCTTTCCCAGTAAAAGTGGTATTTCTACTCAGAAACCACTGGAACTGCTCCACATGGATCTATTCGGACCAACCAGAACAGCTTCCCTTTCTGGAAAACGCTATGGTCTTGTCATAGTGGATGATTACTCCAGATTCACTTGGGTTTTCTTTCTAGCTTCTAAGGAAGAAACTTTTGAGAAGTTCAAAGCATTTGCGAAAAGAGTTTCAACTGAAAAAGATTCGCACATTCATGCCATTAGATCAGATCATGGTGGTGAATTTGAGAATCATGCCTTTGAAAAGCTTTGTGAAAATCTGGGCATAGCTCACGAATTCTCATCTCCCAGAACTCCTCAACAAAATGGAGTAGCTGAGAGAAAGAATCGAAGCCTTCAAGAGATGGCAAGAACAATGCTCTTAGAAAGTGGACTTTCAAAAGGCTTCTGGGCTGAAGCAGTAAATACTTCATGCTACATTCAGAATCGAGTCTTTCTAAGACCAATTCTGAAAAAGACACCTTACGAGCTATGGAAGAATAAAATACCAAACATTTCTTATTTCCATATATTTGGTTCTTCTTGTTTTATTCTCAACACAAAGGACAAACTCTCCAAGTTTGATCCTAAGTCCGATGATGGATACTTCCTAGGATACTCCTCAGCCTCTAAAGCTTACAGAGTATATAACAAAAGGAGTAAATGTGTTGAAGAGACAATCCATATTAAGTTCAAAGAACTTAGTAAGGACCTGTCTCAGAAAGGTGCTGACTTAGAAGATGAATTTGAGAAACTCAACATCTCTTCTGAGAAAGCCAAAAGGAAAATTCTTATAGATGATGAGACTGACTTCCAACCTATGGAACAATCATCTAAAGAAAAATCTAGTAACATCATCAAAGCTCCAGAACCTAGAGAATCTACTTCTCCAAATACAATGGAACCTAGATTCTCAGAAGGACAAGCTTCTGATGACTCAGAAAGAGAACCTTCTGTGTCTCGTTCTCAGAACCCTACTCCTAAAGGGATCAGAGGTTCAAGAGACTTGAAGAACATTTCTCAGAATGAAGTCTTGGGCAATCCAGAAAGTGGCGTAAGAACCAGAAGGAACTATACAAATCTTGCTATGGTCTCTGAACTTGAACCAGATTCCATAGAAGAGGCGTTAGATGATCCTAGCTGGGTAAATGCCATGCAGGATGAACTTGACCAATTCGAGAGAAATCAAGTTTGGAAACTAACTCAGAAACCCAAAGGCAAGAGTGTCATTGGGACTAAATGGGTGTTTCGAAACAAACTTGATGAAAACGGTCAAGTCGTGAGAAACAAGGCAAGATTGGTTGCTCAAGGGTACAACCAACAAGAAGGGATAGACTATGATGAAACTTTTGCTCCAGTCGCAAGATTGGAAGCTATCAGAATGTTGCTAGCTTTTGCTGCACATAAAGGTTTCAAACTCTATCAGATGGACGTTAAGTCTGCCTTCTTGAATGAATATCTTTCTGAGGAAGTTTATGTAAAACAACCTCCTGGTTTTGTGAATGATGCATTCCCGAATCATGTATTCAAGCTTACAAAGGCTCTCTATGGTTTGAAACAAGCCCCAAGAGCTTGGTACGATAGATTGAGCTCTTTTTTGCTTAAAAACGGATTCTCAAGAGGGAAAGTGGACACAACTCTTTTTACGCTCTCAGAAGACTCTGGCTTCTTGATTGTCCAGATTTATGTTGATGACATAATATTTGGCGCAACCAATGAATGCCTTTGCAAAGAATTTTCCAAGCTTATGCAAGGTGAATTCGAGATGAGCATGATGGGAGAATTAAAATTCTTCCTAGGATTGCAAATCAAGCAAGAGTCGGAAGGGACAGTCATTCATCAAGAGAAATATACCAAGGAACTTCTGAGGAAGTTTCTGATGGATAAGGCCAAACCCATGAGCACTCCCATGCATCCCTCTCAAGTAATTGACTTGGATGAAGATGGTGAGAAAGTCTCAGAAAGCAACTATCGGGGGATAATTGGCTCACTTCTCTACTTAACTGCCTCCAGACCAGATATCCAACTCAGTGTTGGGATCTGTGCTAGATTCCAGTCTAAGCCCAAGCAATCACACTTGACTGCAGTTAAGCGAATTTTACGATATTTAAGTGGAACTACTAATCTTGGTCTTTGGTACGAGAAAGGTTGTTCTTCTGATGTTGTAGGTTACTGTGATGCCGACTACGCTGGAGATAGGATAGATCGCAAAAGCACAAGTGGCTGCTGCTACTTCTTTGGAAAATGCTTGATCACTTGGTCTTGCAAGAAGCAAAATACGATCGCCCTGTCAACTGCTGAAGCTGAATATGTATCTGCTGCGAACTGCTGTTCTCAGATGCTCTGGATTAAGAATCAGCTACTTGATTATCAAATAAGGTATACCAAAATCCCTATCCTCTGTGATAATACAAGTGCTATCAACTTAGCTAAGAATCCTATTCAGCATTCTCGATCCAAGCACATTGATATAAAACATCATTTTATTAGGGATCATGTGCAAAAAGGCGACATTGAACTCAAATTTGTTAATACTGAGGATCAAATCTCAGATATATTTACAAAGCCTTTACCCGAGGATCGTTTCAATGTTCTGAAAGGATTTCTCAATCTAAGATGTTTCTAAGTGCTTTGAAATTTAAAAAAAAACTCTCTCTTAGAAACCCCCCCTTAGTCCTAGTTTAGACTCTGAGACGAACAATAGAACTAAGCTTCTGAGCTAGAAGTAGGAAAACACAAAAAACTCTATCTGAGAAAATTTGTTCTCAGAAGACTCATCTCTGAGAAAGGAGATCTTCTGAAACATCTCTCAGAAGGAGGATTTCTCAGAAGGACCACCTCTCTCAGAAAGGTACCTTCCGAGAAATAAGTTACCAACGGTAACTTTTGGATAAGTGGCAGGAAACGGCTAGTTACAAGCCATGTCTATAAATATTCATAGCATTGTTTCATTTGAGCATTTTACGCTCAAAAACTTACCAAAACTCTGTCAAAACCTCTCCTCGCTTTCTAATCTTCATCTGCTCTTTCTCTCTCTCTCTCTTGTTCTTCTCTATCTCTTCTCATACCTCAAACCTTTCCTTCAAATGGCCGTCTCTGGAGAAATCAAGGGCTTCATGAGAAACAATCTCAATGAGATATCCGAAGATATTCTCTATGACAATGAGGAAATGCAATCCCTATTCCACAAGACTTATCTCCCACGGAATCTTGCCATGGGAAGGGTATTGCCTCTCAATGTCTACAATCAGGTGGACGAAATCCAATTCACCTTCCTCAAGCAACCTGGATGGCCAGCCATGATGAGCTCTGAGGACGTGTGCTACCCAAATGTGGTAAGAGCTTTCTATTCGCAAATAGAAAGGTTCACCAACAAAGGGGTCAAGAGCAAGATTGGTGACCAACAGATCCGCTTCTCCTCCTCTGACATCAACAAAGTCTTCAAGACCTTGAATGGTGGCGCCGTCATCGCTGACGACCCAGAATGGGTCAAGGAGGTAGATGACTCGGAAGAAGAAGTCGTGACACTTCTGACTGGTAGCAACAGCCTACCACTCAAGGGAGTAAAGGTGCCTCATCTCACGTAAGAGGCTAGAATCATCTTCTCCGTTGTGCAACATACCCTTCTCCCTCGGATTGGAGACATGGGGAACGTTACCACCATGGATGCCTGCCTGCTGTACCATCTATTGAAGAAGGAAAGAGTAGATTTTGGGAGGATGGTGCTCAACTACATGATGCACCAGGCTCATCCAAAGAGGGCTCTCACAAGTCTACCTTACGGTAGCCTTCTGACCAGAATCCTCAACCATTTCTCATTCCCACTTGAAGACTATGAATACGTCTTCAACCACAGTAAGTTCTCCATGGTCACCTTCAACAACATCAAGAAGAAAAAGGTACCAGATACGGGGGCACCTAAGAAGAAGGAGGAAGCAAAGCCTTCTAAGGGAGCTGCTGGTCTCATCCAGCCCTCTAAGGCTGAGAAAGGAAAGGAAAAGGTTTCCGATCCTCCAGAAAAGAAGAAGAAGAAGCAAAAGGTGACTCATCCTTCTCCAACAAGGGTGACACGGAGTATGGCTTCTGAGGAAGCTCAGAAGACTCCTCAGAAGGCTCCTACGATTGTTGAGGCTGCTGAAGACTAAGAAGAAACAACATCTGAGCAACCCATGACCAGAAAAAGGAAAGCACCTCCCACTCTCCAAGTCCCAGACGTGCCACCAGAAGGGAAAAAGAAACGTGGTCGTTTGGTAAAAGCTAACTCTAAAACTCCACCCTCATTTCTTCACTCTTCTTCTACTTCAATTCCTATTTCTGATTCTGTTGATGGTTTTAAACCCACCAAATTTAAAACTAAACTCCTACATTCCTTGAAATATCAGGGAAAAACTCACAAAGGAGTGGGGATAAAAACCACCAAGAAACAGAGCCCGCCAAAGACGACGGGTAAAGAAATTGTAGCTGTTACTGCTACTGCTGCCACCACCGCTGCTGCTACTGCTGCTGCTGTTGAAGAAGAAGCAGAAGCTTCTCATCACTCCTCTCCATCTGGAAATGTCTCCCCCACCAGAGAAGACATTCAGGGGCATGGAGGAAATGTCGCTGATTCCTCTTCCGAGGAAGAAGATGCGGCACGCTTTCGCATTGAGCATCGCACTCCAGATGCTGGAAGCTCTAAGAAAGAGCCCCAGAAGAAGCCATCTGAGGTTTCTATGGTGGAACTTTCTGAGGCAACCACAACTGAAGTTGCTACTGTAAATGCTGAGTCATTGGCTCAGACGATGCGTGACGTCCAGAAGGCTCTGGATCAACCTTCTGAGACTCCAGAAGCTGCTCAGATGCAACAGCAACAACAACTACAGCATGAGAAAGCCTTAATTGAACCAACTTCTGAGGTTGGTCTCCTCTCTACTGAGATCCCTTTGGAACATGAGGAAACTCATGTCTCAACACATGATGTAGTGCCAGGGACCACCAGCACTGGGCTCAGCTCAGAGGTGGGCGCTGACGCTACCATGGCTGCCGGAGTTGCAGCAGTTGAGGCATTTGTTGCCCACAGTTCCTCAGAAGGAACTCAATCTGAGAAGGACTCTCAGAAGGAACCTACGGTTCCTCCTCAAGATATAATAGAGGTTCCTCCTACATCCTTTGATCAACAAGGTCCCACTTTCTCAATAACGGACTCAATGATTGGTTCCGGCTTTCAGCTGGGAAGGATGGTAGTCACTCCACCCTCTGTGCAATTTCGGCCTTTCTTTGGTCGAACTGAGAAGTTGAAGTGCATTGAAGCCATGCATAGCCAAATATCAACCTTCAACCTCCCAGACGAGGCTCAGACTTCTGGTGCTATGGAGCAACCATCAGCTAGGCAACCCTCTGATCTAGACCTTGCTCTAGTTGCTGAGGATACTCAAAGGCAGCCTTCGATTGAACTTGCTGCTATTGAAGGTAAAGCTGTCCAAGAAGAAGGACCTCCTGAATATCAAACGAGGGATATAATCGATGAAGTCCTTGAGGCTGAAGTCTCTCGTCCTCCTTCATCTCAACCCTCCTCTTCTCAACAGCCTTCCACTGCCTCTGACCTTCCTCCAGAATGCGACTCAGAGCGAAATTCTTATGGAGATATGCCAGCTGCTACGCTACATTGCCAGAAGGCAGTAGTTCTAAGTCAATGATGGCGTTTATGTCTTAGCCACCCTTTTTGATGTAACAAAGGGGGAGTAGATGAAATGATAAAATTTTTGTACATTGGCTATCATAAACACTAGGCTAGAACTCAGGGGGAGCAACAACTTAGGGGGAGCCAAACATTTTGTATCTTTACAAAACTATAAATGAAAAATCATTATTTTGGCATCTCATGTTTTTACCTATCTTATGCCTATCTTTTATTATTTATTTTTTGGCATCTCTTGATTTACTTAGCTTGGTATTTCTGAATCTCATACATACATTTATCATGAAATACATGCTATGTGATTGATAATCTCAAACAGAAATCATACTTTGCATACCTGAACTGTTGATTATCTCAGCCTTCTAAGAAAATAACGAAGCCTTCTCTCAGAAAGCTAAATTAGTTTCTAAGAAAGCAAAAGTGAATTCTGAATAAGTTGTGAACTTACTCAGAAACACTTCTGAACTTAAGCAAAATTATTATCTTAAGACTTAAGTTGTTATCATCAAAAAGGGGGAGATTGTAAGCTCCAGAACCCTTCTGAGAGAATTAAGCGTAATTCTCTTAGAATTATGAAAGTTTTAATGATAACAAGGTAAGCCATAAGTATAAAATTTTACTTAAGGTTTTGCTAATATGTGCGCTAAGTGTCTCAGAAAGCTATAAATTATTGCAATGCCATGAGCAAAAACCAAGACAAAACATCAAGTAACCTCGAGATCAATTGATAAAATCATAGCGCCAAAGATATCAGAAAGGACATCTCAGAAGCGCAGAAGGTGAAAACATGTTTATGAGGAAAGAACACTGTCGCCTCAGAAGGGTCTCAGAAGACCTCGCGACTAGTAGTTCTCAGAAGTGTCTTCCCTCAGAAGGTTAGCCTCAGAAGTCCGTACAACTCTTAGAAGGTTGGACTCAGAAGCAACCAAGTGTCTGGACTCAAGGAAATGCAAACAGACTCAGAAAGCTCGCTACAACTAGCCAAGGAAGTGGGAACACGCGCACTGTGCAGTTCTGAAAAGTTCCTCATTTTGCGCTGACTGTAGCAGGGAGCCGTTCTGAAAAGGACACAGCCACATAAGCAAAGTGAAAGTCTCTAATTTCGCGGCTCTTTGATGCCTATATATATGAGTTCAATTCCAGAGCAATTTGACGAAACTCTTGCACCAAAACTCTTGATTAAACGTGCCAAAACTCTGTTGAATTGAAAATCATTTTGCGAAAACTTAGAACTTTCTCAGAAAGACAATTTTTACGAAATTGTTCTTCTAACTTTGCAAAATCTTCTAGTTCTGAATTGGTGTAAATTCTTACATTTGTAAGTTAACTCTAGAAGTCTACTAAGTGTAAAACTAGGTTTGTAACTTAGTCTTGGTAGTTGTTTTCGATCAAAACAAACCTTCGAAAAACGCTAAGTCCTTCTTTGTGTGAAGGCAGTTTTAAGTCCTCTAGTGTTTGAGGCAAGGTTCAAAGTCCTTAATTGTTTAAGGCAAGGAAGTCCTCTAGTTTGAGGCAAGGAAGTCCTCTAGTTTGAGGCAAGGAAGTCCTCTAGTTTGAGGCAAGGAAGTCCTCTAGTGTGAGGCATAGAAATCCATTTCGGGTTGTGAAGTGGTGGAAGTCCTTTACTTAGTAAAGGCAGTGTTGTCTGAGAAGGCACATTAAGAAGAATATCTAAGAACTCTCAACTGAAGGTTGAGGACTGGAGTAGGTTGGTTATAACCGAACCAGTATAAAATTCCTTGTGTTAAGCTTTCTCCCTAACTCATTACATGTCAAATCTTTGAGAAAAACTCTATCACAACTTTAATTAAGAGGTCTCGTGAAAACCTTATTGATCAAAATCAGAAAGCTTTTAAGAAACTCAAACCTTAAGTCGTTTTCTTAAAATCTCTCAGAAAGGAACTTTCTTAGAAAGACTAAGTTCTCAGAAACTTAATCTTCTCAGAAAGCATTTTCCGCTGCAAACTCTTAATCATACCTTCTGAGTAAAAACAGCTTTCTAAGTAAAAGTTTTAAGAAGCAATTTTAAAACTTGCACGATTCAACCCCCCCCCCTTCTCGTGCACACATACACTTTCACACCGACCCCTAGACATGAGCTCATCCTAAACTATATTGGGGAGAGGGGGTACTCACCTTCCTTCAGTGATAGAGTTGCATGTGGAGGTTGCCACACCTCCCTCAGCAACAACTACCACATGTCGAAGGTTACATGTGTTTTACTTTAATCTTTGAACTTTAACTTTTTCACCTTCCCACAGTAATGGAGTTGCATGTCAAGGTTTAACTCACCTCCCACAGCCACAACCATCACATGTCGAAGGCTACTTATAACTCATATTCATTCACATAGTCATGCATAATCACATAGCATCAAGTCATATAGTTCACATAGACATCACATAACATCATAACATTCATTAAACAACATATTTACAGCATACAATGCATGATTAACTCATATATATCAGTTACATAAGTTTTAGAACGCATTAGGGTGCATAAAGGGTCAAAACAGTTCATTTTCGCACAAACAACACTGTTGTAATTGATTACACGGGTTGGTAATCGATTACTGTAATCGATTACACAGACTGGTAGTCGATTACTGTAATCGATTACGCAGCTCTGTAATCGGTTAACAGAGAATAACGTTTTCTCGCGATTGGGATTTCGGGCATCGTAATCGATTACGAAGTCGTAAAATACGATTCTTGGGTTTCCAAAACACGTTTTTCAATAACCATTGGCCAAAATATGAACCTAACATCGTCCCAATCGATAGAAAACGTTGCCATACCAATTCCAATCATGAAAATACGTTTAAAACACTTTCCAATTTGTAAAACCCCTTTCTTTTTCAAAACCAATTTCATAAATCAACCCTTTCATGAACCATAATGGGAAAAACAACGAACAACATTCAAAACTTCATCAACTCATAATATACATGAAATTCCATGACATTTATAATGCCTAACCCCTACCTCTTGAAGACAACTCTTGCTCTAGACAAAACCCTAGCTTCACGAACGGCCCGACTCCAACGATGACCCTTTCCGGAGAAATACAACCGGTAGAAACGTCCGGCTCGGTGAGAGGTTCAAGAATATATAATTATTTTTGGGATTAGGTGAGTATTTGTGGGTGTTTCTTGACGTGGAGTGACTATGGCTTTGAGAGCTTTTGAGAGAGAAAGCTATGGAGGCTCTGGGATGATGAGAGAGAGTTTTCTGACTGAATGAGGTGGAAAATAAGGTTTACTTTCGTATATACTGAGCTAATAGGGTTTAAGAGTCATCGTGGGGCCCGCTCGTCACTGAAAACATCCGAAAACACATTCTGCGCACGTGGTAATCGATTACGTCGAACTTGTAATCGATTACCGTAATCGATTACACGGTTCTGTAATCGATTACAGGCCTCTAAAAAACACCAAATATGAAACTCGACTTGTTGTAATCGATTACCAAAGAGCTGTAATCGATTACTGGGCCTGGAAAGTGCCCCAAAACACTTCTAAAGCTTCTCAACTCATACAATAACATACACACATACATAGCAACTTATCATAACAGCAAAACATACATGAACACTCATCAAAACACATAACATGGATACTTTAATCTATGGGAAACATGTTCACTCAAATCCAATTAAGTTCCAATTAAAGTCCATTACCCTTAATTTCCTTTAATTAGGACTTAATAAAGATCGGGGTGTTACATGTGTATGCAATGATAAACTGTAAAAACAATAATAATAAAAGAGTAGGGAAGAGAGAAAGCACACAAAGAGATTTTATACTAGTTCGGCAACGTGCCTACTCTAGTCCCCAGGATACACTTGAGAGTTCACTATCACCACCAACACTAGGTGGAATTTCCTGCCTCTGCTACACCACAAAGGACTTCAACCTGCACCTTCACCAAGGTGACTAACTGCATTTGAAAACACAAAGGACTTCCCTTACACCTCCAACTAAGGTGACTCACTGCCCTTGCAAACAACAAAGGACTTCCCTTGCACCAACAACTAGGTGACTCACTGTCTTTGACAACACAAAGGACTTCAACCTTGCCTTCAACACCGAAGGAATTTCTACCCTTGCCTTAGACCCTCTAAGGACTTCTTGCCTTACAAAAATAAGGACTTTGTATAAAAGATATGATTTTTACCAATCAAGAACTTAGATGCAACTAAGTTGGAACCTTGATGGATTTTTCTCTCAAAGAAAAACTAGCAAAGCTAGGATAAACAATAAAGCTCACTCTTTTAAGAATTACAACCTTTACCCAAATAAAAATAAGAACTTGAGGTCTAGAGGTTGAAGATGAAGAGAAATAAGGATTCAATTCGACAGAGTTTTGGCACTTGTAAGCTTGGGTAGTCTCTTGAATTCTTGGGCATTGAGGTCTTCTATTTATAGAGAAAAGAGAGCCTCAATTTCGAAAATCATAGGCTTGATCTCCACCCTTGATTTGAATTTGTAATCTCTTGATCCAATGGTGAGAATTCCTTGATATGATTTGAAATTTGATCTTCCAAAAATAGAAAAGTCAAATAAGAGGAAGTTTCATCTTGGCCATTGATTCAAATAATTCCCTTTAATCCAAAGGTTATTATTTGATCTTAAATATGGAAACTTTGTAACCAAGAATTAAAAAAGAGGAAACTTCATCTTGGCCCTTGAATTTGAATTGTGCCTTGATCTTGTGGTGTGCATTGCTTCGACATTTTTTCACACAATCTTGCTAAATCAAGCGAGTTGTATGCGCCACTTTTGGAGAGAGAAAGGCTAGGGTTATTAGCTTTTCTTGCTCCACAAGTGTGCCTCCATGTTGGTACAATTAGGATTTCATAATTTCTCATTTTTTGAAAATCCTAAATCACCAAACATGGTCTTCCAGGGAATCTTCTGAATGTAGATTCTTGAATCTTGAATATTCTTGAATCTTGAGGCTTGAGATTCTTCTGGAGTCTTGAGATTCTTCGGGATCTTGATAGAATCTTCGGGAATCTTCTAGAATCTTCGGGAATCTTCTAGACTTGAAATTCTTGACAGAATCTTCTGAGTTCTTCTAACTTCGTGTAGAATCTTCAACAAAATCTTCTGGTCCAAGCATGGAATCTTCTGTGAATCTTGTAGATTCATATATAATCTTTAGGAGGCTCACAGAATCTTTTTAAAGTGTTCGTAAAAATATTCTGTTACTTAAATGCAAGACATATTCTAGAATAAATTCTAGATATTTATTTTTAAATCAATTGCATTTAATTCTCCATACAAGATCTTTCTAGATTTCCCACATATATATATATATATTTCGAAATTATTGTTTAATAATATGTAAAATAGAGATTTGATATTGTTTCTCTATTTTTGATATGTATATTTCGAAAATATGTATATATATATATGATACATGAATATTTAAATAGAGATATTTGGTAAAGAAGATTCTCTATTTAATTCCATGTATTTTCCATAAATAAATTTTTAGGAAATCATAGAGTCTTCCAATCAAACTTTCCTTAATTAGAAAAGCTTTGACTTGGTCTTCAAAAATCAAAATAACTTGTACGCCAAGCTATATGTATGCGCCAACTTTGATGATCCATGGTGGTCAAGATGTGTCTTTTTATTTTGACAAATAAATTAAATCCTAAAACACACTTAACAAATCATTAGTCAAACCAAATTAAAACTTTTATTTTAATTAAGAATTTTATCACTCAAAACCTTCAATGATGAGGTAAAGGGTTCTTGGAGCTAACAATCTCCCCCTTTTTGATGATAACAATTCCAATTGAAATAAAGGTTTTGATTTGATTAACGGTGAAAATATTTTCTTAAGACATGAAGCCTTAGGAAATTATTTTCTAAAAAAAATAAAGTAATCAAAGAGAAGAGAGAAGGCCAGAAGGGTAGAAATAAAAAGATGTAAACTTTGATAAAAACATAAACCTTAATTGAGAAAAGAAAAGAACATGTTACATGAATAAAAAACATAAAAACATAAAACGAAAATAACAAAGAAAATAACAAAGTGCAAGAACTTTAAAAAGAACTTTAAAAACTAAAAACAAAGTTTTAAAAACAAGAAAATTTTAAGCTCCCCCTAGAGCAAGTGAATGTGTTCTTGATGTTCTTGAAAAGAAACTTGAACTTGGGTCTTCAATTTTCTTCAATCTCGTGAACCTTTATCTTCAAATCTTCTTCTCCCCCTTTGTTACATCAAAAAGGCTTAAGCTTACTTCTTGAGAATTTGAAGAATATAACGGAACTCTTTAATAGTCACATTCTCTTGAGATAGAATATTAGACTCTTCAAGTTTGAAGAACTTGAGCATCCTCTTCAAGATTTTTGTATGAATTAAATTCCCTTCAACTTGAAATGCATGAAGAAAAATCTTTTGGAGAGTATCTTGATCAAGTAACATAGGCTCCCCCTGAGAAGTACTTTCTTCTTGGTTGATGAACAGAGGAGGGTTTGTTGCAGGCCATAGAATATCTTCTTCTTTCTCAGTAAAGTCATGCCCGAATGGAGCATCACTTTTAAACAACGGTTCATTCTCATCAAGACATGGATTCTCTTCAAAAAACTTATCAATGTCTGACGGAATTGATGAAGGAGGTGTAGGAGAATGAGAAAAAGTGTAAGAACCTGTTGTAGCCTTTTTCAAGAGAGGTGTAGGTGTCTTCTTCTCAATGTCTTCGACATCCCCAGCAAAAGACCGGCTCTTTCTTTTTAGGCATGATTGATTTGGAAAGTCAAGATATGATTGAGGACAAAATAACTCGAACCTTTCCATATCCATCTTCTTATCCAAGAATATTCGGGTTAGCATTCTTCCATAAGGAAGAGACGAATTTCTGGATTTTGTTGAATCAATCATGAAGTCGAAGAAAAGCTTACCAAGATCTATCTTTTTAGAGGTAAGGAGGAAGAATATCAGCATAGACTCTCTTGGTGACAAGATGTCGCTAGTGTCTTGTGTAGGAAGCAACACTTCATGGACCACTAGGAGCAATGTCTTCGCTTTGTAGCATAAATTATGTACCTTGATATGATGAGGGTGCATGTTATTTTTTGTTGCACAGAATTAAGGACACATACTCCTTCTTAATCTTCTCATCAAGAAACCAACGTGCTTTGTTGGTGATGATCATTCCGTCATAGTCGAAATTGAAAACACGAGCAAAAGTATTTTCAGATACATTGAATGGTTGAGAACCAATATTGCCTACCCATCCGAGGTAACGATCATACTTTAGAGATGAGTAGAGTGCTTTGACGGCAGTAAGGTAAATCATCTCTTCTTCCATGACAAGAGATAGTAGACTCTTTTGTTGCATAAGGACTTCTTTGAGAAAAGGCATGCTATGAAGAGATTCCTTTTGGATTACCTTTTCTATGGAAATGTCCCTCACGAGGAAGAATTGCTCAAATCTTTCTTTTGCTATAGGGTCAGAGAATACTCTCTTTTTAGCATCCATACATATTTTATGTTGCAAACAAAATTCATGGTTGCTTGAAGGTTGAAAGGATGTGTATAAGGTTGTGTATGGGATGGTGTATGTGTGTGTAGAAAAGAATAGGAGTAGAAAAGAAATCTTGTTGTGTTTGATGGCTGAGGGATGAAAGAATATATAGATGATGTATGGAGGGGGGTATGGTGTGAAAATTAGAGGGGAAAAGGAGGGAAAATCTAAAAAAATTTTGCTAGGATTTTCCATGTGAATATCTCTCAAAATATTCTTAGAAATAGGCATTGTATATCAAGAAAGAATAAACAATATTTCCCAATATTATCATTTAATTTAAATGACAATAATTTAAGAAAATAAGATTTATTTTTCAAGAGAGAGAGAGAGAGAAATTCAAATCATATATATGTAGGTAATAATGAGGGTAAATCAAGAAGATATAGTGTGGAAAATAAGGATATGTAATGATTTATCATAAAAGATCTCTTCCACCAAATCTAGATTTATTCTAGATATAATTTATTTAAATCCAAATAAAAGAAATTTTAATTTTCAATATCATTATTTAATAATAAATAACAATATTTGGAAAATTAAAATATCTTCACCATAAATACCATATATAGGGCGAAAATTTGATGCTATATGGGTCTTCTTGGATTTTAATTTTTCTTCCATGAGGCCCATGTAGAGGCATGAGAGGCTCATTGACTTTATCAAAGCCCATAATTATTTTTTTATGCCCAATCATCTTAACATAAGCCTTTACGGCTTGCCTAAGGCCCAAAGCCCATCAGTTGTTCGAGGCCCAGTTAAGGCCCAAAACACGATTAAGGCCCAAGGCCCATACGAAAGCCCATTAACTTTTCTTCATTACGGGTGGTCTTCATATAGTAATTAGCAATACTGTACACCCGGTTTCTTCAAATGATCTTCAAAAAGTCTTCAAATGAGGTTCAGAAAAATTTTCCGAAGCTCATATGTCTTCTAAAATAGTCTTAAAAAAATTATTCAAACTCTTGAGACAAGCTCAAGGCCTTCAAAAAGTCTTCTAATTGTCTTCAAAAAGTCTTCTAATTGTCTTCAAAAAGTCTTGGACTAGGCACATTTTATTCAAAAATGGCCCACAGTGTAGTTGTCTTCATAGGTCTTCAGTTGACCTTTTTTTTTTTGTCTTCAACCAAGTGTAGAATAATTTAGGTCTTCAATTTGTAGATCAGTTGTAGATTGTAGATCTTCCCCTTTTTGTAGATCGTTACATACACTCACTTTTTGGGGTATACTTAAAGCTTTTAATTTTCAAAAAGATTTTCGAAAATAGTTTTTAAAAGCTCTTTAGGTTAAGTAAACCTTTCAGCGTGCTAAAACGATCTTCAGCTAAAGGTTTTGTAAATATGTTAGACACTTGGTCTTCCGTACTCACAAACTTCTCAATATCGCCTTTCTGCACATGGTCTCTTATGAAATGATGTTTAACATCAATATGCTTAGACCTAGAGTGCTGAATGGGATTCTTAGCCAAAGCTATTGCACTTGTGTTATCACACATAACAGGAATTTTATCATACTTGAGATTGTAGTCAAGTAGTTGATTTCTTACCCATAAAATTTGTGTAACACATCCACCAGCAGACACGTATTCTGCTTCTGCGGTTGATAGTGCAATGGTATTTTGTTTTCTGCAACTCCATGTGATGAGTGCATCCCCAAAGAACACACAGCATCCACTGGTGCTTTTTCTGTCAACCCGGTCTCCAGCGTAATCAGCATCACAGAAACCTGTAACCACAAAGCAGATACCTATCTTGTACCAAAGGCCAAGATTAGTAGTACCTGCCAAGTATCTAAGGATACGCTTGACTGCAGTTAGGTGAGACTGTTTTGGACAAGATTGAAATCTTGCACAAATGCCAACACTTAACTGTATGTCAGGCCTAGACACAGTTAAATCAAGCAGGGACCCGATCATACCTCTGTAGGTGCTTTCAGACACCTTTTCTCCTTCTTCATCCTTGTCAATGACTTGTGATGGATGCATCAGAGTTTTCATGGGACTGCACTTGTCCATTAAGAATCTTTTGAGAAGTTCTTTAATGTACTTTTCTTGATGTATGAAGGTTCCATCAGCTTGTTGCTTGATTTGAAGTCCTAGAAAGAACTTCAATTCTCCCATCATACTCATTTCAAACTCCCCCTGCATTAGATCTGCAAACTTTCTACATAGAGATTCATTAGTAGCACCGAATACTATATCATCAACATAAATTTGCACAATTAATAAATCAGAGTTATCAGTTAGAGTGAAAAGAGTTGTGTCCACTTTTCCACGAGTGAATCCATTCGTAGTCAAGAAGCTACTAAGTCTATCATACCAAGCTCTAGGAGCTTGTTTAAGACCGTATAACGCTTTAGACAAACGATAGACGTGCTCGGGATAGGTTTCACTGATAAAACCTGGAGGTTGCTTGACGTAGACCTCTTCATTGAGGACACCATTAAGAAATGCGGACTTCACATCCATTTGATATAGCTTTATTCTTTTATGAGCAGCGAATGCAAGAAGCATCCTAATGGCTTCTAGTCTTGCAACTGGCGCGAAGGTTTCGTCGTAGTCGATCCCTTCTTGCTGGTTGTATCCTTGTGCCACGAGTCTAGCTTTGTTCCTTGTGACCTTTCCGGATTCGTCTAACTTGTTTCAGAATACCCACTTTGTGCCGATAATTGTTTTGCCCTTGGGTTTCTGAACAAGCTTCCAGACTTTATTCTTTTCGAAGTGTTCGAGTTCGTCTTCCATGGCTTCCACCCAACTGGGTTCATCCAATGCTTCTTGAACTGTCTCAGGTTCGATTTTTGAAACAAGTGCAACATTAGATTGAAATCTCAGGGATCTTCTTGTTCTTATCCCATGATATGGATTGCCAAGAACTTTGTTATCTCTAACAACTTTGAGATCGTTTATTCCGATCTTTCTTCTTAGAACGGGTTCTTGAACTTCAATAGACTCAACCCCTTGAGGAGTAGAGGGTTCTTGAGCCACAATGACTCTTGGTTCATCTCCCCCTGAATTGGGTGATTCCTTCATAACTTGATGATCATCTTCTTCAATAGGTGTTTGATCATGACTTTCGCAACCTTTGGTTGAGATAGTTAGATCCTTCAATCTTTCTTCGATGTCATCTAGATTATGTTGGATGTCTTGCTTTAGCTCCTTGAACTTGATATGGATGGTTTCTTCAACTGTCTTCCTTTGTTTGTTGTAAACCTTAGAAACACTCCGTCATCGGATTTAGAATCAAACTTTGAAAGCTTGTCCCTTGTGTTCAGGATAAAGCAAGGTGAACCAAAGATATGAAAATAAGATATATTGGGTATTCTTCCTTTCCAAAGCTCATATTGAGTTTTGTTGAGACTTTGCCTTATGAAAACACGATTTTGAATATAGCAAGTTGTATTGACAGCTTCTGCCCAAAAACCTTTTGATAAACCGCTTTCCAAAAGCATTGTTCTCGCCATCTCAATGAGGCTTCGATTCTTTCTCTCAGCTACTCCATTTTGCTGTGAAGTTCTAGGAGAGGAAAATTCGTGAACAATACCAATATCCTCACAAAGATTTTCAAAAGCATGATTTTCAAACTCACCTCCATGATCAGAACGAATGGTGGTGATGCGAGAACCTTTTTCGTTAGAAACCATTTTCGCAAATGTTTTAAACTTTGAAAACGTCTCATCCCTAGAAGCTAAGAAAATTACCCAGGTGTATCTACTATAGTCGTCAACTATGACAAGGCAATAATATTTGCCCGCAAGGGAAGCCTGTCTTGTGGGACCAAAGAGATCCATGTGAATTAGCTCAAGTGGTCTAGTAGTAGAGACTACTTTCTTACTTTGGAAAGAAGCTTTGGTCTGCTTTCCCTTCTCACAGAAATCACAGGTTGTATCCCTGTCATAGCGGATCTTGGGAAGCCCCTTGACCAAACCTTTCTGAGGTAACTCGGAAAGTAACTTCATGTGGGCATGACCCAACTTCTTGTGCCAAAGCCACTTGTCATCCTCAAAGGACGCTAAGCATTTCACATCTTGATCCAAAAGATCCTCAAGATAGATGACATAGGTGTTGCCTAGTCTTCTTCCTTCGAGAACAACTTTACCTGTCTTAAGATCAATGACGCTACAATATTTGGCTAGAAACTCAACCTTTAAGCCTTTGTCACAAAACTGACTAATGCTTAAAAGATTGTGAGTCAAACCATCAACAAGTAATACCTCAGATATTTGATGATCATCGGACTTACCAACATTTTCCTTGCCGACGATCTTGCCCTTAGCTCCATCACCGAAACACATTGTCCCCTTTTTCTTTGGTTTAACTTCTTTGAACCAGTGCATGCTTCCGGTCATGTGCCTTGAGCACCCGCTATCCAGGTACCACTTTTCATCCAGCCACCGTTGTGGTGGCTCTTGATGGTTGATTTGCGCTTGGAGTTCCTGCATTCACAGATGAAAGATTTTTAGGTACTCATACCTTCTTGGGTCCTTTCTTGTTAGCCTTTCCAGCATCTGGTTTTGGCTTTTGAGACTTCCATGTCTTTTTAGGTTTTCCCTTCCACGTGCCACCCTTGGCTTTGGAGGTAGTTCCCCTTTTAAGAAGTGGAAATTTCTCTCTGTTGTGTCCATGTTTAAAACAGAAAAGACAAGTAAGAGTTGGCTCTCTGTCTGTTGGAGGTATCAAAGTATCCTCATGAAAGACTGGAACATATTCACAGAGCACCGGAGCGTCGTTATTTCCCCGGTACTCTGAAGCAATTTAGAAGAAAGGTTTGAAAAAGGGTTTGTTGCTGAATTAATCTCGATACAAGCTTGGTAGCAAGTAGTAAGACTGACTCAGGTCGTCTCTCAAGGAATCTGTGTGGAAATCGTTGACTTAAACTTAGCAATAAATAAAAAGGGGGGTTTTTGAGTGGTTTACAAAGAAATTAAATTTGAGAGAGTAAAGACGATTGAAATAAATAATTTAAATGCAATTGCAAAATAAGTAAATTGACATGAATTGAAGGAGACAAAAAATGTAAAGAAGAACGAAAATAAAAGCTTGAATTGAAATAGACGAGAATGAAATTGGCAAAAATAAATAACAATGTAATTTAATAAGAACGAAGGGGAGCTTCAAAGAGAGCTCCCGAAAAGCAAGGATTGAATGGAAATTGCAATAATGAAAAATAAACAAAGTAGAAATTACGATAACGAGAAATAAATAAAAGACCGAAACAATGAAATAACACTGAGAGAGATGAAAAGGTGTCACCCGAACAAGCCGTAAAATAACTGAGAGCAAGAGAACTAATCCCAAATAATTATGCGAAACGATGAATGAAACAATGTATCAAAATAATGAAAAACGATGAACAAAAGATGATGAATAAAAGTTTGGAAGCTATCCTAATAAAAAGAACAAAACGGCGCTGACGTCTGTGTGCAAAGCAAAGAACTAAAAAACCTAAAATCTAATACTAATTATCTAATATGTGTCCCTCGGTGAGCGTGCCCCTTATATATGTATATAGTTATCTCCCTCTGTGTCACGTGACACTTGCTTTTATAATTCTTCCCTTTGTGTGAATTAAGCAGCACATGCGGGAATTGCAAATTGAAAGGACCGCTTGGGCGGACCTCACCACCGTCTGGGCGGTTCATCAACGTGTTGTGCTTCACGTGTTCTCGTTTAACTTGTGCACGACTGCTTGGGCGGTCCTATGACTGCCTGGGCGGTTCCACTACTGCTGATGTTATACAAACTGTGTTTTTCTTGATTTTCATTGCAATTTCGATGCATTATTTAATTACCTGTTTCTGAAAATAGCCACAACATTGAAACAAACGCATCAAACGCACCAGTGGCATCAATTAGAGTAATTAATACGCAAAATGGTACTAATACTTGAAACGGTAGTGTAAATCAATTATAGTTTAAGAAGCCAAGTTAAGCATAATTAGGAGCACACAATTACTCAAGTTATGGGGGGAAAATAGCATAAAAACGTGGTTTATCAACCTCCCCACACTTGAACAATTGCATGTCCTCATGCAACAGAGAACCAAGCACAGGTACAAAGTTTCAACATATCGGGTAAGCAAAAAGCAGCACAACGAAAACTACAGAACCTACTATATAGACATGGTTAGCAACGGTGAATGGCAGAAGTAGACTAGTAAGAAAATACAAGTTTCCAATTAACAATTATGCATTTTACAAACATGTTGGCAATTCCATCAGCAATGAGCAGGAGAATCAGGTATGAATACATGATCAGAAAGATGCTAAGCCTCACACGGATATAATGCACTCAATAACACTCAAGTGTATAGGCTAGTCCCTAGAACACACAACACTAACACTCTTTCACAGACTTGCCAAAGATGAAAATAGCCTCTCAATTCAAACTCGATGCATTAAGAAACATGCCAGAGGGTTGTAATGGGGCCAAGGTACAGGTGGGGAAAATATGGGAATGTGGACTAAGGTGGAAATCAAAATCCCATGGTTCGCCTAGTCTATAAAATAATATACAAAATGAGCATAAGGACAGAGAACCAAACAATATACACCACAAAACCCATACTTAGCAGCGATGACTCCAATTATGTACAAAGAGCCATAAAAACAAATTTATTTCTTTTTACTAAGACAAAAAGCAAATTGGACATGCAGGTTCTAAAATTTATTTATTTATTTATTTATATTTTTTTTTGTATTTTTTATTTTTTATTTTTTTATTTTATATATATATATTTATTTTCGAACCTGCTTTTCAAAAACAAAATGAGATGGCAGAAATGAAGTGCAAACTAACAAATTACTAAGAGAAATTAAGATTAAGTAAAATAAACTGTTTTGCTTTCTCCCTAACCAAATACCCAATCACTGTACACAAACCTTTCACCCCACCAATTACCCAATTTCTTCCTTTACAAGCATGTAGAACCCCCAATATAGTGCAAGACAAACCATGTTCAATTAATTTCCACAGGGTAATCATTGTTTTTCGCTTTTTAGCTTGTAATGTGGCTAATATGAACAAAGGGGAATAGGGCTCAAATTGGTTAAACAAGGGTAATTACAAGGGTAGGTCTATATGGCAGTGGGCTGAACAAGAAAATGCATGAGTCTATCATCTACATCAAGTACAGAAGAGCTGGCTATTTGGCAAGTCCAGGATCGGTGTACCTGTGTGTGTGTGCAATGAATAGTGCTGTTGAAGGCTCAAAACTAAGGGTGTACAAGCATCATACATGCATCCAACCTAATTCAAATTGCTCACAATCTAAGAACATATACAACACAATTGCCAACAGTCAACAATTTCAATCAAAACACAAGAAACAAGTATCAACTAACAGTTTAGCATCAAAACAGAACCAAAACTACCAGCTAACCAGTCCAGAGTAGTCAAAAATCAAAATATTAACTAAATACTAACAACCTAAAAGAGAAAATAAAAAATAATAAGAAATAAAAAAAAATAAAAACAAAATAAGGGAAAAGAAAGTGTTACCCCTCCCCACACTTGGGATTGTCACTGTCCTCAGTGACACAATGATGCACGGTGGAAAGTGGTATGCACACCTGGAGTCTTCAGGTGCAACTGTCTCCTCCACATCTTCAGAACTACATTAAGCAAGCAGGCATGGTTCCCAGCGGAGATACCGCCTGGGCGGCCAGCACTACCGCCTGGGCGATCAATGCAACCGCTAGGGCGGTAGAGTGCTCCGCCAGGGCGGTCGGTTTGTGCAGATCTGGACTAAGTTCAAAACAGAATATCCCTTTGTGCATTGAGTCATACCATATGTTCACACTTAATAATGCAGACAATAAAAAGAAAAGAGTTCAATTAAAACTAGAAATAAAAAGAAAATCACAAATTAAAAAGAAGAGAAAATAGTGGGTTGTCTCCCACCAAGCACTTTGGTTTAACGTCCCTAAGTTGGACGTGTAGAAGCCCCATTAGGGTGGCTTATGCTTGAATTGATCCAGGAACCTCCACCATAGCAGCTTTTTCACATTACCGCCTGGATCCCATAAGAAGTGAATCACCCCACAGAAAGTGATCATCTTCCTATGTCCAGACCCATGAGTCTTGACCCCTAGATTTCTCTTTGGGGCACAGCATCCACCCCTGCAAAAAGCATCCCTAAACTGAAAATTTTCAAGTGAGGAGGGATGAAAATCCTCACAAGAAGGGTTAGAAACAGAGAAATTAAAATTAATTAGTACCCAGCAATTCCCAATTTGAGACGGTACCGACTCCCTACAAATAGCAAGGAGTTGAAAGTCAGTCTCTAGGCAAAAATATTCATGGGTCCCAAGAATGGATAGAGGAACTTCGCATGATGGCTTTGAAACAACTGGGGAAGATGGGTTGAAACCTATAACTTCTGCCTCGCATGTTTCGTCAATCTCTCCTAGTGAAATAGTCTCTGCAGCGACTCCCTCACAAAGGGGACTCTCATCCACATGCAAAGTATCCATCGAGGTACCAAGTGGGGGCAGAGGATCTTCATAGACTACTTCCACATCCGAATCCTCTTCAACCCGCTCAGTTGGTTCGTCCACCATTGGTTTCAAGGTCTCCCAATCCAGTTGCTCAATAACATCACTCTCTTCAACAATTGGTACCTCCGGCTCCTCAAGTGAGAGTGGTTCTGGTGGTGGTGATGGTGGCGAGGGGGAAGATGGTGGTAATGATGGAGGAGGTGGTGATGGGGAGGCAGCCTGAGTTTTCAATAGTTGAATTGCTTCTCCCAAGTAAGCAAGTTCTTCGCGGATTAGTTTCATCATGGACTTTTCCTCCTCATTGCAAGGAGGGGATGATGCATGGGATTGAGGGGGTTGTGTTGGGTAGAAAGGGTCAAGGGGTGGTTGTTCGGGATATTCAATTGGGTGTGGGTAAGGGTCAGGTTCTTGGTATGTGTAAGGGTCATAATGTGGCTGAGGTTCATAATACTGGTGTGGTGGTGGTGGTTCTTGGTATGGATAAGGATTAGGTTCTTGGTATGGATAAGGATTAGGTTCTTGGTATGGATAAGGATTGGGTTCTTGGTATGGGTAAGGATTATGTTCTTGGTATGGATAAGGATCAGGTTCTTGGTATGGATAAGGATTGGGTTCTTGGTATGGGTAAGGATTAGGTTCTTGGTATGGATAAGGATTGGGTTCTTGGTATGGGTAAGGATTAGGTTCTTGGTATGGATAAGGATTTGGTTCTTAGTATGGGTAAGGATTGGGTTCTTAGTATGGGTAAGGATTGGGTTCTTGGTCTGGGTGATGGTCAAGATGATTTTTCCAAGAGGGATTATAGATGTTACCATATGAAGCATTCCCTTGATTGGGGAAATTTGTGACTGCCACTGTAGGGTATTCCTAATCCTCATGTAATAGAGGACAATTATCCGTGAGGTGGTTACTTGCACAAATCCTACATACTTGCAGAATTTCCGATGGAGGCATTGGAGCAATTGGAGCAGAGACAGAGGTTATCATATTCTGCTGGCTGAGAGCTAATTCTATCAACTGTTTTGCCAAAGTCCCTTGCTCAAAGGAACCAAATTCATCCGCCCCTTGATACGCGTATGGTGGTGGTGGTTCTTGCATCTCATATCCTGATTGACAACCTACAAAACCATGAGAATTGAATTCTTGGGACCCAAAGTTGAAGTTAGTGTTCATGTTAGTCTAAAAATATATATATATATATATATAAGAAGCGAGAAAAAGAAAAGAAAAAGAATTTTTTTATTTTATTTTTTTAATTTTTTATTTATTTTATTTATTTGTATTTTTATTATTTTCTTCGAACAGACCGCATGGGCGGTTGTCTAGCCGCTTGGGCGGTTGGCTCGGGAAAAAAATAAATAAAAAGAAAGTTGCAGAAAATAGAAATAAAAGAAAAACAAAATCTTTTTGGACATTTTTTTTTTAAGGAAGAAAAACAATTCTAGGATTAAATCAAAAATTGCCTAGATTCCCCGGCAATGGCGCCAAAATTGACAGAGCACCGGAGCGTCGTTATTTCCCCGGTACTCTGGAGCAATTTAGAAGAAGGGTTTGAAAAAGGGTTTGTTGCTGAATTAATCTCGATAGAAGCTTGGTAGCAAGTAGTACGACTGACTCCGGTCGTCTCTCAAGGAATCTGTGCGGAAATCGTTGACTTAAACTTAGCAATAAATAAAAAGGGGGGTTTTTGAGTGGTTTACAAAGAAATTAAATTTGAGAGAGTAAAGACGATTGAAATAAATAATTTAAATGCAATTGCAAAATAAGTAAATTGACATGAATTGAAGGAGACAAAAAATGTAAAGAAGAACGAAAATAAAAGCTTGAATTGAAATAGACGAGAATGAAATTGGCAAAAATAAATAACAATGTAATTTAATAAGAACGAAGGGGAGCTTCAAAGAGAGCTCCCGTAAAGCCCGTAAAGCAAGGATTGAACGGAAATTGCAATAATGAAAAATAAACAAAGTAAAAATTACGATAACGAGAAATAAATAAAAGACCGGAACAATGAAATAACACTGAGAGAGATGAAAAGGTGTCACCCGAACAAGCCGTAAAATAACTGAGAGCAAGAGAACTAATCCCAAATAATTATGCGGAACGATGAATGAAACAATATATCAAAATAATGAAAAATGATGAACAAAAGATGAAAAATAAAAGTTTGGAAGCTATCCTAATAAAAAGAACAAAACGGCGCTGACGTCTGTGTGCAAAGCAAAGAACTAAAAAACCTAAAATCTAATCCTAATTATCTAATATGTGTCCCTCGGTGAGTGTGCCCCTTATATATATATATATAGTTATCTCCGTCTGTGTCACGTGACACTTGCTTTTATAATTCTTCCCTTTGTGTGAATTAAGCAGCACATGCGGGAATTGCAAATTGAAAGGACCGCTTGGGCGGACCTCATCACCGTCTGGGCGGTTCGTCAACGTGTTGTGCTTCACGTGTTCTCGTTTAACTTGTGCACGATCGCTTGGGCGGTCCTATGACTGTCTGGGCGGTCCTATGACTGTCTGGGCGGTTCCACTACTGCTGATGTTATACAAACTGTATTTTTCTTGATTTTCATTGCAATTTCGATGCATTATTTAATTACCTGTTTCTGAAAATAGCCACAACACTGAAACAAACGCATCAAACGCACCAGTGGCATCAATTAGAGTAATTAATACGCAAAATGGTACTAATACTTGAAATGGTAGTGTAAATCAATTATAGTTTAAGAAGCCAAGTTAAGCATAATTAGGAGCACACAATTACTCAAGTTATGGGGGGAAAATAGCATAAAAACGTGGTTTATCACATATCCAAGACTTGTATGATCTTTGTAAGGTTTTTGACCTCCTAACAATAGATCGAGCATCTTAGATCCGTTCACCATTCTTTCAAGATCTTTAAGGAGAAGCGCATTAGTCTTCTGTGCATGGTACATGGCTTCCTCAGCCTTCTCCACAAGCACAGTAGCTTCTGTCTCTAGAGATTGCCAGCCCTCATACAATTTATCTTTACTGTCTTTGAGTTCTTGACATTCTTTCTCTAGTTCCTCCTTTTGAGATCTTAATGACTTATTATCTGATTCAAGGTTTTTTAAAGCTTTTTTATTCATCAGAAAATAAGTCGTTAGATTCGTTGAATCCTCTAGCAGTTCATCATAGAGGTCCGAAAGTTCCTCATACGATGGTGTCGAGTTTTCAATACATACCTCAGATTCATCTTTATCAGATTCTGAGTCTATATCATACGAAACATCTGAAGGTGTATTTGTGCACGAGAAGGGGGGGGGTTGAATCGTGCTTGTTTAAAAATTCTTCTAAAAAGATTTTCTTAGAAGACTGTTTTACTCAGAAGGGCAGATTGAAAGTTTGCAGCGGAATGACCTTTCTGAGAAAGCTAAGCTTCTGAGAGCTTTGACCTTTCTGAGAAAGTTCCTTTCTGAGTAAATTATGAAAGTGTTTTAAGATCAGTTTCACTTAAACTCTTTTTGATTTTAACTTAAAATATTTCTCAGATATGATTAAGTTAAAAGCTGTATGTGTTAGTTTTCTTAGAAAGCAAGAGTTAAAGGAGGAAAAGCTTAACACAGTGAGATTTTTATACTGGTTCGGTTTTAACTAACCTACTCCAGTCCTCAACCTTCAGTTGAGAGTTCTTTAGATATTCTTCTTATAGTGCCTTCTCAGACAACACTGCCTTTACCACGTAAAGGACTTTCACCACTTCACAAACCGAGGTAGATTTTCTTGCCTCCAACACTAGAGGACTTTCCTTGCCTTAAATCAATTAAGGACTTTTCCTTGCCTCACAAAAGAGGACTTTGATTGCCTTAAACACTTAAGGACTTTTGTTTGCCTCAAACAATCGAGGACTTAAAACTGCCTTCACACACGAAGGACTTAGCGTTTTTCGAATAGAGTTTTTGATTCGAAAACAACTACTAAGATTAAGATACAGACTTTGTTTTCTCTTAGTAGACTTCTAGATTTAACTTACAGACGTAAGAATTTACACCAATACAAAGCTAGAAGATTTTTCGCAAAGTTAGAAAAACAGTTTCGAAGAAATGTCTTTCTGAGAAAGTTCTAAGTTTTCGCAAATTATGATTTTCAATTCAGCAGAGTTTTGGCCCAATTAATCAAGAGTTTTTGCGCAAGAATTTTCGTCAACATGCTCTGGAATCGAACTCATATATATAGGCATCAAAGAGCCGCGAATTTAGAAGCTTTCACTTTGCTGATGTGGCTGTCTCTGGCTCAGAACGGCTCCCTGCAACAGTCAGCGCGAAATGAGGAACTTTCTGACTTGTACAGTGCGCGTGTTCCCACTTTCTTTTGCTTTCTGTTTCGAGCTTTCTAAGGGTTGTTGCTTTATCCATTGAGTCTTGACACTTGGGTGCTTCTGAGTCCACTTTCTGAGAGTTGTACGGACTTCTGAGGCGACCCTTTTGAGGGAGGACCCTTCTGAGGAAGGACCCTTCTGAGACCACCAGTCGCAAGGTCTTCTGAGACCTTTCTGAGGCGACAGTGTTCTTCTCTCAGAACCGCATTTTCACCTTGAGCTCATTCTGATCATCCTTTCTGATGTCTTCTGAGTGATGATTTCTTCTTTTAATTTACAAGGTTACTCATTGCTTGTCTAGATCTTTGCTCATTGAATTTGCAAAACTTTGAGCTTTCTGAGACACTTAGCACACATGTTAGCAAAACCTTAAGTAAAATTTTTATACTTATGGCTTACTTTGTTATCATTAAAACCTTCCATCTCTCTAAGAGAAATAACTCAATTTCTCTCAGAAGGGTTCTGGAGCTTACAACATCTGCCATAAAGCAGAGGTTTGCTTCCTCTTCTGTGTCTTCATTTTCAGATTCATCAGAATCGGAGTTATCACTCCATGTGGCTGCAAGTGCCTTTTTCTTCTTGAAGAACTTCTTCTTTGACTGCCTGTTTTTAGGACAATCGGTCTTGAAGTGGCCTTTTTCGCCACACCAGAAACACTTGTGTTATCGATCTTCGTCTTGTTCTTAGTGAAGTCTCTTCTAGTGAATTTTGTCTTGGACTTATTTTTCCATGCTCGTGACAATTTTCGCACGAGCATGCTTATGTCTTCTTCATTAAGGTCTTCGTCTTCGTCTTCACTGTCTTCTGTGTCTTTGTCTTCTATGTCTTCAACTTTTAGCGCTTTTTTATTTGTCTTCAAAGTCTTCAATGTCTTCTTGGTTGTAGATGTCTTGAGCGCTAATGGTCTTGGTCTCGAAGTTGTAGAGTCTTCTTGGGCTTCTAGTTCGATTTCATGAGTCTTGAGAGACCCAATCAATTCGTCTAGACCTAACTTAGTTAGGTCCTTGGCTTCTTGAATAGCGGTGACCTTAGGTCTCCACTCTATAGTAAGGCTTCGAAGGATCTTCCTTACCATTTGTAGTGATATATATATAATGTGCATCATAATTTTAACAATGTGCATCATAATTTTAACCTTAGGTCTCCATAAATTAGCAATTTTTTTGTAGTGATATATATATAATGTGCATCATAATTTTAACTTTAGCCTTATATATATACTGCCAGTCGATATGAGGATTTCGAAGAACAACAATCATAATAATAAGAGGGTGCACATTTATATAAACAGTTAACACTCAATGATCATTCTACAATTTACCACAAACAACAAGCAAAGAAAAATAGGAACATTAACTAATTTGACATATCAACGTTACTTGAAACATTTTGGTTTAGTGACTTAAATATGAGAATAAGACATAAAAATAATAGTAAAATATTCCCTACCTCAAAACTTGAAAAAGTAGACAAAAGCTCCTAGACTTCAAATTGAAAAACTTCAAACTTCTTAAAACCCTCTTGTCTCTCTCTCCTTTTGGTGTTTAAGAAAAAACCCTCTACTACTCCTCATATAAGTATTTAAATAGGGAAATGATGGGTAAACTTTCTCTAAAAAAATTAGGGTTTGGACTTAATTAGTGGAGTGATAGGGTGTGTGGGTGAGTTGATTAGTATTCATTTTATTTAATACTATCATCATCTTTTTTCCAAAACTAATTATAATCCTACATTTTTTCTATATATATATCATATTAATTACCTATATATATCTTGCCTATATATAACTAACGTACATATATATGTAATCTATATTAATTATTATTATTATTCCTTTCCTAATAATTAGTTACGATTCCTATATATATACTAGCGACTTGAAAGAATTCCATGCCTCTCAAGTCGCTTTTTTATTTTTTCTGAATATTTTATAAAATAATACTATTTAAATTAATTAAAGTTCTCTCAAATTTAATTTTAATTTATTAAAATACTAGTATAAAAATATTAATAGAAAGAGAAAAAAAATTGAATAATAGAAGTTACAAATGGTAGTTACTTTAAAATTTTTGTAATTTTTCTTAATTTTTGTTCAATCTATTTTGAGAGACCAAAAAGTAACCAACTTTTTGAATATTCTCTTTATAAGTAGTATAGATTAATGATGTGATCAAATCACATCCGTGATTGAACCTGCAATTAAGAGTTAGCATTTTATGAATAATTCCTATATATATATATATATATATATATATATATATATATGTTAGGAGCTAACCTAGTTGGATGGGAACATCCTCCGATTTGCAACAAAAATCAAGAGTAGTAATTTAGGAAATGCTTTTTCTATTACCTTCGGTCACTAGTGTATATATATATGGAATGATATGAGAAATAATAAGGTAGGTTGATTAATATATATTCATATATGACATACTAACCAAAACTGACATTACGTACCTTTCAAAAAATATAATTACCTATATTATTTATTTAATATATTTAACTAAGAAAAAAAAATACAAGATACAATTATTAAACGAACGATATTATTATTTAGTTAACAATTATCTTAACTCAACTATTATTTAATTTCACAGCTCAAAAAAAAATATGCATGGCTAAACAAACATAATGTAAGGTACCTTTAGTTAGTATTATTATTATTTTTTAAATCAATTTAATCTTATCACCACAAATTAATAAAAGCCCTAAAATTGAGGATGTTACATTTCCACCCTCCTTAAAAAAAAGAATTTGTCCTCAAATTCATTAGTACATATACATACAAACACTGATCATATACTCGATCAAACAACACCACATGTAACTATTCTCCTTGCGGAGACTCGATCGAAGGTTCACGCGGATTCACAAACTTCTAACCCGAAAATCGATTTGTATAACAACCAATCCACATGAGTGGTCACAACTAGAAAAAGAAAATCAAACTCAAATTTTTTTTTTGGTAGCCAATCTGGCCAAAACAAAACTACTTTTGTCACTGCCAAAAAAAAAGAATCCAAAATAAATATCGCTTTTTAAATCACATAAAACAAACGGTTTTGGTAGCAAATTAAATTATTTTCAAAACAAAACAAGTTCATGGGTAATACAACTTTTATACTCTTAAATTTGAAAACTGTAAAGAAAATCATTCTGGAATGGGTTTTAAACAAACAGGTTACGAGGGCGAATAGTCCCAAACGCATCATAGAAAATCATTTCAATCAAAAACATCTTTTCCTTACTCCTAAGGCCTTTGATCACATAAGTTATCACAGAACATATAGAGAAACACTTTCAAAAACTTTATTCAACTCATATTATACGGCTATTTTGAAAATCATCTACCCATGTCCAAAACACGTGTTCTCAAAATCCACAAAAATCATGAAAAACATATTAGACCTTACGATGCATGATTACAACCGCCATAGTAAGAAGTCCCCAAGGGATTTTTAAAACAACATGAAATAGTTAAAAACTAGTTCTCACAGACAAACTGATTTTTTTTTATCTTCGCAACTTAATGATTGTAAAAAGGGTCATAAGGAACTTCATCCCTTAATTTCGATGGGGTATGAAATCATTTTCTAAAATCAAATTTGAAAATAAAATATTATTTTAGCGAACTTTTGTAATTACTTGAAAAACAAGAAGATGTTCGACATACTTCCAAAGCCAAATAAGTGGGACAAACTCTCAAAGACATGGAATATGATAGAATTGACTCTCCCATGGCTCCTCAAAGACTCTTCTGGGTCTTACTAATGGTGCGTGTAAAGGAAATACTCTTTCTTAACTCTTAATGGTAGGAGTATAATGTTTAGGAGACTAATAGCACTTGACGCCATGTAGAGTGGGGTTATGTTTGTTAGCTTGGGGTGACATGGCACATATGGGTACTCATGTGAGAAGGCAAAGGGTGCCCTAGAAGAAATAAGTTGTAGTTGAAAGTGTGTGGTTTCTTACTAGGGCCATGCAGATGGTGTCGATAAGGAAAGATTCTCCCTACTCATAGTTGTAACACCCTAGTAGCTCTAACTTAAAAGTTAGGCTCCAGGACTATTACCTCACACTTTTTCATACTTTGCGGAAAGAAATAACTTGAGTTCTATTGTGGAAATAAGGTGCCATCAAACGCAAATAAATAATGAGTAGAATTCGGTAACTTTCATAACAGAACAAATAAAACATAAATGAGTGTTTACGAGTAAAAACAACTGAAGTTCATGAATAGAAACAAATTCCAAAATCAAAACAATATTTCAACTAAAAGAAACTAAACTACTACTGCAGGAGAAATGGTCCGTCCCTTCGTCTTAGTCGCGTAGGTACATAGTATCCGGGTCTTTTACCCCTTCCCCTTTCTACGCGTGGAGTATATCGTCTACATGGTCGGCGGGGATCCCGAAGAATACAACGTTTCGCCGGTGGCTTCGAATACCATACATAATCAATGTCTGAAATCTCCACCTTTCTGATCCGGCTAGTCGCTGTAGACTTCGTCGACGATTCTGAGGAGTAATCAGGATCCTCCTCAGGGTCAGTATCCTCTTGGGTTAGGGGATTGTAGCTCGGAATCTCTTCAGTCTTTGACGTTGGTACGGTGGCTCCCTCCAGCAGTCGATCCTCTGAGTTTCTTTCAGGCGGAGGGACCCTCAGGTCCTTCATCGTCTTGCCACTGCTCTCCATCTAGAGATGGTACGGAAGTAGGGGTGAGAAATTATAATTTCTCAGTAGGGTATGCACACATAAGTGTCATCGTATCCATCTCCGCCACTTCGAGTTTATTATGAAAAATGTGATCATACATAAAGACTTGTTCAATTTTAAGTTAAAAATTCCTTTAGTCGAAGTGGATGACTTTTAATCATGCTTCTTAATAACATAATAAACATGCCATGCATTGAACATATTCATAATGAAATTCACATAATAACTCATTCATAGACAGTTAGTCACATCAACATTTTCATAACATTCTTAGTTCTTTCTTGTCTTTAACTTTACTTTACTTTAACTTTAACTCTAACTTTGCCTTAGTCCATATGAACCTCCCTCAACTTCTTTCTTTCTTGGTAATGAGCTCATACCGTGGCTGTCGCCACCTTGGGTTCCCTTTCGAGAGAGGGGTACTTTTGAGAGTCACCTTCCCTTACCGAAGGATCGTCATCATCTTGGCTAGAATCACCTCCCCTTACCGGAGGATCATCTCTTTTCTTTTCTTATAACCTTTAATTATGGGGTACATTTGAGAGTCACCTTCCCTTACCAAAGGATCGTCATCATCTTGGCGAATCACCTCTCCTTACCGGAGGATCATCTCTTTACTTTTCTTATAACTTTTAATTATCTTTACTTTAATTATGCATAAACTTGAAGTGCAATCATCATCAAACATGTAAAATATACTCTTTAACATCATGGAATAAACATAGCACATACACTTACTTACTCTGACACCAAGGAGAATAAATAAATACAACTCCTTATAAAAAAAACATGACATATAACTACTTATAAATACCATTCTTAGTGCTTCCATACCTTTCATGTCATTTGATCTCGTTTATTTTATTATTATTTCTTACTTTGTACTTTATTCTAGTTTTACTTGTACTTTTTACTCTACCCTCAAGTATCTTGTAAATTCTTATATTTTATTCATCACTAATCTTGTCTTCTATATTATCATTACTATTATTTTCTCTCTTTACTATTATTAATACTATTATAATAATCGGTACTATTATATCCCCTATTTAATATTCTATTATATTATTCTTAATGTTATAATGTTAACAACTTAACATTTCTATTGCTTTGACCGTTATCAATATCATTCTTAGTGTTGACTTACTAATTATTTATATACTTTCAATATTTAGTATTGTCTATACTACTAATTTTATCATCATGATCGCCGTTATTATTACTATTGTTATTATAATTATTTCTCCTATTACCTTTCCTATTAACATTACTATTATTACCATATCATTATTATTTTTATTATATCTACTATTTTTATTATCATAATTACTAATTACTATTATCTTGTTCCTAAAGTTGTAAAGTTAACAACTTAAATTAGCTTTATTACCGTCTAATTACTTTAATTTTATTATTAATATAACTTCTTGTTACTTACTCAGTACTAACCATTATACATACCCATTGTTAGAAATACTTATTATCTATTTCTAATAATACTTATTTATTATTAACAATACCTACTCACTCATAATAATAATTATTATTAGGGTTAATATTTTATTATTATCTTCCCTATTAATATTACTACCATTATCATATTATTATTATTTCTACATGTTATCTACCTATTATTAACTAATATACATGTTAATAGGTATAAGTTTATGTAATAATAATATGTAATAGTAATTTACATATACTAGTAAACTGTTTTATTTTTATTTTATTTTATTATTATTATTATTTTTTCTTCTTTTTATTTATTCATATATATATATATATATATATAATACGCTCGCTTACACAAACAAAACTTACGCACGCTGCCATTGAAGTACGTACAAGGGAAAGCTTCACTCACGCCTTATGCGCATATACATGTATATATATATATATATATATATATATATATATATATATATATATAAATTATATGTGTTACAATTTCTTATTTGTTTCTTACGTGTGTTCATATATATATTTACATGTACTAATTATTTACCAGATGTTTTACGTTTTATTTTGATGGCTTACATATAAATGTATTAACTCAAAATAATACTTCGTTCTTTAACATAACTCATCATTTGTTCTTGAAGAAATACAATAAACATGATACAATAACATAATAAAATTTAAGAATATACATTAACATAAGATCATACATGAATAGCAGTAAGGCACAACAATCCCTACCTCAAAAGCTTCAAGATGTAGACAGAAGCTCCTAGACAAAAGCTCCTAGACAAAATCCCTCTTGCCTCTCTTTCTAGTGTTTAGAAGAACTCCCCTACTGACTCCTCCTATGAGTATTTTAAATAGTGAAGTGGTGGGTAGGCTTTCTCTAAAAAAAATTAGGGTTTTTGATTTAATTGGGGGAGTAATAGGGTTGATTAATATCTATTATAATCCTACATTTATATGTCATATCGACTACCTATATATATATAACCTACACATACTAACGTACATATATATATAAAATCCACAATATTGCCTATCACACCTGATGGGATACGTTTTCCATATCTTATATGTTTCCTAATAAAATATATTAAATATATTATATTTTTCCATATATTGAATATGTTTTCATGAATTAAGTCAATTAACTGACTGCAGTGTTTATATATTTATATATATTTGGAAATCTATATTAATTAATATTATATGTTTCCTAATTGTTTTCTATATATGCATATACCTTAATTGCCTAGCTATCGTACATACATATATATGAAATACGATTCCTATACACGTTTATATATATATATATATATATATATATATGAAACCTATATTAATTAATATTATTTTATAAATCAATTTAATCTTATTACCAGAAATTAATAAAAGCCCTAAAATTTGAGGATGTTACAATAGTTGTTGTAGGGTAGTGTTTAAGAAACTTGGAGTAAAATGAGACATAACATGGTCAAGGAATTTTTTTTTTTTGTTGTCGGTGGTGATGAGGTACATAAGGGTGTATGGGCTCATATCTTCAATGAGGGTGTTTACAAAAGAAAGATGGTTCAACTATAAGGGCATAATCTTCCCAAGGGTTATCCCATCACAACTTTGAAAGAGGTAAAAGCAAAAGAATACTTTTGTTTAATGAAATCAATTTGCAAGAACATCCTTTTGGAAACATGAGCAAAAAAAAAAACAAGTCTGAAAACATACCTCTTAGTACATATAAAGCCTTTATGAAAACACTTTTTATTTTATTGTCTAAATCAAACAAGGGTGCGGTTAACGCATAAGAAAACATATAGAGGTCATGATCAACCAAAGATGAGCAACCATCAGTGGCTAACTAGTTAAGGCAACCAACCATAAACTAAGGTCGAATATCCTTAACTAACCTCGACTAGGCCCTAGTAAAACTACAGGCAGTTCAACCTTAAGCCTAGACATGGTTTCACACAAGATCCCATTGCGCTTTCGCACATCATGGGTTCATACAACAATGATTTAGGCTAGTCATCACCACAAACATGGCCAAACCAAACAACCTACGAACACCTACTTCGAACAATAGGTAGTCCAAAGGTGTCACCGCGCCGATGGTGAGAACTTCTTCCGAACGCCTGGGGTGAGAAGAAACCAGCTACAAAGACACCAACACCTTGCATCCTCTAGTTAGTTGGTCGAGCTTTCCTCGATGATAGCAGACGTTTCCTCTTTATGGGCATTGTTCTCGATGCTTCTTGCAACATGCAGAACATGTTGGATGATGTCTGGCACGTGGCTGGACTTGCTGTATGCACGGACGAACTGGCTCCTTCGGAGTCGAAGGTGGAATATGTTACGAGGTAGCACTTGACGCTCGCGACTACAATGTCATGGTGATATACCCTTAGCGTCTCTCAAACTCAATGCCCTAGGTCACCTTACGTGTACACTCATAAAAGTGTGATACTTGTTCACTAATATAGTGAACTTTCGGATCTCTAGAGGGCTCAACAAGCTTCGCGCCTCGTCCTCCAATCATTCTGGTACAAGGTGCATCTACTGGCTTCGTTCGGGTCACTCTACTAAACGCAGAAGAACTCGATCAACTTGTTGAACTTCACTGTGTGCTCATGTGCTCACGTGCTCACATCGTGTCTTGCTGTAGCGCGCGAAACTCTCTTCCCTTAGCCTGTTTGAACATTTCCGGAAGGTACTTCTCGTGTAAAGGGGATCTCGAACTGTTCTCAGGTCACTGAAGCGTTGCCGACTTCCGTCATCTGCGCATGCTTGATCACCAAATTCTACACCTTCTACTTGCATGAGGGCGGCACGAACAAACTTCATTTATTCCGTGTATGGCGTGTCGGTGACGTACTCCTCTATCCTCAAAATCCAGTTGCTAACAATGCTCGGGTTGAGGGATCCTACAAACGTAAACGGGTTGATCCCGCTGACTTCAAGAAGAGTCGAGGCATCTCGTGCTTCCTTCCAGGTTGTTAACGTCAGATTGTCCTTCCTAATCTGGGTGATCATTCTCATGTCTTTGGGGATGAACTGCTCCTGTTGAAACTCCTGCAACGACTTCTTTGCTCCTCAAGTATGCCACACGTTCTTACTATGTCTTATTGGAGTCCTCAGTCCCTATACACACAAAACACAACCATCGAGTTGGTTGGACTCAACGTTTGGTTCGAGAATGCATAGCTACTGCAACACACAACTTGACATCCATGCGTTTCTATCCTGAAGGTTGCCATACAGGCGAAACCTTAAAAGCATGTCTAACTAACGTACTATGCAACAAAAGCATAAAAGGTCCAATCCTCAAGCTAGCCCCAAAGGATTGACCTGCTTTGATACCAAATGTAACACCTTAGTAATTAGCCCTTAATGCTTAAGTCATCTTAGGCCAATCATCATGTGTCACGCCCTGATTTCATAGCTTGTGTTCACTTCTAACTTTGTCTTATATATTGTTATCCTTATTCTTACTATTATCTTTACTATCATTATTAATACTATTATAATAAATCGTTACTATTATATTCCTTATTACTAATATTATTCCTGTAGTTATAAGGTCAACATCATACCTTATTATCATATTTACTATTACTATTATTGTTGTTATTACTAAATTATTAATATTTTTATGATACTTGACCTTATCTTAGCACCATCAATCATCATTACTATTTTATCATCACTAGTCTCGTTATTATTATTATTACTACATGTCACCTACCCATTTTTAATTTATATACATGCTAATAGTAAGTATAAATATATGTAATAGTAATATGTAATAGTAAAATACATGCTATGTAATAGCAGGTATAAATATATATAATAGTAATATATAATACTAATATACATCAAATACGTAAGCTGTGTTTTCTTTCTTCTTTTTATTTACCTTTTACTTATTTACTTCTTTATTTCAAAACAAAGAACTAATGCTTGCTGCCACATACGTGTATATATATATATTATACATATATAATGTGCATCAGAATTTTAACTTTAGCCTTACATATATACTGCCAGCCGATATGAGGATTTCGAAGAACAACAATCATAATAACAAGAGGGTGCACATTTATATAAACAGTTAACACTCAATGATCATTCTACAATTTACCACAAACAACAATCAAAGAAAAATAGGAACATTAACTAATTTGACATATCAACGTCACTTGAAACATTTTGGTTTAGTGACTTAAATATGAGAATAAGACATAAAAATAATAGTAAGAAATTCCCTACCTCAAAACTTGAAAAAGTAGACCAAAGCTCCTAGACTTCAAATTGAAAAACTTCAAACTTCTTAAAACCCTCTTGTCTCTCCCTCCTTTTGGTGTTTAAGAAAAAACCCTCTACTACTCCTCATATAAGTATTTAAATAGTGAAATGATGGGTAAACTTTCTCTAAAAAATTAGGGTTTTGACTTAATTAGTGGAGTGATAGGGTGTGTGGGTGAGTTGATTAGTATCCATTTTATTTAATACTATCATCATCTTTTTTCCAAAACTAATTATAATCCTACATTTTTTCTATATATATATATATATCATATTAATTACCTATATATATCTTGCCTATAGTCTTCAATTTCTATCATATATATCATATTATCCTTTGGTTTTGTAGTGCATTTAAAAAATAGTAAAATCTCACATTTTAAAGTATATAGCCTTCAATTTCTACCATATGTAACAAAAATAATCATATTGCATTTTTCAAAGCCTATAGATTTTGGTTTTATAGTGAATTTAAAAAATAGTGAAATCTCACATTTTAAAGTAAATAGCCTTCAATTTCCACTATAATAAAAAAAATCTACAAATTCCATTTTTCAAAGCCTATAGTCTTTGGTTTTATAGTGTAAATTAAAAATAGTTAAATCTCACATTTTAAAGCATATAGCCTTCAATTTCTACTATAATAAAAAAAATCATCAAATTCTATTTTTCAAATCCTATAGAGTCTTTGGTCTTATAGTGTATTTAAAAAATAGTAAAATCTCACATTTAAAAATATATAGTAAGGGATGCCTGATCATAGCCTCTGTTCTTGCGTACCCAGGATCAAGAGGGTCTCAGTGTAATGATGGCTCGAGTACAAGACTTGAAGGTTCTCTTGGGCGTCATGTAAAGTTATTGTCTGCGCTTTAAGAAAGTTGAAACAACGTGGGTAGAAACATCCCACCCATGCATGGAATGTGCTGGTAGTGGAATCGCCCTTGAGATTTGAGAATGTGAAGACAGATAAAGTGTTTAAGGATTACAACTGCATAATTGTTGATCACCTAGGAGAGAGCTATAAAACCATAGACTATAGGCTTTGAAAATAAGAATTTGTTGATTTTTTTATCATGGTAGAAATTGAAGGCTATATACTTTAAAATGTGAGATTTCACTATTTTTTAAATTCACTAGAAAACCAAAATCTATAGGCTTTGAAAAATGCATTATGATGCTTTTTGTTATATATGGTAGAAACTGAAGGCTATATACTTTAAAATGTGAGATTTCACTATTTTTTAAATGCACTACAAAACCAAATAGTATGCTTTGAAAAATGGAAATTGATAATTTTTTTATTATAGTAGAAATAAAAGGTTGTATTCTTTAAAATGTGAGTTTCACTATTTTTTAAATACACCACAAAACAAAAGACTATAGGCTTTGAAAAATAGGAATTTGATGATTTTTTTGAATATAGTAGAAATTGAAAGCTATATACTTTAAATTGTGAGAATTCTCAATTTTTTAAAAACACTATAAAACCAAAGGCTATAGGCTTTGAAAATTGGAATTTGATGATTTTTTTATTCTAGTAGAAATTAAAAACTATATATTTTTAAATGTGAGATTTTACTACTTTTTAAATACATTATAAGACCAAAGACTCTATTGGATTTGAAAAATAGAATTTGATGATTTTTTTTATTATAGTAGGAATTGAAGGCTATATGCTTGAAAATGTGAGATTTCACTATTTTTAAACTCTATAAAACCGAAGACTATAGGCTTTGAAAAATCGAATTTGTTGATTTTTCTTTATTATTATAGAAATTGAAGGTTATATACTTTAAAATATGAGATTTCACTATATTTTAAATACACTATAAAACGAAAGACAATATGCTTTGAAAAATGGAATTTGATGATTTTTTTTTATTATAGTAGAAATTGAAGGCTATATACTTTAAAATGTGAGATTTCACTATTTTTTAAATACACTATAAAACCAAAGACTATAGGCTTTGAAAAATGGAATTTGTCGATTTTTTATTATAGTAGAAATTAAAGGCTATATACTTTAAAATGTGAGTTTCACTATTTTTTAAATACACCACAAAACTAAAGACTATAGGCTTTGAAAAAGGAATTTGATGATTTTTTTCTTATCGTAGAAATTGAAGGCTGATAAACCGTATTTTCATGCTAATTTCTCCTCATAACTTGAGTAATTGTATGCTCTCAATCATGCTTAAATTGGGTTCTTACGCAATATTTGATTTGCATTACCGTTTCGAGTATTAGTACCATTTTACGTATTAATTACTCTAATTGTTGCCACTGGTGCGTTTGATATGTTTTTGTTAGTGTTGTGGCTTCTCAGGAACAGGTAATCATAAGATATGTTGGAAATTGCGTCTGGAAACCAAGGAAAGCTGATTCACTGCCCACAGCATCGCACCAACCGCCCAGGCGGAGAACGCATTGCCCAGGCAGTCATGCGCGCGTAACTTCCACATCTGGACACGCTGAATTTTGACCCACCGCCCAGGCGGTCGTGTGCGAGAAGACCTAGCACGCAGCAGCCCAGGACGACAGCAGTTGGGATTTTTTATAAATAGTTCCTTTGTGCTTAGGTCTAGGTATCTGGTTTTCAGTCCTTTGGCTCTTGTATGCACTCTGGTGCTGGCACTCTGATAATTCTAGAATTTACTTTTCCAGAGCTCTCAGTTCTCCGTTCACCGTCTTTGTGTTTGGGCACTCTTCATTCCTAGTTTTTACATACTGTTCTGAAATCCCGTTTTAATTCATTGTCTTTACTCTTCCTTATTTTCAGTTATTGCTTTTACATTAAACCTTTTTTTTAGGGAGAGTTCACCTTGAATCTCTCCCTCGTTTTCTTTAATATAAAGTTTTTATTCAGCAATCTCTTTACTTCCTGAGTTCGTTTCAATTCAAGTTTTTAATCCTGTCCTCTTTACATTCGAGTCACTTTTAATTCACGCCAATTTACTTGTTTTGCACTTGCACTTAATTTCTTTATTTCAATCGTCTTTACTTTTCCCAATTTAATTTCCTTGCAAGCCAAATCAAAACCCCCCTTTTTACTTATTGCTAAGTTTGAGTCAACAAATGCCACACAGATTCCTTGAGAGACGACCTGAGTCAGTCTTACTACTTGCTACTAAGCTTGTATTGAGATTAATTCAGCAACAAACCTTTTTTTCCAAACCATTTTCTAAATTGCTCCAGAGTACCGGAGAAATAACGACGCTCAGGTGCTCTGTCAATTTTGTGTGGGGAGAAATAAGTGTGGGGAGGTTTGATAAACCGTATTTTCATGCTAATTTCTCCTCATAACTTGAGTAATTGTATGCTCTCAATCATGCTTAAATTGGGTTCTTACGCAATATTTGATTTGCATTACCGTTTCGAGTATTAGTACCATTTTGCGTATTAATTACTCTAATTGTTGCCATTGGTGCGTTTGATATGTTTTTGTTAGTGTTGTGGCTTCTCAGGAACAGGTAATCATAAGATATGCTGGAAATTGCGTCTGGAAACCATGGAAAGCTGACTCACTGCCCACAGCAGCGCACCAACCGCCCAGGCGGAGAACGCATTGCCCAGGCAGTCATGCGCGTGTAACTTCCACATCTGGACGCGCTGAATTTTGACCCACCGCCCAGGCGGTGGTGACGACCGCCGAGGCGATCGTGTGCGAGAAGACCTAGCGCGCAACAGCCCAAGACGGCAGCAGTTGGGATTTTTTATAAATAGTTCCTTTGTGCTTAGGTCTAGGTATCTAGTTTTCAGTCCTTTGGCTCTTGTATGCACTCTGGTGCTGGCACTCTGATAATTCTAGAATTTACTTTTCCAGAGCTCTCAGTTCCCGTTCACCGTCTTTGTTTTGGGCACTCTTTATTCCTAGTTTTCACATACTGTTCTGAAATCCCGTTTTAATTCATTGTCTTTACTCTTCCTTATTTTCAGTTGTTGCTTTTACATTAAACCTTGTTTTTAGGGAGAGTTCACCTTGAATCTCTCCCTCGTTTTCTTTAATATAAAGTTTTTATTCAGCAATCTCTTTACTTCCTGAGTTCGTTTCAATTCAAGTTTTTAATCATGTCCTCTTTACATTCGAGCACTTTAGTTCACGCCAATTTACTTGTTTTGCACTTGCACTTAATTTCTTTATTTCAATCGTCTTTACTTTTCCCAATTTAATTTCCTTGCAAGCCAAATCAAAACCCCCCTTTTTACTTATTGCTAAGTTTGAGTCAACAAATGCCACACAGATTCCTTGAGAGACGACCTGAGTCAGTCTTACTACTTGCTACTAAGCTTGTATTGAGATTAATTCAGCAACAAACCTTTTTTTCCAAACCATTTTCTAAATTGCTCCAGAGTACCGGAGAAATAACGACGCTCAGGTGCTCTGTCAATTTTGTGTGGGGAGAAATAAGTGTGGGGAGGTTTGATAAACCGTATTTTCATGCTAATTTCTCCTCATAACTTGAGTAATTGTATGCTCTCAATCATGCTTAAATTGGGTTCTTACGCAATATTTGATTTGCATTACCGTTTCGAGTATTAGTACCATTTTGCGTATTAATTACTCTAATTGTTGCCATTGGTGCGTTTGATATGTTTTTGTTAGTGTTGTGGCTTCTCAGGAACAGGTAATCATAAGATATGCTGGAAATTGCGTCTGGAAACCATGGAAAGCTGACTCACTGCCCACAGCAGCGCACCAACCGCCCAGGCGGAGAACGCATTGCCCAGGCAGTCATGCGCGTGTAACTTCCACATCTGGACGCGCTGAATTTTGACCCACCGCCCAGGCGGTGGTGACGACCGCCGAGGCGATCGTGTGCGAGAAGACCTAGCGCGCAACAGCCCAAGACGGCAGCAGTTGGGATTTTTTATAAATAGTTCCTTTGTGCTTAGGTCTAGGTATCTAGTTTTCAGTCCTTTGGCTCTTGTATGCACTCTGGTGCTGGCACTCTGATAATTCTAGAATTTACTTTTCCAGAGCTCTCAGTTCTCCGTTCACCGTCTTTGTTTTGGGCACTCTTTATTCCTAGTTTTCACATACTGTTCTGAAATCCCGTTTTAATTCATTGTCTTTACTCTTCCTTATTTTCAGTTGTTGCTTTTACATTAAACCTTGTTTTTAGGGAGAGTTCACCTTGAATCTCTCCCTCGTTTTCTTTAATATAAAGTTTTTATTCAGCAATCTCTTTACTTCCTGAGTTCGTTTCAATTCAAGTTTTTAATCATGTCCTCTTTACATTCGAGTCACTTTAGTTCACGCCAATTTACTTGTTTTGCACTTGCAGTTAATTTCTTTATTTCAATCGTCTTTACTTTTCCCAATTTAATTTCCTTGCAAGCCAAATCAAAACCCCCTTTTTTACTTATTGCTAAGTTTGAGTCAACAATTGCCACACAGATTCCTTGAGAGACGACCTGAGTCAGTCTTACTACTTGCTACCAAGCTTGTATTGAGATTAATTCAGCAACAAACCTTTTTTTTCCAAACCCTTTTCTAAATTGCTCCAGAGTACCGGAGAAATAACGACGCTCCGGTGCTCTGTCAATTTTGGCGCCGTTGCCGGGGAATCTAGGCAATTTTTGATTTAACCCTAGTATTGTTTTCTTCTTTCTTTAAATAAAAAGAAAAAGAATTTTTTTTTTATCTTTTTACAACTTGTTTCTTTCGCACCGACCGCCCCAGCGGTCGACGCGTTTCAAAGTTTTACTTTTCTTCTTCTTCCTTCTTTCTTATAATTCCTATGGATGACTCGTTCGCAACCCGATAGCTCTCTATTCTCTTTCGACCCTGAAATCGAAAGAACCTTACGGGGTTTGAGACGAGCGAGGCGGGAAGGCGAGGACGTAGGTAATTCTTTCCATACTCGTTCCCGTAGTGCGGAGGTTAGTGGTCATACCCGTGTATTTCCTGAGAGTGTTTTTGCAATACCCACCGATACACCAACTGATCCTCTTACTGTTACGCCTATGGCTGCGAGGAGAAATCTTACTTTGAGGGAGCTCATTGCTCCTGATCTGAATCAACCACCCCTAGGCATCATATACCCAGAGGTCGATGGGGATTTTGAAATAAAAGGGGCACTCTTCCATTGGCTCCCAAAATTCCATGGGCTTTCCGGTGAGGATCCCCACCAACATCTAAAAGAATTCCATTATGTGTGTGATACACTAGGGCCACACGGGGCTGGAGTTGATGCTGTTAAACTTCGTGCCTTCACCTTCTCTTTGGAGGGTGCAGCTAAAACATGGCTCATGAATCTACCCAATGGGGCGGTGAACTCATGGAACGATCTCAAAAGGAAGTTTCTGGAAAAGTACTTCCCTGCTTCAAGAGCAGGAGCAATTAGGAAAGCCATCTGCAACATACAACAACTACAAGGGGAAACACTCTATGAATATTGGGAGCGTTTCAATAGACTGGTCTCAAGCTGCCCTTCTCATCAGATATCTGACGCCAACCTCATCCAATTCTTCTGTGAGGGGTTGTGTGTTGCAGATAGGCGTACTATTGACTGCTATAGTGGGGGGGCATTGATGAACAAGACTCTGGCAGAGGCTATGGAGCTGATAGAAACCATAGCTTCCAACAATCAGCAGTTTGGAACCCGTGATACTCCCAATGCAAGAGGGGTACATGAAGTTGGCTCTTATGATCAGAAATCATTGGAGAAGCAATTGGCAGAGATGACAACTGCCATTAAAGAACTTGCTCTGATAAGTCAACAGAAGGTGGTAGCATCTACTTCCACTCCAACACCTCCACCAGTAGTCCAGGTATGCGGGATCTGTGCTAGTGATCACCCTACAGATGTGTGCCCTCAACTGAACGAGGAATATGCAACAGTGGCAGCCACAAACTTTCCTAATCAAGGGCATTCTCAATTTGGTAACACCTATAACCCTTCCTGGAAAAATCACCCAAATTTTAGGTGGGGTAACCAAAGCCAACCACTACACCAAAACCAAGCTCAGCAACCACCACCACAATACCAACCCCAAAACACACCTCCTTTTCCCAGTCAACAGAAATATCAACCCCCTCATCAGAGGGCACAAAACCATACACCTCCACCCCCCAAACCACCTCAATACACCCCACCTAAACCAACTCCAACTTCATATGAGTCAGACATTCAACAACTTATGAAATTGATGATGGAGATGAGGAAGGACGTCACTACACTAATGGAGGAGCGTAACGCTTCCCTAAATAATAGCAATCACATTCCTTCCCAAACAGTTCCAAATCCCAAGGGGAATGTGAGTGCCATAGCTCTGAGGTCAGGGACGGTACTTCCTACAGTTGAGGCCCCGAAACCTGGTGTGAAACCCAAAGTCATAACACCTGAGGAAGAAACACAGGTACATGGGGAGGAGCAAACAGAGGAGGAGATACAGGTGAAAACCTCACAAAAGGGTAAAGAGAAGGTGACTGTGGAAGAAAAAGGAGATGAGCCAACTGCACCACTACCAAAATTACCTTTCCCCCAAGCTGTTACAAGGGGAAAGAAAAAGACAGGGATAGACGAAGAGGTCTTGGAGACATTCAAAAAGGTTGAGGTAAATATTCCTCTCCTATATTGTCACGACCCAATCTGGATACATGACCGGCTCATGGGACACCGAGTCCCATGTCAGCCTTAACCTTCTCTTATATAGACATAATCAGTGTACACAACGTCAACGACACGCATCTCATGCATAAATATATATACCAAAGGGTGTATATCATGCTATTCTTATACTCATCATACAACTAGTACATATCATAAAAGCAATATGATTAGAAACCCACAACAATATACAAAAGATTCTCAGTGAGTCTTACATAGACCCCAATACATACACTAGATTACATACAACCCAAGAATCCTATTTGTAACCTTATAGAGCACAAGACTTAGACTCCCTACTACTACAAATGCCTCTAAACCATGAGGCTCACAATAACTAGGAGCTCGAAGATACGAACAAGTCCAACTCTTGATCTGCACCTGTGTCTAAAAATGTTTTGTATGAATGAGTGAGTCATACGCTCAGTGAATAATAGATTAAAAATAATTCATGATTCAGTAACCAACAAATACCTACGAGTATCCACAATTCACAAACCTAATATTCTAATAACTTATACGTCAAACTCTTCTCACGTTATCTTTTAATTAAATGTGTTTTACTTATGGATCCCGGGAGCCCCGCCCCTCCTCAGATCCTTATTTATGTTCCGGGAGCCCAACCCCTCCTCGGACTTATACTTTAAGGAACCCCGGGAGCCCCGCCCCTCCTCAGGTTCTTAACCTCTGACCCCGGGAGCCCTGCCCCTCCTCAGGTCGTGTCACCAATCTTTACTTAGTTTCGAATTTTATTCTCTTCGCGTTATAACTATCTCACATAAACGCTTTACCATATTCATACTCATATCATCAACACATCATCATCATTACGTCATCACATCATGATCATATCATTCTCATATAATCATTTCTAGGGTGCTTAAAACAAATGACTCTAATACAATCAAACATGCATAAACAAAATACATTCCAACTTCCACACATCCAACCTCATTTACTATCAATTCATCATTTCACAACCATATTTCGACATACAATCAAGATATTATCATTTCAACATCCTAAACATCCAGGTATCGAGTTTCGGGTAGTGGTGAACGCATTGATATAAATGTGTAACTTAAGAACAGGAGGATTTCGAGTTAAAATCATGAAAATAGAGTTTTAGTACCTTTGTAATCGATTATAGGCTCCTGTAACCGATTACTAGTATCAAATTTCATTCTGGAAGAAAGGTTTCGCAAACATTTATAGCCTGTAATCGAATACCAATTCGTGTAATCGATTACAGCCTTCGAAAATGTGATTTTTCAATGAAATCGACTCATTGTAATCGATTACCATTCGTGGTAATCGATCACAATCAGTACCAGTAGCTAAATCTGCAGAAAACAACTCGAGAATTTGCTCCAAATCCACATTTTCACCACAACCCATCCAAATCAAACATAAACAATATGCAATATCAATCATATATCAACCAATCTCAGTCCCTATCAACTATCATAGCATGAAATTCACAATAACATTCAAAATCAATCATAAGCCATAAATAACCCATTACTCACAAAATACTCCAATGGAGTCAATGGCTCAATCCATAGCTAGGATGAGTTGCCCAGAGCTTCCCTAGTTTAATGAGACCCTAGAGAACACATCACACCACTTAGATTCACAACAAAATCATAAAACCCCAAAATCAACCCTAAAACCCCAAACCGAAAATAGAGAGAAAGTGAGACCAATAGAGAAAAAGAAATACTCTACACTTACACACAAGTCAAGAGATGAGATTTGACACAAAGATCTTCAAGAATGGTGAAGGTTTGATGATATTATCTTAGAGAGAGAAAGAAGAGAGAGAGGGGGAAAGAAAAGAAAGAAGAAAAGAAATGGAGGGGGTAAGGGAGAGGGGAGCACGGGAAAGGAGAAAGAAAGGGAGGGAAAAAAGGAAAAAAGAAGGGAGGTGGGGCCCGCTAGTGTAAATATATATGATAATATAAATATTTGTATATGCATGTGTTGTAAGTATTTCAGGTTTTGAGTAATGACAAACAATATTGCTCGGAGTGGAGTACTTGTGCAAAAGATTCAAGTCCAATTAGTATAGGACTTAGAAGTTAAATTGTCAAAGGGTAAAATTCATTTTTATCTCTCAATTATTTTGAATATATACATTGGCCAAAAATAAGTTGGAGATCTTTTTGAAAAATGTTTTGAAATGATTTAGATTGATAAATTATCTTTGGAAAATCATTTGATTGAAAACATATTGAGAAATGGCACTTGAAAATTACATTTTATTGAAATTCAGTGCAGGGGATCGATCCTCACTATGTAGGGATCGATCCCCATGAGAAAAATTCATTTTCTGCACAAATTAAGTGCAGGGGATCGATCCTCAGTATGCAGGTATCGATCCCCAGGTGAAAAATTTGAATTCTACACAAATTTAGTGCAGGGGATCGGTCCCCGGCCTTCAACGGTAAAAAATATAGCCGTTACTTTTGTTTTATTAGGAGGATCGATCCCCCCACTATGAGGATCGACCTCCATGTGCAGAAAAGTGCAGACAAGCTTCTTTTTGCTGTCTTTTAATATTATTTTCATATTAAATCATCTCCAACAGCTAATTGGTCAATTTTTTCTATAAATAGAGGCTCAAAACTCATAACTCTACACACCAAAGCATTGCAAATCATTCTTACATATAAGTTTCATCAATTTCATATTTTTGAGTTATTTTTGAGCCTTTATGAGAGATATTTGAGTTTTTACTCTATAAGTGCTTCATTTGTATCATTAACTCTTTGTGAGAGGCATACATAACTTTCTATCATTATTGTATTTCTGTAATTGGGGGTGAGGTATCCTCCAAGAGAGAGTTTTGAGACTTTCACACCTAAGGTGAGGTATCCGGAAGTGTCGGAAGTGCTCGGAAGTTGTAACGGTTTGACAAGCACCCGGTTAAGCTTGTTAGATAGTGGATACATCTTGAACGGGAGTTCAAGAAACTGGATGTAGGTGCACAAGAGTGGCCGAACTAGTATAAATTCAAGTTTGCAATCTCTCTACCCTTATCTCTTTAATTTACCTTTATTTTCTATTTGTGCAGAAGTAATTATTCTAGAGCATTGCTTAATTCAAACATAATCAAATCAAGGTTTCAATTCCATTTCAACTAAGTTTGCGAAAAGTTTTTAATACTCAATTCACCCCCCTCTTGAGTATATTTGAGGCCATTTGTTCTACAATTGGTATCAAGAGCTAAACTCTTGTTTAAAGAACTTAACCGTTTCAAGAGGATATTTTCGAAATGGCATCTTCATCTCAAAACAAACCTATTTTGCAAGAAGGATATCCATTCAACAAACCACCAATGTTTAGTGGAGAACACTACACATATTGGAAGGCTAGAATGAAGATCTTTATTGAAAGCTATGACAAAAGTGCTTGGAAAAGCATTGTCAATGGATACAGTCCTCCGACAGCCGTAGTAGAGGGAAAAACCGTCGAAAAGGATGAGGAGACTTGGACCGATATAGAAATGAAACTTGACCAAAGCAATTTGAAAGCTAAGAACATCATTTTTAGTGCTCTAGACTACGATGAGTTTCTTAGAGTATCAAATTGTGATACGGCGGCCAAGGAAATGTGGGATATTCTTGAAGTCACACATGAAGGAACCACTCAAGTTAAGAAATCTAGAATAAATACTTTATTGCAAGATTATGAATTATTCCGAATGCAACAAGGTGAAAATATTGCGGAAGTACAAATGCGCTTCCAAAACATCATTAATCACCTTCGTGCATTAGGAAAGAAATTTGATGATTGTGATCTAGTGCATAAGGTATTAAGGAGCTTAACCGAAGAATGGCAACCAAAGGTGACTGCTATCAAGGAAATAAGCGATCTTGACTCCATGACATTAGCAACACTCTTCGGAAAACTCCAAGAGCATGAAATGGAGATCAAGAAATTCAAAGTTGACAAAGAAGTAAAAAAGAGAGGTCTTGCTCTAAAATCATCTATACAAGTACAAGACGATGATGATGACGTTGAATACGTCATAGATGTCAATGATCCGGATGTCGCTTTCATTCTTAAAAAGTTTGGAAAGCTCGTACGGAAAGGTTTCAAACCAAAGAAGAAAAATGAAAACTCGACATTCAAATGCTATGAATGTGGTGAAAATGGGCACATCAAATTCAAATGCCCAATTTACCTCAAGAAGCAAGAAAAACAAGAAAAAGAAAAAGGCTACAAGAAAAAGACAAGGAGAGCTCTTATATCATGGGAAGATAATGATGTCAGCCCCGTGACCTCCGATGACGAAGAAGAGGAAGTAGCCAACTTATGTCTCATGGCAAATACCGATAACGACAATGAGGTAAGTATTTCAAAAACCGAAGATGATTTACAATTAGAATTTGAAGAGTTACTTAATGAGGATATCATATTAGCTAAAAGTGAAAAGGCATCAAAGGTTAAGATTGTAGAATTAACCAAAGAAATTGAATCATTAAAGAATGAACTTAACGCTCTTAAGTTAGAAAACAAAACCTTAGGTAAAAGCAAGGTAGTTGAAACATGCACATCATGCATTACATATAAAAAGGAGATAGAAATTCTTAAAAATGACATTAGCAAGTTCAACACATCTAGTAAACATTTAGATAATCTCCTACGTAGTCAAAAGCATGAGAATGATAAAAGTGGACTAGGATATGATCCAAACAAACCTAGTTCTAGCGCAAAAACAAAGTTTGTACCAGCCAAGGAAACTAAACCAACACCTAGGAAAGTTAACACACCTAGGAAGGTTAACACACCTAGGAATGTCACTAAATCACATAAACATAATGAACCTAGGAACATGCACAACCATCAAGCATTCCATAACCATATGCATACACCTAGAAGAGTTTATATGTTCAACCCTCATGTCACATGTCATTATTGTGGTAAAATAGGGCATATTGCTCCCTTATGTTTTACAAAATTAAGATACATGTACGGCCAAAATGTTGGAAGGGTTCCTAATGGGCGTTATGCTCATACTAACACCCAAGGACCCAAATCATCTTGGGTACCTAAAAGAAACTTTTAAATCTCTTTTGTAGGTGTGCTTAAACGCAAAGAGCTCCCATTGGTATGTGGATAGCGGGTGCTCAAAGCATATGACCGGAGATGCAACAAAATTCTTTAATATTGAACCAAAAAGAGGAGGAAATGTCACTTTTGGCGACAACACCAAAGGTATCATCATTGGCATTGGAAATGTCGGTAAAAGTGAATCATCCTCTATTGAAAATGTTTCTTTAGTAAAAGGGCTTAAATTTAATTTGTTAAGTGTTAGTCAACTATGTGATAAAGGAAATAGGGTTATATTTGATTCTAAAAGTTGCACAGTTGAACGTAAAAAGGACAGTAAAATCATTTTAATTGGTGTTAGAGTAGATAACATCTATATGATTAACCTTGATGATTATCCTTCAAATGATGTGAAATGCTTAGTCGGTAAAGAGGAAGATGAAGGTGTATTTGTGCACGAGAAGGGGGGGTTGTATCGTGCTTGTATTTAAAAATTACTTCTTAAAAACTTTTCTTAGAAAGCTGATTTACTCAGAAGAAGAATTTTAGAGTTAGCAGCGAAACAAGCTTTCTGAGAAGGTTACTGTTCTGAGAACTTTAACTTTCTGAGAAATGCTTTTTCTGAGAGGTTTAAGAATGAGTTTTGAATTTGATGTTTCTTAAACGCTTTCTAAGTTTAACTTAATGAGTTTTCGTGATTCAAGAACAGATTAAACGTGTTAGTTAATTTTTCTCAAATGTAAGAGTTTAAGGGAGAAAAGCTTAACACACAAGAATTTTATACTGGTTCGGTTCTAACTAACTTACTCTAGTCCTCAACCTTCAGTTGAGAGTTCCTTTAGATATTCTTCTTATCGTGCATTCTCAGACAACACTGTCTTTACCACGTAAAGGACTTTCACCACTTCACAACCCGAAGTGGATTTTCCTTGCCTCCAACACTAGAGGACTTTCCTTGCCTTAACTTAATTAAGGACTTAAACTTGCCTCACAACCGAGGACTTTGCTTGCCTTAAACACTTAAGGACTTAAACTTTGCCTCAACCAATCGAGGACTTAAAACTGCCTTCAAACAACGAAGGACTTATCGTTTTTCTGGAAATTGTTTTTGCTTCGAAAACAACTACTAAGATTAAGTTACAAACTTAATTTGACCATTAGTAGACTTCTAGATTTAACTTACAAATGTAAGAATTTACACCAATACAGAACTAGAAGATTTTAGCAAAGTTAAAAGAACAATTTAGTAAAAATTGTCTTTCTGAGAAAGTTCTAAGTTTTCGCAAATGATTTTCAATTCAGCAGAGTTTTGGCACATTTAATCAAGAGTTTTAGCGCAAGAATTTCGTCACAATGCTCTGCAATTGAACTCATATATATAGGCATTAAAGAGCCGCGAAAATAGAAGCTTTCACTTTGCTGATGTGGCTGTGTTTGTCTCATAACGGCTCCCTGCTACAGTCAGCGCGAAATGAGGAACTTTTCAGACTTGTACAGTGCGCGTGTTCCCACTTCCTTGGCTTGTTGTAATGAGCTTTCTGAGATTAAATGCAGAATCCATTGAGTCTTGATACTTGGTTGCTTCTAAGTCCAACTTTCTGAGTGTTGTACGGACTTCAGAGGCGAACCTTCTGAGGGAAGACCCTTCTGAGAATCACCAGTCGCAAGGTCTTCTGAGACTTTTCTGAGGCGACAATGTTTTTCTCTTAGAACCACACTTTCACCTTTTGTGTTTGTTAGTCACCCTTTCTGATGTCTTTAACGCTTTGATTTCATCATTTAATCCATAAGGTTACTCGTTGTTTGTCTTGATCTTACTCATGGAATTGTAGAATTTTAAGCTTTTTTAGACACTTAGCACACATATTAGTAATCCCTTAAGTAAAATTTTTATACTTATGGCTTACTTTGTTATCATTAAAACTTTTTAAATTTCCAAGAGAAATACTTCAATTTCTCTCAGAAGGGTTCTAGAGCTTACAGAAGATACTTGGTTGTGGCATAGAAGAATTGCACACATTCACATGGATCATCTTAATAAGTTGGTCTCTAAAGAATTAGTAATTGGTTTACCAAAGCTAAAGTTTGAAAAAGATATGATTTGTGACGCATGTCAAAAAGGAAAACAAGTAAAAACATCTTTTCAAGCTAAAAACGTTGTTTCAACCGAAAGGCCTTTACAACTTTTACATATGGATTTATTTGGTCCTTCAAGGACAAAAAACTTTGGTGGTAATTACTATGCCTTGGTGATTGTGGATGATTATTCTAGATTCACATGGACCTTGTTTCTTACTCATAAAAGCGAGGCATTTCGTGCATTTAGAAAACTAGCCAAAGTTATCCAAAACGAAAAGAACACTAAAATTGCATCCATTAGAAGTGATCATGGTGGAGAATTTGAAAACGAAGATTTCGAACTCTTTTGTGAAGACAACGACATTAAGCATAACTTCTCGACACCTAGAACACCACAACAAAATGGTGTAGATGAAAGGAAAAATCGCTCTCTTGAAGAGATGGCGAGAACTATGCTTAATGAAGCCGATATTCCAAAATATTTTTGGGCCGATGCGGTTAGTACCGCTTGTTATGTCCTAAATAGAGTCATAATAAGACCTCTGAACACGCGCCCCTGATGTTGTGGCCTAGAGGAGGAAGAAGGTTGGAATCTCATCCACTTGCAATCCTTGACATAATGGCCTGACTGGCTGCAGCGATAACAAACGTTCTGACCGAGGCGACACGCCCCAGTGTGAAGTTTTCCACACGTGGCACATGGTGGCAGAGCGGGTAGTGCCCGGGGTGCCGTCGCTGCTGGGCGCTGCTGCTGCTGGGGTGGTCGAGGCTGAGGCTGGCTCCTGGGTGACGGACCATAAGGCTGGTAGCGAGCAGGAGCGGCGTGACTGGTCTGCTGAGGTGCTGCACCCGTCTTCTGAGTCTCGACCCTCTGTGGAGCCACTAGACGGCTCGTCTCCTCTACTATCCTGCAGGTGTCCACCATCTCTCTGTAGTCTCTGATCTTCATGTGCTTAACCATCCTCTTGATGTCTTGGTTAAGCCCAACACATAACTTCATGCACTTCCAGCTCTCCTTCGGGTTCTCCTGATAGATCTCTGAAAACCTGATGAGCTCCTCAAACTTGGCGATGTACTCAGGGATGGTCATGGTGCCCTGACGGAGATCCAGAAACTCCATCTCCTTATCCTGACGAACAGTCTCAGGAAAGTACTTATCATAGAACATGTCTCTAAACATGTCCCAGGTGATGGCTACACCCGCCGCATCAGGAGCGCGACGAGCGTCGTTCCACCAGGAGCGTGCTTCCATCTGTAGCATGAATGTGGCTAGCTGTGCCTTCTGAACCTCTGTGCACTGGACCACAGTGAAGATATCCTCAATACCCCTCAACCAATCCTCAGCTTCAGAAGGGTTCGTAGTGCCGAGAAAAGGAGAGGGATTAGCTCTCTTAAAATCAGCAAAGTAGGAGCTGCCGTTACCCGCAGGGGGTGCTGTAGGCGGAGTGGTGTGTTGCTGGGTCATGTGGTCAACCATCCTGTTCATGGCTCTCGCCATCTCCATGAATGCCTCTGACGAAACCCCGCTTCCTTGCCCATTCTCCTCATGGTCGTCAGCATCGTCCCTATTACGTCTGCTAGGTGCCATGTCCCTGTGCACACAAAACAGTCAACATCGAGTTTATCAGGCTCCATATCAATGCTAGGTATGCACAGTTACTCTGACAGTCAAGCAAAACGATCATGCACCTCGAAACTAACTAATACACATAAGAGGCATACGCATGATATAACTACCGTACATGCAACTATAGCATAACAGGTCCATTACCCCAAGCCCTGTAGGATAGACCTGCTCTGATACCAAAATGTAACACCGTACTAGATAGCCCTTAACGCTTAAGTCATTTTAGGCCATTTCATAAGGGTTACCTCCTGTTATCATGTTTTATCTTTATGTTTAAAATATTAAACGCGGAAAATAGGCGGGAGTTGATTTTTCGTAAACATTCGCGGAATAGAAAATAAGGGCTTTGTGCATATGATAAGCGTTAATATAAGCGATACAAGCATTTACTGAAAATACCTCATCATATAAATAACTCCCATCAAGTAACAACCATGAAATAAATACTAGGTCTCACCCCATAAGCCAAAAACTGTGACCTATGAGACTCCACCATAAATACGAGTAAATAAATAGTTGCCGGCTAACAAAGGTCCGGACTCATAAAACATAATAAATGAATAAACGTAGCGGAAGCATAAAAATCATAACATCTGATAAGGAAATAAAACATGTCTCTGATATCTGAGGAACTAAATCATAAACTAAGTTTGTACGATCTTCTCGTGTGCTCTAACATCCTGCTCTGGCTGCTCCTCTAAAAAGGTGGGAAAAACATAGGGTGAGCACTGGGAAGTGACTCAGTAGAGGAAGCCGCCCCGGGTTTAATTATAAAATAAGTGAAGTCTGAATGAGTTCATTTCAAATATAAGTTTAAAACAATCTTTTCCCGGAACGTCTTACCTATGTGCGTCTTGTTCATTTTATTTAATACATATAACATATCATAATTAAAGGCCTCTGTGTAGTGTGCTAGTGCCCTCAAATCATATACAATAAATACATCATAAAGAAAATACATATTAACATGTTAAACATCTTTATCTTTCTTTAACTGTGAGACATAACCGCCCTCCTGTCCTATCATCCACATCACCGGCCCCTAGGCATGACCTCATCCTAAACTAATGGGGAGAGGGGGGTAATCCTTTAACATAGCGTCACTTTGAGACGTTTTAACATAGCGTCACCCAGTGGCGTTTCAACATAGCGTCACTTCGTGACATTTTAACATAGCGTCACCCAGTGGCGTTTAACATAGCGTCACCTCGTGACGTTTTAACATAGCGTCACTGAGCGCGTTTTAGTTATTAAACTTTAACATTACATAATCATAGGCATATAACATTCATCACATATATCTCATAATTAATCACTATATAAATCATATAATCATGTCAACAATTTAACTCATCATAAAAATAACACATATACTCAGTACAACATATATATATTCCATAAATAATTATATATTCAAATACACAAGTCGTATAACGCATTAGGGAGCATAAAAGGGTCAAAACATGTCAATTTATACTCTTTAACATCATGGAATAAACATAGCACATACACTTACTTACTCTGACATCATGGAGAATAATTAAATACAACTCCTTATCAAATAAACATGATATACAACTACTTATAAATATTATTCTCAGTGCTTCTATACCTTTCATGTCATATGATCTCGTTTATTTTATTATTATTTTTTACTTATACTTTATTCTAGTTTTACTTGTACTTTGTACTCTACCCTTAAGTATCTTGTAAACTCTTATATTTTATTCATCACCAATCTTGTCTTCTATACTATTGTTGTTACTATTACTATTATCATTACATATCATATATTATACATGTTGTTGTTCTTACTGTATCATTCTTTTATTATTATTATTACGGTTAATATTTTATTATTATCTTCCCTATTAATATTACTATCACTATCATATTATTATTATTATTATTATTATTTCTACCTGTTATCTACCTATTATTAACTAATATACATGCTAATAGGTATAAGTTTATGTAATAATAATATGTAATAGTAATATACATATACTAGTAAACTATCCCTTTATATATATAAGTATATATATATATATGCTCGCTCACGCTGCCAAGAAGGTAAAAACCAAGATGCTGGCATACGCATATATATATATATATGTGCTACGTAGACCTAAATCATAATAATAATAATAATAAGGCACAAAAATCCCTAATGGGAAAAACGACCATCACATTAATCTCATAAAATCATCATCAATATGCATGAAATTAGAATGCCTAACCCCTACCTCTTGAAGACAAAATCGAAATATGCAAAGAGAAACCCTTTCCCGACGTTGCTCTCGTTGGAAACCTCTCTCTCTAGCCCTACGAACGGTCCGATGACTCTTAATGGAGAAACGGAATCGGTAGAAAGCTCCGACTTGATGAGAGGATTAAGAATATGAATTTATTTTCTAGTTTGGGTGAGGTTTGATGGGTGTTTCGTGGTTTGGAGTATCAATGGTTTAGGGAGCTCTTGAGAGAAAAAGGCTATGGCGGCTCAAGGAAGGAGGAGAGTGTTTTTCTGAATTGGAGAGGGTTAATAGTGTTTATATAGGGAGTGGCTAGGTCAAGAGCCATTGTGGGGCCCACCGTCACTTAAATTACTAAAACACTCCAAATCCCCCCAAATAATACTATAATGCTCATATAATTTTTCTAATATTTAAATATAAATTAAAATACACACATAGGCACATAAAATAAAATAAAATATATAACACTAACATTATCTAATAACATCATGCAACTCATAAATATTTTATATCATCATTCCTAATCTCATGCATCATCTAAATACCAATTAAAACTCATATATGCATCCAACATACTCTTCCACACACAATGAACACTCACATAAATACAGATAATTATCATGACATATAATTCACACACGTAATTCACATAGCATAGAATGAACACATATATACACACATAAATCACGTCACACATAAGGGTTTGACTAGAAGAAACTTATCCACCCAAACCGAATTAAATCCTAACCAAGGTCAAGTACCCTTAATCTCACTTAATTAGGACTTAATAAAAGTCGGGGTGTTACAAAGAACACTGTCGCCTCAGAAAGGTCTCAGAAAACCTCGGGATTAGTGGTCTCAGAAGGGTCTTCCCTCAGAAGGTTCGCCTCAGAAGGTTCGCCTCAGAAGTCCGTACAACACTCAGAAAGTTGGACTCAGAAGCAACCAAGTATCAAGACTCAATGGATTCTGCATTCAATCTCAGAAAGCTCGTTACAACAAGCCAAGGAATTGGGAACACGCGCACTGTACAAGTCTGAAAAGTTCCTCATTTCGCGCTGACAGTAGCAGAGAGCCGTTCTGAGCCAGACACAGCCACATAAGCAAAGTGAAAGCTTCTGTTTTCGCGGCTCTTTAATGCCTATATATATGAGTTCAATTGCAGAGCATTGTGACGGAATTCTTGCACATAAAATCTTGATTAAACGTGCCAAAACTCTGCTGAATTGAAAATCATTTGCGAAAACTTAGAACTTTCTCAGAAAGACAATTTTAACTAAATTGTTCTTCTAACTTTGCTAAAATCTTCTAGTTCTGAATTGGTGTAAATCCTTACGTTTGTAAGTTAAATCTAGAAGTCTACTAAGGGTCAAATTAAGTTTGTAACTTAATCTTAGTAGTTGTTTTCGAAACAAAAACAATTTCTGAAAAACGCTAAGTCCTTCGCTGTTTGAAGGCAGTTTTAAGTCCTCGATTGTTTGAGGCAAAGTTCAAGTCCTTAAGTGTTTAAGGCAATCAAAGTCCTCTGCTGTGAGGCAAGTTAAAGTCCTTAATTAAGTTAAGGCAAGGAAAGTCCTCTAGTGTTTGAGGCAAGAAAATCCACCTTGGGTTGTGAAGTGGTGTAAGTCCTTTATGTAATAAAGGCAGTGTTGTCTGAGAAGGCACGGTAAGAAGAATATCTAAGGAACTCTCAACTAAAGGTTGAGGACTGGAGTAGGTTAGTTAGAACCGAACTAGTATAAAAATTTCCTTGTGTTAAGCTTTTCTCCTTAAACTCTTATTTTCGAGAAACTTAACTTATGCATTTTAATCTGTTCCTTAATCGAATTAATTCATTGAGCTAAACTTAGAAAGAGTTTAAAGAAATAACAAATCCAGAACTTATTCCTAAACTACTCAGAAAGAGTCTTTCTTAGAAAGTTAAAGTTCTCAGAACGTTAACCTTCTCAGAAAGCTTATTCCGCTGCTAACTCTAAAATCTACTTTCTGAGTAAAACAACTTTCTAAGAAAAGTTTTTAAGAAGCAATTTTAAAAATAAGCACGATTCACCCCCCCTTCTCGTGCACAAATACACCTTCAATTGGCATCAGAGCTCGGTCCTTAAGGGGTTGAGCACTTAACAATGTCAAGGCAAAAGATCCAAGAAGGGACTATGGACTCACCAGCTGCATTCATATCTGATGGGGCTTCAATCAACAGACCTCCAATGTTTCTTGGAGATAGCTTCGACTACAGGCGTGATAGGATGATGTTGTTCATCAAACACACCAGTCTTGATTTATGGGACAGGATTGAGAACAGCGATTATCAACCTCTGCAAACAATAACAGAACAAGCTGTTGTTGCAGCAGATGCTGAACCTGGAGCAGCACCTTCAGCGCCCAGAACTTACACCAGACGAGTTCCCAAGGATGAATGGACTCAGGACATGAAGGAGAAAATTCAGCTGAATTTCAAGGCTAAGTACATTCTCCTATGTGCATTACCCAAGGTAGAATACGACAAGATAATGTCGTGTGATACAGCACAGGAAATATGGGAAAGGCTTCACATGTTGCATGAAGGTAATGACGAAGTCAAGGAGACGAAGATATCCATGCTCGTACACAAGTACGAATCCTTCAGCATGCAACAAGATGAAACCATTGACAGCATGTCAATACGGTTTCTTCACATCATCAACCAACTCAAAGTCTTGGGAAAGACTTATTCTAATGCTGAGATGGTAAGGAAAATCCTCAGAAGCCTCTCCTCAAGATGGCGTTCGAAGGTCACAGCAGTCGAAGAAGCTAAGGATCTAAACCAGCTTGGTTTGGATGTATTATTCGGCTCTCTCAGAACACATGAGATTGAGCTGGAAGGATTGCTTGGAGGACCATCCTCTTCATCTGAGCTGAAAATGTTAGATTAATTCAAGAGGTTGAGAACCTAAAACTTGAAAGAGATGATTTTAAAAATAGATATCTTGAAAGTCACAATCTCTATCAAGCTTTAGAAACAATGTCTTCTGTAACTGACGAAAAGGCCGAACTAGCCTTGATAGAATTACAAAAGACCAATGAGCTTCTCACTTATGATCTAGTTAAGATGGTCAATGGTGGGAAAATGATGACCCTTTTACTTGGAGGTCAAAGACCTTACAAAGATAAAAGTGGACTTGGATATGAAGAAGTTTTCGAACCCCATGACCTTGATCCATCCTTAACTAAATCACATCGCATGTGCATCTCATGTTTCAAAGAGGGACATGGATCTGAGATGTGCCCTATGCTCGGTAAAGGAAAAACATCTCTGCCCAAAAAGGCTAAGAAGAATAAAAATTCTCAGAAGGCTAAGCCTTTTCAGAAGACCAATCCTTCTCAGAAGGGTGAGTCTTCTCAGAAAGCAAAAGTTTCTAAAAAGGGCAAAGAGAAGGTCTCTGAGTCTCAAAACCACAACCCTTCTAAGAAAAGAAGACAAAAGGCAAAGAAAGCTAACAAGCAAGGACCCAACAAAGAATGGGTACCTAAATCAGTGAATTTTGTGTCTGCAGGTGCATCAACAAGCACTGCTCCATCACCAAGATGAGCAGTGGTACCTGGACAGTGGCTGCTCGAGGCACATGACTGGAAGCAAGCACTGGTTCAGAAACCTCAAGCCTAAGAAAGGAGGAACAATGCGTTTCGGTGATGGTGCCAAAGGGAAAGTCACTGCTATAGGAGATGTTGGTAGGGATTCTTCTCACCAAATCTCTGATGTACTTTTAGTAGATGGTTTAACACACAATCTATTAAGCATTAGTCAATTTTGTGACAAAGGCTTGAAGGTTGAGTTTTATGCCAAATATGTAACACCCTTGCCTTAAACATATTATTTAATAAATTATTAGTTAGAAATTAACAACTAATTAGCAATATAATTATTGCGATAATTTTGTATGAGATATCATTATTACGTTTATAACATAATTACATACGTGTATTAAACAATAAAGTGACCCTTTAAGTATCATTAGAGAGAAAAATAGATCAAACCATACTCACCCGATTATTACCAAATTTACCACACCTATTCTACACATTTTTCTTGATCACCCTATATGGAAATATAGACCAATACACCACCCAGAAGCATAAAACACTTACATCTTATTTTTCCTGAAGTATAGGGTAGTACGTGGCATTAACAGAGGAGCCATTTGATCATCCTCTGTTTCCATCCGAAGCCACCACCTACTGTCTCTGACTCCAGCTTGGGACACCACTAGTTTTAGTACGCCACCACCTGCTGATCATCTACGAAGCAAGCTAGCTGTTGTTTTAGTTTCCTTCAGAGGGTGGAAAGCTCTTTCTATAAATATAGAATTTTGATCAACGGAATAGCACACGAGAAATACCTCTGTTACACCTATTTTCCCTAGAAAGAATTACCAATAGATCATCCCTTCCTTCCGTTTTCAAATTTCTATGTTCAACCTTAAGGTGAGTTGCTCTGTTCTTCTTCTTTTAATGAAATAGAATCTGATACATGTTATTGTTCATAACTATGCATATAACTCATCCATGTTTAAACTAAACTGATGGTTTTTGGTTTTTTTACATATGTCTATGATGCTTGCAAATCCAATTTGTATGATTCTTTGAGTGTTGAATCTGATTAATGCGTTAGAACAAGGCATGTTAACTAAAAAGATGAGGAATCTGACTTCAAATTATTTCTGAAACCATATAAAAGTAACTGGTGGTATGTTTATATGCAAGCATATGTCAAAGTAAAATATAAACTGGTTTTTAGATGTGTGTGTGATTATTTTCTTTGAGATTTGAATAAATTGTTTAACCAATTCCATGATTTCATAAGCCTTAAGAATAATAAATGATGATAAGAAGATTTAATAGTTTAGATAGAAATTGGAGTTAGAGAGTTACATACCTGGAAACTACTTCATGCACTACATACATAGAGTAGGCGTTGCGCGCAATGCACGGGCGCGGGGCGCGCAGACGCAGGACGCACACGGGCGCGGGGCGCGCAAGGCGCGCGGACGCAGGACGTGTACGGGCGCGGGGCGCCCAGGGCGCGCAAGGCGCGCGGACGCAGGACGCGCACGGGCGCGGGGCGCCCAGGGCGCGCAAGGCGCGCGGACGCAGGATGCGCAAAGGCGCGGGGCGCGCACAGGCGCGCGGCGCGAGACGCGCAAGATGCACGGGCGCGGGGCGCGGGAGCGCAGGACGCGAGGCACGCTGGGAGCGCAGGGCGCTGGGCGCTGGGAATCGCGCGGTCGTGGCCTGCCATGCGCTGCGTCGATTCCTAGTGCACCGAAACTAGACCAATTTCTCTAATTTATTTTTATGATCAATAAACTACGAAATATTTTTATAATTATTTCTTAAAACTAGTAGCAGTATTATTAAATATACAGAACAAGACAATACGAGTTTATATATATGTATCTATGTGCTGTGAGAACTGAAAAGCTTATAAATAAATCAAATATAATTACTATTGCTATGCAACGATATTACTACTCAGTAGTATTACCGGGTGATCAAGATATCTGCTACTATATATTGAATCTGTAAATTAAAGTGATAATGTGAAATGGTAATGCTTGTGTATAAGACTGTACTCATGCATGATGGTTGTACTGTTCTTGAGATTGTATTATGAATTGCATGAACGACTCGGTGGAATTCCTGGAATTGTCCGGATGAGTACCCGAGGATGCTACAAGTGTTTGTTAAACTGTATAATTATAACTGCTGCTCGTTATATCCGTTCGATTGAATTTCTGGTTAGCTTGGATCCAGCCATCTAATCGACTAGATGGTGGTGCATTGGACCTACGGGACATGTGGACTAGATGGCAGAGGATTCTTTGACACGAGACACCTCCGAATCAAGGAACCTTTAAACTTTAGGCGAGAACGGAGCTGTGGTCAAGGTCAAGACTTCCCGGTCTAGGACTCAGAGAATATTTGAGGGACACATAGTCCCGACTTGCATGTGATACCACGGCCGGGCCGTGATGCCGAATTGTGTTATCCGAGGAGTTAGAGTTTCCATGGCTGGGCCATGATGCCGGACTTGCAATCCGAGGATTTTTGTGACCGGATACACATTCGAGGGTTATAGTGTACACTTACATGAAAAGTGGAGAAACTGCTAACCTTCAATTCAACGAACGAAGAAATATCGAATGTGAGGCATGGACTAGTGGACTCGTAGTACGACCTATGAGGAAATTGTGAAACCAACCTTATAGTTGATATTTACGTAGGTTGCTAGAAATGCGAGAACCTAGTGAAAACGTAGACTCCCTTAGAAACGGATCCTTAAGATGTTTGATCAATCAAGGTAAGGACTCATAGATTTGGAACTAAGGCCACCTTTTGAAAAGAAAGAGTATTACTTTGATTGACTAGAATTGTCATACGAGCACGTTGATCTGATCCGTGTGCTTTACGCAACTCACTAAGACTCTCGAGTCTTACCCTCTCTTTCTTTCGTATGTCAAATTCTAGATGGGTCAGCTTCCACCCCCTCCACGTAGACCTTATGTTTTTGGACTCTCTACGTACGACCCAGAGACCGGCTTGATTTCGGTTACGCACCACGTCCCTGGTACCACACAGTTCTTCTTACCGGATCTCACACGAAGATTCCCAGCCCCTCGACATGACGCAGCTCCAGCTCAGGCAGCATCTCCACCACCACCACCAGCGGAGGAGGACCCGGTCGAGGCAGAGGACTCAGACCCAGAGGAGGAACCCGAGCCTGATTATGTACCTGGCGAACCTGGAGCAGATTCATCAGAGGAGGAGGATCCCGAAGAAGATATACTAGAGGGTGAGGAGCAGCAGTAGACAGTCGAGCGGTCGTATAGTGGAGATTTCTTTTGTTTAGTAGTTAGTCGCCTCATTTTGAGTTGTACCACTGAGTAAGCGGCAGCGCTCCTCAGTGTAGGTTGAGGTTTTGATTCTGTACATGCACTTTTTTCAGATATTGGTCCAACTCAGTATACAGAGGGCCATTTATGTACACATATATTACCTTTATGTCTTGGTTATGTTTTTATATAAGTATTCCCAGTACATCATTCATTATATTAGGAACCTAATGTCATGGCTTGTTGAGTTTTACCCGTTTACTATATTCCTATTATGTATATGTAAAAAAAAAAAAAGGTGATGTTCCGAGTTGTTAATCTTAACCATGGCAAGATTGATAAATCGGGATGTTACATTTTTGGTATCAGAGCAGTTTGGTCCAATTAAAGCCTGAGGACTAAGCCTGCTGTGTCTTCCCAAACCTTTCCTTCAGCCACTATGTGTTGATGTTTTCTTATGATCTGTTGTGCGTCGTTATTTCTTATAATAACTTGCATTTCAACGAGCCTGATCAACTCATTGGTTATGCAGGTATTAGAAGAAATCATGCCGCGACAATCCCATTCCGAGTCCGATCTCCAGAGCGTGCTAGAAGCTATTAGGGCTCAGGCGGAAGCCTCAGTCAGGATGGCTCAAGTAATGGAGGCCGGAAGAAACCAGCAGTTAGTAGTTAGCGAAGAGTCGCGACGTTATCAGGATTCAAGCAACGTAACCTCCAACTTTCTCTGGAGAATTAACCCCGACCAGGCTGACGGATGGATTCGGGGTATTGAGCGAATCTTTGAGGATATGCCTTTCACCGATGCACAAAAGGTTAAGTTCGCTACCCGGGAACTGAAAGACCAAGCTGAGTCTTGGTGGGAGGTTGTCAAACCCATTCTTCAACCACCGAGGACAGATGATTTGGGAAAACTTCAAGGCAGCATTTTTCGAGAAGTACTTCCCAAGGACCCTGAGGGATGCAAAAGATAGGGGATTCCTTGACCTGATTCAAGGAAACATGTCGGTACTGGAGTATACGGCGAAGTTTGATCGTTTGTGCCGTTATTCAACAACTTACCGGTTGAACCCAGACGAGGAATGGAATGTGTAAGGTATGAGCAAGGACTGAAGCCGGACCTCTATGACAAAATGGTTTCACACAACAACAGGAACTACGCCACCTTAGTCATAGGTGTCTGCCCAGGAAGAGGGTGCCAGAGGAAAGCTGTGGCGGAGCAAGAGCTGGCAGAGGAAGCGTCAGGAGGACGCTGGGGAAATCAGAACGTTCATACCCAGTCAATGGTTGCCATATGAGACAATACCCGAAACGTCAACAGCAATTCCTCCACGCCATAATCATACAGAGCTCCCTTACCACAGGGACAGATTCAATTTCGCCCTAGCGACAACAACAACCAAGGAGATTACACCTCTAGCTAGACCTCAGGGGAATGTGCACCTCAAGGAATCGTCAAGATGGACAGAGGAACGCGCCACTGGTTCCCGGTGGCAGAACGACCCCTCTGTAGGGTGTGCGGGTGAGACATCTTGGAAACTGTCCCACATGTTTCCGGTGTGGCCAAACTGGTCATTTTGCAGGAATTGCGGACAGGGAGGAAATCGGGTCACAACGTCAGGCCCGAGTATTTGCAGTTACGGCAGAGCAAGCCGAAGCTTCGGGAGAGTTGATCCAAGTGAGTGATTATGTCGAATATCCATTTAACGGTGTTATATGATTCTGGTGCAACACATTCTTTTATTTCTAATACATGTGTTGAGAGACTTAAGTTACAGTCACGACAACCCATACACTTTAACCGTGACTACCCCAACCTCTTCTCAAATTAATACTTCATCTTGTGTGCATGACTATTCTTTTGAAATATTAGGAAGGACCTTTAAAGCTAACCTTATATGTATTCCCTTGGTAGGCTTAGATATTATTCTAGGAATGGACTGGTTAAAGTTAAATAGAATTACCTTAGTTTGTGAACCAAAACCATTCTTTTTCCCGATGACTCCAGAATAGAACCAATAACATAGAATCTCCCTTAGTTCCCATATACCCCTATACTGTTGTAAGGTAAATGCTCAGGATACCTTATGTTCGCTTCAAGTACAACCGCAAGGATCAGCAAATTGGAGATATTCCGGTCGTCTGCGACTTTCCTGAAGTATTTCCGGACGAGATTCCTGATTTTCCTCCGGAACGAGAAGTAGAATTCAAGATCGAACTAGTACCAGGAGCAGGACCGATTTCAGTTGCTCCATATCGAATGGCACCTCCGGAACTTAAAGAACTGAAGACGCAACTAGAAGACCTACTGGAGAAGCGTTTCATACGACCAAGTGTGTCACCCATGGGGAGCACAGTTCTGTTCGTGAAAAAGAAGGATGGTTCGATGAGATTATGTATAGACTACCGGCAGCTGAACAAGGTCACCATCAAGAATAAGTACCCATTACACGGATAGATGACTTGATGGATCAATTACAAGGAGCCAAAGTATTCTCCAAGATTGATTTACGATCTGGATATCACCAGTAAGAGTATGGAGTCGGATATTCCTAAGACAGCTTTTAGATCAAGATATGGGCATTTTGAATTCACAGTAATGTCATTTGGACTTACAAATGCTCCAGCTGTTTTCATGGATTATATGAACCGGGTGTTTAGGGATATCTGGACAAGTTTGTGGTGGTGTTCATCGACGATATTCTGGTTTACTCAAAAACAGAGGAGGAACATGCTGAACATCTAGACGGATTCTGAGATTTTGTCGAAAAGAGACTATATGCAAACTTTCAAAATGTGAATTTTGGTTAAAGGAAGTACAGTTTTTGGGGCATGTAGTATCTCAAAAGGGAATAGCAGTAGACCCCGCTAAGATCAAGGCCATTATGGATTGGGAAAGACGACGACTGCCACGGAGATACGAGCTTCTTAGGATTGGCAGGTTATTATCGGAGATTCATACAGGATTCTCTCAGATCTCCGCACCGATGACAAGTTAACTAAGAAGAACACGTCCTTTGAATGGAATGAGGCATGTGAGCAGAGCTTCAGGAGCTGAAAAAGAGATTGACATCGACTTCGGTGCTGACCCTACCAGATTTGGAGCAATCTTCGAAGTTTATGTGACGCATCCGGACGAGGCCTAGGATATGTTACTAATGCAACGAGTAAACCAATAGCATATGGGTCTCGTCAGCTTCGACCACGAGCTAACTATCCAACACATGATCTGGAGCTAGCAGCAGTCGTATCAGCCTTGAAGATGTGGAGGCATTATCTCTTTGGAACAAAGTTTGAAGTTTTCTCAGACCACAAAGCCTCAAGTATTTGTTTGACCAAAAGGAACTCAACATGAGACAACGTCGCTGGATGGAATTCCTTAAGGATTTCGATTTACGTTACATTACCACCCTGGTAAAGCTAACGTAGTAGCAGACGCTCTAAGTCGAAAATCCTTGCATGCAGCACGAATGATGATTAAAGAATTGGAGTTGGTACAACATTCGGAGAATTAAGCCTTGATGTGAAGCCGACACTACAAGCATCAAAATTTGGTCATTTAGTCATTTCCAGTGAATTTAAGAGCAGAATTGAGCAGGCACAAAAGGGACACGCATAACAAAGACTTCCAAGAAACGATACAAGCAGCTCAACAAGAAAATTAAAGGATTGGAGCAAGGAATTGATGGAATTTGGAGATTTGAAAAGCGTATATGCGTGCCAAATGTCAAGGAACTCCGAGAAGACATATTACGTGAGTCACACAAGAGCCATTTTACCATACATCCGGGAATGACAAAGATGTACCATGATCTTAAAGAACGGTTTTGGTGGCCCGGAATGAAGAGGATGTGGCTCAATACATTGGGAAGTGTCTTACCTGTCAGCGGATAAAAGCAGAACATCAGAGGCCAGCTGGAATCCTGAATCCCCTTCCTATCCCCGGAATGGAAATGGGAGCACATTACCATGATTTTGTGTCGGGATTGCCTCTTACACCAAGAAAATTGGATGCAGTTTGGGTATTGTAGACCGATTAACCAAATCGGCACACTTTCTGCCAATTCGGATGACATATCCATTGGAAAGACTAGCTAAGTTATACATTGACTGGATCATCAGACTACATGGTACCCCTACTTCGATCGTCTCTGATCGCGACCCGAGGTTTACATCCAAGTTTTGGGGAGCATTGCAACGCGCTTTTGGAACAAAATTATGTATGAGCACCGCATATCATCCTCAGACCGACGGACAATCAGAACGGACCATCCAGACATTAGAAGACATGCTCAGAGCAATAGTATTGGAAATGCCTGGAAGTTGGGATTCACACTTACCATTGGTAGAGTTTGCTTACAACAATAGTTATCATGCTAGTATTGGTATGGCTCCATATGAGGCACTCTATGGCCGAAAGTGTCAGTCACCATTATGTTGGAATGATTCTGGAGAGGGACAAGTTCTGGGACCAGACCTGGTGCAACAAACCACAGAGAAGATCAAGATGGTGAAGGACAAAATGCAAACGGCTCAGAGCAGACAAAAATGCTATGCGGATAAGAGACGACGGGAATTAGAATTCAGCGAAGGAGATCACGTATTTCTCCGGCAGTACCTACAACAGGCATAGGTAGAGCCCTCAAAACCAAAAAGTTAAACCCCAGGTTTGTGGGACCATTCCAAATTCTTCAAAAAGTCGGACCCTCAGCCTATCAATTAGCTCTTCCACCGAACCTATCTAACCTACATAATGTTTTCCATGTCTCTCAACTGCGAAAGTATCAGGCGTCACCTGAACATGTATTAGAACCAGAAAATATTCAGTTAAAGGATAACTTGACATTTGAACTCCCTGCCACAAAGATAGTAGACTATCAAACTAAGCACACACGCAATAAGGAGATACGCCTGGTCAAAGTTGCTTGGGGAAACAAATTGCTAGAAGATTATACGTGGGAACTTGAGTCAGAAATACGTGAGAAATACCCACACCTTTTTAATGATTAGACAGGAAATTTCAGGGACGAAATTTCTTTTAAGAGGGGTAGATTGTAACACCCTTGCCTTAAACATATTATTTAATAATTATTAGTTAGAAATTAACGACTAATTATCAATATAATTATTGCGATAATTTTGTATGAGGTATCATTATTACGTTTATAACATAATTACATACGTGTATTAAACAATAAAGTGACCCTTTGAGTATCATTAGAGAGAAAAACAGGTCAAACCATACTCACCCGATTATCACCGAATTTACCACACCTATCCTACACATTTTTCTTGATCACCCTATATGGAAATATAGACCAATACACCACCCAGAAGCATAAAACGCTTACATCTTATTTTTCCTGAAGTATAGGGTAGTACGTGGCATTAACAGAGGAGCCATTTGATCATCCTCTGTTTCCATTCGAAGCCACCACCTACTGTCTCTGACTCCAGTTTGGGACACCACTAGTTTTAGTACGCCACCACCTGCTGGTCATCTACGAAGCAAGCTAGCTGTTGTTTTAGTTTCCTTCAGAGGGTGGAAAGCTCTTTCTATAATTATAGAATTATGATCAACGGAGTAGCACACGAGAAACACCTCTGTTACACCTATTTTCCCTAGACAGAATTACCAATAGATCATCCCTTCCTTCCGTTTTCAAATTTCTAAGTTCAACCTTAAGGTGAGTTGCTCTGTTCTTCTTCTTTTAATGAAATAGAATCTGATACATGTTATTGTTCATAACTATGCATACAACTCATCCATGATTAAACTAAACTGATGGCTTTTGCTTTTTTTTTTACATATGTCTATGATGTTTGCAAATCCAATTTGTATGATTCTTTGAGTGTTGAATCTGATTAATGCGTTAGAACAAGGCATGTTAACTAAAGATGAAGAATCTGACTTCAAATTGTTTCTGAAACCATATAAAAGTAACTGGTGGTATTTTTATATGCATGCATATGTCAAAGTAAAATATAAACTGGTTTTTAGATGTGTGTGCGACTATTTTCTTTGAGATTTGAATAATTGTTTAACCAATTCCATGATTTCATAAGCCTTAAGAATCATAAATGATGATAAGAAGATTTAATAGTTTAGATAGAAATTGGAGTTAGAGAGTTACATACCTGGAAACTACTTCATGCATTACATACATAGAGTAGGCGCTGCGCGCAATGCACGGGCGCGGGGCGCGCAGACGCAAGACGTGCACGGGCGCGGGGCGCCGAGGCCTGCGAGGCGCGGAAGCAGGAAGCGCACGGCGCGGGACGCCCAGGGCGCGCAAGGCGCGCACGGGCGCAGGGCGCCCAGGGCGCGCAAGGCACGCGGACGCAAGACGCGCACGGGCACGGGGCGCCCAGGGCGCGCAAGGCGCGCGAACGCAGGATGCGCACAGGCGCAGGGCGCTGGGCGCGGGCGTGCGCGGGCGCTGGAGCGCAGGGCGCGGGCGTGCGAGCGTGCGGGCGTGCAGGGCGCGGGCGTGCGCGGGCGCTGGGAGCGCAGGGCGCGGGCGTGCGAGCGTGCGGGCGCGCAGGGCGCTGGGCGCTGGGAATCGCGCGGTCGTGGCCTGCCATGCGCTGAGTCGATTCCTAGTGCACCGAAACTAGACCAATTTCTCTAATTTATTTTTATGATCAATAAACTACGAAATATTTTTATAATTATTTCTTAAAACTAGTAGCATTATTATTAAATATACAGAACAAGACAATACGAGTTTATATATATGTATCTATGTGCTGTGAGAACTGAAAAGGTTATAACTAAATCAAATATAATTACTATTGCTATGCAACGATATTACTACTCAGTAGTATTACCGGGTGATCAAGATATCTGTTGTTATATACCGAATCTGTAAATTAGAATGATAATGTGAAATGGTAATGTATAAGACTGTACTCATGCATGATGGTTGTACTGTTCTTGAGATTGTATTATAGATTGCATGAACGACTCAGTGGAATTCCTGGAATTGTTCGGACGAGTACCCGAGGTTGCTACATGTGTTTGTTAAAATTATAACTGCTGCTTGTTATATCCGTTCGATTGAATTTCTGGTTAGCTTGGATCCAGCCATCTAATCGACTAGATGGTGGTGCATTGAACCTACGGGACATGTGGACTAGATGGCAGAGGATTCTTTGACACGAGACACCTCCGAATCAAGGAACCTTTAAAGTTTAGGCGAGAACGGAGCTGTAGTCAAGGTCAAGACTTCCTAGGACTGAGAGCATATTTGAGGGACACATAGTCCCAACTTGCATATGATACCACGGCCGGGCCGTGATGCCGAATTGTGTTATCCGAGGAGTTAGAGTTTCCATGGCTGGGCCATGATGCCGGACTTGCAATCCGAGGATTTTTATGACCGGATACACATTCGAGGGTTATAGTGTACACTTACATGAAAAGTGGAGAAACTGCTAACCTTCAATTCAACGAACGAAGAAATATCGAATGTGAGGCATGGACCAGTAGACTCGTAGTACGGCCTATGAGGAAATTGTGAAACCAACCTTATAGTTGATATTTACGTAGGTTGCTAGAAATGCGAGAACCTAGTGAAAACATAGACTCCCTTAGAAACGGATCCTTAAGATGTTTGATCAATCAAGGTAAGGACTCATAGATTTGGAACTAGTGCCACCTTTTGAAAAGAAAGAGTATTACTTTGATTGACTAGAATTGTCATACGAGCACGTTGAGCCGTGTGCTTTACGCAACTCACTAAGACTCTCGAGTCTTACCCTCTCTTTCTTTCGTATGTCAAATTCTAGATGGGTCAGCTTCCACCCCCTCCACGTAGACCTTATGTTTTTGGACTCTCTACGTACGACCCAGAGACCGGCTTAATTTCGGTTACGCACCACGTCCCTGGTATCACACAGTTCTTTTTACCGGATCTCACACGAAGATTCCCAGCCCCTCGACATGACGCAGCTCCAGCTCAGGCAGCATCTCCACCACCACCACCAGCGGAGGAGGACCCGGTCGAGGCAGAGGACTCAGACCCAGAAGAGGAACCCGAGCCTGATTATGTACCTGGCGAGCCTGGAGCAGATTCATCAGAGGAGGAGGATCCCGAAGAAGATATACTAGAGGGTGAGGAGCAGCAGTAGATAGTCGAGCGGTCGTATAGTGGAGATTTCTTTTGTTTAGTAGTTAGTCGCCTCATTTTGAGTTGTACCACTGAGTAAGCGGCAGTGCTCCTCAGTGTAGGTTGAGGTTTTGATTCTGTACATGCACTTTCATCAGATATTGGTCCAATTCAGTATACAGAGGGCCATTTATGTACACATATATTACCTTTATGTCTTGGTTATGTTTCTATTATCATATAAGTATTCCCAGTACATGGTTTATTATATTAGGAACCTAATGTCATGGCTTGTTGAGTTTTACCCCGTTTACCATATCTCTATTTTATAAAAAAAAAAAAAAAGTGATGTTCCGAGTTGTTAATCTTAACCATGGCAAGGTTGATAAATCGGGATGTTACAAGATGCTCTACCATTCGTATGCTTCATCACTAGGGCATGCCGGGCTAGATATGTGGAGGAGCTTCCCACTGATGACTTGGCGGTGCGGATGGATAAGGTGGAAGCCGCCGCTCTGGTCAAGGCGGATGTCCACCTCAACCCCAATCTCGACCCTCACTCCCGCCCTACTCAGAAAAGGGCAAGGAAGACTGCGGAGCCGATTGATGCCCCCGACAATGGAGGTAGCTCCCACATCCCATCACCGCCACCCTCATCGCCTCCGGCGGTATCCGGGGAGATCCTTCAGGCGATTGAGGACATGGGCACACAGTTGAGAGACGAGGGAGCAGCTTCTCACGCCGCCCTTAAAATGGAACTCAAGGCCCATGTCACTCAGACAGTGGCAAACTCGGAAAAGAGGATCATGAGCAAGCTAACTCAGATCTTCTCGTGCTTGGGAGGCGGGAAAAAGGCAGCCACGAAGGGGAAAGGGAAGAAGTCGATTGAAGACTTGGATGAGGAGGACTCCGACTGAACTACCACCACACTGCTGTTTGTATTTCATTTCATTTTCTTCTATCTTGTGTTTTTGTGCTGTTTATATTGTGTTATTTGCATTTTGTTTTGTGTTTAGTTTGTATAAGCATGCTTGATGTTTTATTTGGTTTCCTTACGTTTATTATGTGGATTTGGTTAATAGTTAGTGAATTGCTTGATTGAAAAAAAAAAAAACAAAGAGAATACATACCATGAGTTTCTGTTGATTTTGGTGAATGATTGTTTGACTTAAAATGAGTTTGTGGCATACCCTTGTAAGCTTTTGAGCTTTAATTGGTGGCCCCATTACATGTCACCTATCTTTCTTGTGTGTACTTCTCATTTGTGCTTGCTAGAACTTGCTTGAATTCTTGTCTGAAACATTGGATTGGTGCATGCATCTCTGGACATGATTGAGGCATTGTTTTTGTTTTAGCTACTAACCCATATAGCCACCCTCATACATCACTCCCTTGCTAGCCACTTTGAGCCTTTTATCCCGATTCTTTGTTATCACCCTAACATCAAAGCCTAATAAAGTGTAAAACAATTTCACATCCTTAACTTAGGCTTAGGAGAGCAATTTCATTTGTTCTTTGTGGTGCTTTATTTTGGGGATTGGGATTTTGGTTTAAGTGTGGGGGAAGCATGTGGACACGCTTCGGTTTATGTGTGGGGGGGTGTGAGCTTTAATATCTTTGGGTTTACTCATCTTTGTTTTTATTTCAAAAATAATCATGTAAATGTCTTTGTTTTAAAAATATAAAAAAAAAAAAGAAAAAACCAAAAACAGCAAAAATAAATAAATGCATAAGTAAATAAATAAATAAATATAAAAAAAAGAAAGTTAAATGTCCTTTGGTTTTTGATATACCTTGGGGCTGTTTATATTGGTGTTCTGTTTTGAGTCTTTCGTTCATTAATAAAATGGGGGGATCATTTGGGAAATTGGATTATCTTGCACTAGGTTCGGGTTATGGGGTTTGCTTTGGGGTTGGGTAGAGTTAGTTGCTCTCCGGCACCTGAGTTTTAGCTCTGCTAGCTTTGAATTTCCCCTGCCCTAAACCTGGCCTCATTACAACCCTCCTAAGTCCTCTTGATCCTTGATGCATGTGATCTTTCTTGTGGACGAATGAGAATTCTTGCAAGCTTATGGTCATGCATGTCTACCGGCGGTGAGTGTGAAGTAATATAGCCCATACACGTTGGTGAGTTGTGTGATGATACACCTACCTTTGAGTGGCCACTTGCTTGATTTTTGTCAAATGATTAATTCACCTTGTGCATGTTGGAAAATGGATTCTCTAGCTTTCTTTCTTGCAATTCATGAACTTGAAACCAAAACCTTGTGTTATCCGTTGGAAATTGGTTGCCTTTTGATTCATCAAGCATGTTTGTTGTTAGGTTAGATTTTTGTGTTGCTTAGCTTTAGGATGTGTTGCATGAGGGCATGCAAGTTGTTAAGTGTGGGGTTATTTGATAGGATGCGAAATTCTGAGCATCCTCTGCCCTTATATGTACATCTTGCATTCCTTAAGTGTGTTAAGTGTAGTTGTTTGCATCGTTTTTGCATATTTTTCATTTTGGTGGTTGATGCGGAATTATGTTACTTTTTGAGGTTTTAAGTAGACTTTAGCCTTGTTATCTTTTGATGCACGTTTGGGTAGTGCTTTGGTATTTCAGGGACCTAGGCTGGAGCTACTTTGAGTCTCGGAAGCAGCGGGAGCGTTGGAGCGAGCGAAACGGGGAACAGGAGAATTTTGCAGCAATTGGGCATTTACTGATACTGGTCGCTAGCGACCAGCATTATGCTTGCTTGGTCGCTTTCGACCAACACGTGACAACAACTTATAATTTTGTTGTTTTTGCTACTTAGTCCCTACTCCCTTTTTTGTAAAAAGGCCCCTTTATCTGATTGGGATGACACATTTCAGAAGATTCCTAGTTCATTTTCCAAATTAGGCTAGGGCTTTTAGAGAGAGAAGCTCCAACTTCTCTCTAGGTTTTTCCATTTTTGTCTTGCACACTATTACACTATTCTACTCTTCTTCAAGTTTAATTATAATTTCATTTTCATTTTCCAGCATGATTGTGGTTCCCATTTCTTTATTTCATTTGCTATCTTTGATTATGTGTGAGTAGTTTTCTCATTCTTGGTGTTGGGTGATTGTCAAATTTATGTTTTCTCTTGAAACCCATTATTAATTTGTTTTCTTGCTTCTCATTCTCTTGGGCTTTTAATGCTATTAAAGTTTGCTTGTGTGGATTCATACTTGCTTATTTTGATTATGCCTTGAATGCATTTTGATTTCTTGATTAAGGGATTAAAGTGTGTTTAGGGATTTTTTTGAGTTTATGTGTTGATCAATGCATTGGCTCAATCATTGAGAGAGTGAGAATAATTCTTGATTAAGAATTAGGTTTGCATGTGCTTGGAGTGATTAGATTATTTTGGTTTTGATCAAAGTCAATTTGGTTTAGTAATTCTTGAGCATGTGTAAATTGCATTCTAAGTGTTTGATAAAATGCCTATGTGGGTTTAGGATAGCTTTTATTGCTTGCATTACCTCTTACACAATACTTCTTGCTTTTAACTCAACACCAAGTCTCTTTTTGCATTATCAATACTTCTTGCTTTTATTGCTTGCATTACCTCTTACACAATCCCAACACTAAATATACTATACATACTTAATCAACGATTTAAGACCTCTTTGGGAAACGACTTGGGTTGGCTAGCTATACTACTATAGCTAAGTGATTCAATACTTTTTGGGAACTTGTGTTAAACTCTAAGTTGGTTGTAGCTAAAAGAATTAACGACGCTTTTAGTAACATCAGTTAACATACTATTTTAAAAGTGATGAAAATAAGTACGTAGCAATGTTTCTAACCATGAAAAGAGAAATGGAATATATATATATATATATATATACAAGTGATGTGTATGATGAGAACTTTAATGCTTTGATTCAAAGTAAGAATGGGGTGTTCGGAGAACCCAACTCTTTATGTGAAATGTTGTGAATTTTGATAGTATGATGAACTGTTGTGATCAAAGTGGAGGTTATGTATATATATACTTTGAAGTGATGTTATTAAAATATGTCATGTTATTATGAAGAAGTGCTTTCCTTTAAATCGAAATTTAAAGTGAATTAATACATACTCATGGAAGATATGATAATGCTAGAAATGAATGATGATAGAAGTGTTGTGATGAGTATGAAGAAATCTTAATTATGCATTTTGAAGTGTTAATCTACCGTATACCTAGGGGTTGGGTGTATTATGGTATTACGGATATAATCCCGCCTACCTAGGAGATGGGTGTATTATGGTACGACCAGACGAATCCTCTGGATACCTAGGGGTTGGGTGTATTATGGTATTCCCGTGAGGACAACCAATAACCTAGGGGTTGGGTGCAGTATGGTGAGGCTGTGAGCTCTGGATAGCCAAGAACCTAGGGGTTGGGTGTAGTATGGTGAGGCTCCGAGCTCTTGAGAACTACCTAGGAGTGGAGAGTAACTCGGTAGTTCAAACTGTGTTTGATTAACTTAGTACTTTGTTATGTGATTGAGAGAATGTTGCTTGGTCCAGCTACACGCCGGCTACCGGTGCGGTGACCGTTGCGTCGACCATCTCAGGGGTACACCGCTTCTTCATCCCAGAGCTTCTGGCGAGGTACCCTGCTCCCGTTCCTGGTCCCGTACCTGTCCCAGCTCTAGCCCCAGCTCCGGCCCCGGCTCTGGCCTCGGCTCAGGCATCTGCTTCTCCGCCGCCACCTCCGCCACCTTCTCCGGCCTCGGAGTCTACAGAGTCGGACCCAGTGGAGGACGAGGGCTACTCGAGTGAGGATTCGGCTGACCTCTGGACGGACATCGACTACATCACGGTAAAGTCTGAGGCGTCTTCTTCTGCCACAGGTTCAGCTATGAGCGAGGATACCGGGAGCGCCAGTAGGTGAGGCGCGGATCGTGACCAACCTGACCGATGTGTAGCTGACTGTTGACACCTTTATCTTTTCTGTTTATAAGTTATATTGTGGAGCCTTTTTGTACCCCTGCGTGGGATTGACCCTTTGACATGTATATGTATCTAACGAACTACAGTTTTACCTGCGTCCTTTTGTATGTTCGGACCAGGATTTTTGGACTTACCTTTTTATCATGTCAGCTCCCCATATTTATATTTTGGCATGTATTAAACAGGATCTCGATACATTTGAACTCTGCTACATTTCGCTCTAAAGCATATGTTATATATTAATATTATGACCATTTGTTGTATGGGCCTTATTTTACATCTTAGCATTTCCTATTAATATTCTAGACGCTTATCTAGGTTATCTATTCGTGCTACTAATCTGATTGGTCATGGCTTCGAGTCTCGATACCGATTTATTGTACACAGGGGTTTGCGAAAATATATTTTATATATACGTTTCAAAAAAAAAATGGGGTTTTCGGGTGTTATGTAACATTGCAACTTGTTAATTATGTCCATGGCATAGTTAATAAATTGGGATGTTACACATGTATATTGTTAAGACGTCACGGGGTGGCGCATAAACATTGTTTGAGACGTCACCGGGTGGCGCGTAGATAAGAAAAACGTCACTGGGTGGCGCAAAAATACATAGTAGCCTTCGGCTTGTGATTGAGAGGCTGTAGGAGGGGGTTGGCATCCTCCGCGCTACAGGTCCTTGACTTGGAGTTGGTGAATATCCGCCTTTTCCCCATTTCGTTAGGATGAGCTCATGCCTAGGGGTCGGTGCAGCGGAGGTTTACAGGAGGGTGGATAGGCCATAAGAGATAATAAAGAGATAAAAGTTATGAAAGTGTATTACAGTAAAGTTTAAGTAAACGTAGTATGATGTATGATTAAGTTTCCCTACATGACTAGTTGGCACGTAGAGCACACACACGAATGATATAATTATGTATGATGTATATATGATGTAAAATGAACAAGAGGCACCTAGGTAAGTCGTTCTGGGAAAGATGGTTTTAGAACTTATAACTGAAATTGAATTCATTCATGCTACACCTATTTAATTAATAAACCCGGAGCGGCTCCCCTACTGAGTTACTTCCCAGTACTCACCCCACGTTTTTCCCCCCATTTTAGATGATGAGATTCAGCAGGATGCAGGAGCGGATGAGGAGCCCGCACAACTTTAGTTTCATGGACTTCTTTTCGTTTCTAGATTTACCAGTTTCTATTATTACGTTACGGATTACGTTTTCTTTTGGATGTTAGCATTTATTTGTATTTACTCTGAGTCCGGACCTATGTTAGCCGGGAAATACTTATGTTGATGGATTGTATTAGTGGAGTCTTGTGAGTCTCAGTTTTGGGGTTCATGAGATTACACATATTATTATTATTTCCTGCTGTATGTTCTGGGAGACTATGATTTGTCATTTTATTATATTGAGGTTTATTCAGGATTATTTGCTTCCGCATTTATATACGTTGTATTATCTCGCAAGACCCTTATTTTCTATATCGCAAACGATTTACGAAAATATCTCCCACGTATTTTCCGCGTATATATATTTTAAATATAAAGATAAGACATGATAACAGGAGGTAACTCTTATGAAATGACGTAAAATGACTTAAGCATTAAGGGCTATCTAGTAGGGTGTTACACTTGACCTTTTATCAAATTAATTATATTAGCCCAGATTGATATAATTTTTATAAATTATTACTTGCATTTTAAAATTTTGACGATTGATTCTTTTTCCTCTAATAGGTTCTATTAGTCTTAGATTCTTCTGGCAAAAAAACAAATGTCAGAGAAACCAATTAAAAACACATTACAATCTAGTAATACTGTGGCACTGCAATACAATTGAGCTAAGTTGCTAAGGTACCGTTTTTTAACCTTTTGTTCTCGGGGTGACATGTGTCCTCATTTAGTAGAGTCAATTATCTTTCTATCCTTCACTGTAATCAAGGTCATAAATAATGAAACACTGATTTTTAATTAAAAATAATAATAAATACCAATAATTTTTTTATTAACTTAAGTAGTAAAAAATATATACTTAATTATTTAATAATATATTTCATACATATATTTAAAATTCTAATTTTTTTATATATTTGGAATTAATATGATTTGACGAAAATCATAAATGGTGATCAATAATTATTTACCAAGATAACTACCACCTTATTATCATTTTTATCAAATTATGTCTAAAGAAAATATAAACTAATTTACAATATTAATGTATATAAATTAATTTTTAAATAAAAACAATTATTAGATAAAAAATATAATAAGATTCATTAGACCAATATTAATTTGATTAATTTGATTCTGTGAAAAGGGCGCGAGGCGTGGAACAGGACGCAAGGCGCGGAAGAAATTTTCGGAACGGGACGCGACGCGTGGGACGAGCGCGGGACGCGGACGGGGCGCGACACGAGAGACGGGGCGCGGGGTGCCACAATTTTCTCTCTTTGACGTGGATGCTGGCGCCTTGCGCCTGAATGCTTTGCTTTGGCGCACTTGAATTTTTTCTTGGGTAACATGACCACTTGTTTTAGCCGCAAGTGATTGCTTTGTGCAGCCACATGATGCTGGGCATTCAAAGGATCATATGACCCTTTCTTGGATTATGAATTTATTCCAAAGGTGCCAATGTGGACAATTTGATTTTGAGCGCAAGTTTGTACTTTTCTTTAAGGGGTCATATGACCCTTTGTTACAAGGCACTTGATACTGGCGCTTCGCGCTTTGCAAGATCAAGATCAAGGTAATTTTGGAGGGCGCAAAATTGGGCGCCTTGCGCCTTCAACTCTCTAATTGGGCGCAATATTATAACCTATCACTGTATATTTATTGGTCTAATTAATCTTATTATCATTTTTTATCTAAAAATTGTTTTTATTTAAAAATTAATTTATATACATTAATTTTGTAAATTAGTTTATATTTTCTTTAGACATAATTTCATAAAAATGATAATAAGATGGTAGTTATCTTAGCAACTTAGCTCAACTATATTGTAGTGCCACCCATACTGTATACATGTACCAAAGTGTAATCTCATGTGTTATTTTGATCATATTATAATAATAGTTACTGATAAATAAATAAATAAACTAATATCCAAATTTGTTCAGAAGATCAGGACTTAAATAATACAATAATTTATTTCTTTTAAAATTATATAATTGAGTTACTAATTTTTTTATATATATAATTGTTGCTAAAATAATTATTTAAAAAAAAATTGTTGCTAAAATATTATTTAATTCTTTTAGTGAAGTAAAAAAAAATTAATAAAAAAAATTCCATCTCAAATCAAAATCAAGACATATATATATATTATGTCATTTACTATTTATATAAGTATGAAAAATACTTAAAGTATGTTTCTTCTCACTTTTTTTCTCTGAACCCTAACACCTCACCTTTCTCTCTCGTACCTTACCTGCTGGCGGCAATCGGCCAAAGCAGCTCCGTCAGGCTCGCCGTCGCCGCTTCAAAGGACATCGCCTCGGTCACTCTCTGTTGGTGCTACATACATCGCCTCAGTCTCTCTGCGCGGCTCTCTCCTCAGAAACACAGCAGTCGCGTACCACCATGGCCGCCTCCAGCTCGCTGCCGCCGCGTCCCACTCGCCATCGTGCCTGAGATCCTGCACAACACAGGTAAGATAGCTCTCGATGTTTCCAATTTTGTTGTTCTTTTGATTTTGAGGTCCTGCGCCTAAGGTTTTGTTTTGCAGATTCTTATTAGTTCCTTGACTATGTAAAAAAGAAATAAACATGATGATAATTTCTTCTAAAAAAACATGAGAGAATCCTTATTATAAGCATAAAACATAAGATGTGTGCATGAAGCAAACTTCTTTCATGCTTTCAATGATAATTCCTAGGAAAAAAATGCCGGGAAATGATATAGATGTGTATCTACAAACTTTAATCAAAGAGTTGAAGGAGTTATGGAACGAGGGTGTAGATGCTTATGATTCTTTCAAGAAAGAGATATTTAAATTGCATTCAGCTCTGATGTGGACAATTAGTGACTTTCCTGGGCTAGGAACCCTCTCTGGATGGAATACATACACTGGACTTGCTTGTCCATCTTGCAACTTTGACTCTATTCCTTGTCGTCTTCCACATAGTAGGAAGTGGTGTTTTATGGTCATTGTCGTTTTCTTGATCAAAGACATAGATTTCGACTGAACAAAGTCTGATTTAATGGAGAGCAAGAATTCTGCAATCCACCAAAGAAACTATCTGGTCTTGACATTCTTGAACAAGTGAAGGACATTAATGTGACTTTTGGCAGAATGATGGAGATGGAAGGAAGGGGCAAAAGAAAACGCGGAGGACAGGTCAAAGAAGGTACTCAACAATGGAAAAAAAAACATTTTCTTTGAGCTTTCATATTGGAAGCATAACTTGTTGCGCCATAATCTTGATGTGATGCACATTGAGAAAAATGTGTGTGATAATTTAATTTACACTTTGCTAAGTGACAATGCAAAGTCAAAAGATCACGTCAATGCTCGAAAAGACCTTAAAGCTATGGGTTGTAAACGTGACATTTGGCCAGATGAGAATGGGAAGTATCCTCCAGTAATCCTTTACAATGTCTAATGAAGGCAAGAAAGCATTTCTAACAACTTTACGGAACATTAGTGTTCCAGATGGTTATTCAAGCAATATTTCTAGGTGCATTGATGTGGATAATCTCAAGATAAGTGGGATGCTGAAAAGTCATGATAATCATATATTGATGGAGCAATTTCTACCACTTGCCATGAGAACAAGTGTGATACCCCGTATCACAGTATCCCTTAGGAAGGACTCTCTTTAGGACGCGTCAGAACACGTCAGCAAGTTGCTGTCAGAGGGGACTCGCTAGCGAGCAGTCAGCTTCCGCTAGCGAGTAGTTAGTCGCCAGCGACCACCTGTGAGTCGCTAGCGATGGGACCTAGTCCCACATCGTACAGAACAAACGTCACAGCGTTGCTGTCAGAAGGCGCTAGCTAGCGAGCAACCAGTGCCCGCTAGCGAGGAGCTTGTCGCTAGCGAGCGTATTCTAGTCGCTAGCGACCGGTCCGAAGTCCCACATCGGATGCAGCATGATGTCAGCCTGTCCCCCCTCACCTTTATATATGAGCAGTAGTGGAGTGATTTTCTTCACACCTCATTCTCCCGCCTTTTTCAAGAGCAGTGCTTTTGGGCGTTCTTTTTCAGTAAAGGAACTCTGTCGGAGTGAGGTTTCGACGTCTTGGGGATACTCTGCTAGAGCAAATTCCCGACGGTGAGTAAAAAGTCGCTTTTGCCCTTTTTTCCGCGTGATGGTCGCCAGCGAGCAGGAGGAGCTCGCCAGCGACTGACCCTTCGCTAGCGAGAGGTAGTACCTCGCTAGCGATGGCGTGATCCGCAGCAGTAGTTCAAGTTTTGTTTTCTCTTCTTCAGGGGTCCTAATGGGTCCTTTTTGCACTTCAGGTGCGAACGCAGTGCCGCTGGCTGGAGCCGGAGCTGACGGTGCTTCTCAGTGTCAGGAGTATCCAGGTGAGTGGAGGTCTTGCATGTAGTTTAGCATTTATGGCATATATATTTATGTTTGATAACTAGATAATTAGGAAGGATAATAATAATAAAGTTATTATGCATGTGTTTGTAGTAGAGTAGTAGTAGAAGTAGTAACATGTTAGATGGTTAGAGTAGAATAGTAGAGACTTATGTTTTTATGCTGTGTATATGAATTGCTGATTGGTTGGCTGTTTATTGTTTTATGATATAATATGCTATATAAGACAAATAAATAGGCTATAAGTAGAATTCATGACATGTATGATTGCTTGAGCGAGTTATGTGCTAACTGTCTAGAGTAGTTACGCCGCCCCTAATTAGTATACGTCAGACACTATGGCGGTGGTCAGTTCCGGTATCTTAGTATGATTTACTAATTAGCGGTGAGTCGCCCGAGCCCGCCAAGTATGTTCCGATCCCGGTTATCGGACGGCTTGGTTACAGATACAGTTATGCCCCACGAGGTTCAGTTATGAGTAAAACTCATGCCACGCGCTGAGTCAGATTTGATTATACCCATGCTGAGTGCTGGGTAACAGATTACAGATAGAGTATACAGTAAAGGGGCTTGGTATGCAGGCTTTAGTGTGACAGCTCGACAGGATATTGATTGTATGGTTGATAACATGCTAGTTTGTGATATATGTGTTATGAATGTTGCATTGCATGCATATTCCCCATCACTGAGTCGATGACTCACCCCTCATCAACCATATTTCAGAATACGATCCCGCTGCCGACGAGGAGCCGTTGATCCACTAGAGGTCGTTCAACTGTTATCTTGGGTGAGCTCCGCTTCGATCATGGAGTCTTAAGATTTTGTTTTATATTTATTCCAGTTAATAGTTTTATAAGACATTTCAGTTTCAGTTGTAATAGTTTGCTCCAGACTTTAGAGGCAGGTTACCTTTTCATTTACGTTTCAGATCTTTTCAGTATTCTCAGCAGTTAAACAGTTATTCCAGTTATATCAGTTACTTACAGTTATCAGCTTAACAACAATTTCAGTTAATTCAGTTTATTTAAAGAGTTTATGTATACGTTTAGCGTGTTCGTTGGGATAGTACCCTTTGCACGGACACCCCTACGTAGCGGGGTGTTACAACATGTTTGCCGGATGAGATTTCAGTAGTATTGATTGAGTTGTGCACATTTTTCAAGAAGTTATGTGGTAAAGTAATAATGATAAAAGATTTAGACCAACTGCAAGATCAGATAGTACATACTTTATACCACATGGAAATGTTGTTCCCGCCATCATTCTTCACAGTTATGGTTCACTTGGTAGTACACCTAGTTGAAGAAGTTAAGCTTGGAGGTCCTGTCCATTATCGTTGGATGTATCCTATAGAAAGGTAAGAGATAAATCTAATTTTACTAAGTATTGTATATGTAGGATTGCTTTTCATATTAATCATCCCTACTATTTTGGCTGAGTAGGTACTTAGGACAACTGAAATCTTATGTACGTAACAAAGCACAACCAGAAGGCTCCATGGCTGAAGGTTACCTTGCACAAGAGATTCTTACATTTTGTTTAAGATATTTTGACAACATTGAGACAAGATTTAATCGACCTAGTCGTGTTGATGATGAAAATAAAAAGATGGAGCCTAAATCCCGTGTATCAGAATTATTTCCCCAAGTTGGTAAACCAGTTGGTGGATCAACATATTTTACTCTAACCTCAATGGAGAAGATGCAAGCTCATAGGCATGTGTTAACCAATTGCCCCATAGTCGACTGCTATCTTGAGTGAGTAATTCTTTCGCTTTAATTGTTAAACTTTTGTACTCTAGAATATAATCTGTCACATACATATCCAGGGAATTTAGACGTGTTGTGAAGAGACAATTGAGGAGTCGTACAAGGAATACTACTGAGATAGACAAAAAGGTTCATAGGGAGTTTGCTGATTGGTTCTCTAATCGTGTGAGTAACAAATATTCCAAGTATATGTAAATTTACTTACCTATTGAAATGTACATATGACTTATTCAAGTATATTATTGTTGTTAGATTCGCAATAACCTCGTCAATCTTCCTGAATTGGATAAAGAGATTTTTATCAGCCTTGCTCAAGGTCCATATGACCAAGCTACAAGATTCTCCGCATACAATGTTAATGGATATCGATTCCGAACTTTGGCACGAGATAATGCCCTAAAAACCCAAAATAGTGGTGTTTTTGGCACATTTGGAACTAGAAGTTACTCAAGTAGTAGGGATGCGCAAATGAATTTTGGAGAGGTACCTTACTATGGAAAGTTGATAGATGTCATTGAGCTTGTTTATAATGGCTTCAAGATTCCCTTGTTTAAATGTCAATGGGCTAACACCAATAATCCTAGAGGGATAAGAAAAGATAAGTTAGGCTTTACCTCAATGAACTTTGCAAGGCTTATACATACAGGGGATAATCAAGATGATGAGCCATACATCAATGTGTCAAATGCTGAGATGGTTTATTATGTGGAGGACCTTAAGGAAACTTGTTGGCTATTACCGGTCCACTTGATGCTAAGAGATCTTTATGACATGGGTGAAGATGGTGAAGCAAGTATATTATCCATTACGACTTATCCTCAACAAAAATTGGCACTTTTTTTCCCAAATGATAATACACATATACAATTAGCAAGAAAGGCTACAAATGATGATCCTCAAAGTTCTACCGCTAATGTAGATGAAGATGAGATTGAAGATATGGTTGTGTGATGTTTATCACTTGTATCACAAATTCTACAACAATGTTTGATTAAAATATTACTATAGTGGTCTTATTGAGAGACTTTCAATTAATTAATTTTCTAGAATTTCAATACCGCTACTGCCTTCTATTAATTAATTTCACAAGTTCTGCATATTGCATGCACCCACACTTTTCTTTCTTTCTTATTTCTCTCTCTCTCTGTTCAATTTTGTTTTGATTTGTTGTTTGTATTGTGTTTCTTGCCACTCCTCAGTCAGTCACAGTGTTTGTGTATTTTTTAGTAGAAATGAAATTGACCCCTCCAATCCCACGAGGTCTTTCACCATTGCTTAAACTAACATCATTTGTGGTGTTTTGTGGTGGTGACAGTATCATTAATTAATAAGACATATCATAATTAATAAGCAAACATTGGTTGAACTAAAATGAAGACATATCATAATTAATATGACATATCATAATTAAGCAAGCAGCAAGCGTTTGTTTCTTTGGGTTTTGTGTGCTTGTCTCTTCACACAAAAACACACACTAACGGAAAACACTATCCTTTTTCAAAAGCTTCTTTTATTTATTTTATAGCACTCTTCTTTTATGTTTTATGTTAGATATATATTTTACTTTTAAAATACATAATGTTAAATTATATAAAATATTAATATGAGAGGATCTAGTTTCATGATTAAGTTTCATGTAGTTATCAAATGTGGTAAGTTTCATTTTGGTTGAGAACCCACAATGTTTGCTACTTATTATGACTTGTTGGTTCCATTAATAAGAAATGCCGAAGACAAAGAGATATCCTCCAAGGTGTCAATCGACACCAGCTCAAGGTGATGCTAATTCTGGAGGTATGAGTGAAAATGTTGTTGAAGCTTCTCCTCAAAGTGAGCCTGCAAGGTATATTAGTTCATCCATAGATACAGACTCTAATGAAAAAAGGATGACAGAGGCTGATTTAGGATATGAAGAAGAGGTAGAACCTGAAGCTCCATTACCCGAGACCTCCAAAAGAAGGTGGAAGACTGAGTGGCATGTTGATGTGATTGGTATGCATCCATTGAATCATTTTATGTTTTTTCTTTTTCATAGTGTTCTAATATTGCAGTTTTGTTTTTTAGATGAGCATGGCGCTAAAAAGCAAAAGTCTCTATCAGTGAGGGGATTTTGCTGGAATGGCTATAATCAGCCAATTGGGGATTTTGCTGGCCTATAGGGCAGATTTATTGGGCACATTGCTAGTAACTTTAATAATTTCCCCATAATCTACAAAACATGGCATAAAGTTCCCTCTGAGTATAAGAATAATGTTTATGCTAATGTAGTCAAGGTATTGATTATATTAAATTGTATTAGTGTGAATTCTTATTGATGTATGTTGATTCCTAACTATGTTTTTCTGGTGTTGTACTCAGAAAAAATTTGTTGATGATGAAAAGCAAAAGGACTATATCATTTCTAGTTTATCAAAGAAGTGGCGAGATAACAAGTGTAGATTGTTCCAAAGTCACTATAAATCAGAGATTTGATGGGAACAAAATGTCAATTTGCACCCCAATGGAATTCCTAAAGATCTTTGGGCCTCCTTCTTGGAACATAGATTAAGTGCTGAAGGACAGGTTGTATACTCTTTTTTTTTTATCAATTATTAGTTATTTCCTCATGTTTACTAAACTTTGTTATGTTCCTATGTGTAGGCGTTAAGTGAAAAAAATTCAGCAAATCGAAAACGACTAACGGTTCCTCACACCCTCGGGTCAAAGACACTAGCTAGAAAGAAATATGAGTTGGTACAAATATTTACTTTCTTTATTCTTAAGTTATTAGTTTAGAAAGTGCAATGCTCAATTTTAATCTAATTAATTTTGTGGAATAATAATATAGGAAATTGAAAATGGAAGAGAATATAGTAGAGGGGAGATGTACCAAATTTCCCACAAGAAGAAAGATGGATCATTTGTCAATGATGAGGCCCAAAAAAAGAGTGTAAGTCTAGAATGATTTGAATATTTTTTGCATTTATTTTGTTTTCTACATATTTGATGATTTTTAATCTTTGTTTTTTGTTATGTATTGCTTGTAGGAAGAACTAGAAAAGGAAATTGAGAAGGGAACTTCTGAAAATGAAGTATATGTGAAAGTATTTGGAAAAGAACACCCGAACTATGTTATGGGCATGGGATTTGGTGTCTGTCCGTCTCAAGTGCTTGGGTCATCATCTCGCTCGGGAGGGTGCACTAATTCTGATGGGCCATCAAGAGCTGAATACAAGACTTTGAAGCTACAATTAAAAGTGTTACAAGATCAAATGGCTTTCTTTATGAGTCAACACGGAGGTCAAGTTCTGCCTGGTTTTCCTGCTAATCAGGTAAATGCATGTTTTTTTAGAGTTAGAACTGTAACACCCTACTAGATAGCCCTTAGTGCTATAGTCATTTAGGGCCATTTCATAAGGGTTACCTTCTGTTATCATACTTATTCTTGATTTTGAAATACATATACGCGGAAAATACATGGGAGAATTTTTCGAAAAACGTTCGCCGAATATAAACATAAGGGCCTTGCACATAATATAACGATAATATGTGACACATGATGAAGTCTGATAAATACCTCATAAATAAATGGAAATAAACAAACATAGTCTCCCCAAACATACAATCAAGAAAGTGAATAGTAGTAGTAGGTGTCATCTAATGAGCCTAAAACTGAGACCCATAAGACTCCACGAATACAAAACCATAACTGAAAAGTAAATACCGCCTAACATATGTCCGGACTCAAGGTAAATGCAAATAAAAGCTAATATCCGTAATAAAACAAAATCCATAACGTCAAAGCAGAAACTGATAAGTTTAGAACGAATAGATAAACTGCAAAGAACTAAAGATGCGCGGGCTCCTCATCTGCTCCTGTGTCCTGTAGAACCTCATCATCTAACATGGGGGAAAAACGAGGGGTGAGTACTGGGAAGTAACTCAGCAGGGGAGCCGCTCCGGGTTTATTAGTAAAATCGGTGTAACATGAATGAATTCAATTTCAGTTATAAGTTCTAAAATTATCTTTCACGGGACGACCTACCTAAGTGCCTCTTGTTCATTTTATATCATGCATACATCATTCATAAATATGTCTTTCGTGTGTGTGCTCTACGTGCCATCTAATCATATAGGGAAGCTTAATCAAATATCATGCTATGTTCTCTGACACTTTACTGAGTTGTAACTCATATCACTTTATCTCTTATTATGTCTTATGGCCTATCCACCCTCCTGTAACCTCTGCTGCACCGACCCCTAGGCATGAGCTCGTCCTAACGAAATGGGGAAAAGGGGGATATTCACCAACTGCAAGTGAAGGACCTGTAGCGCTGAGGATGTCAACCCCTCCTACAGCCTCTCAATCACAAGCCGAAGGCTACTATGTATCTTTAGGCCACTCGGTGACGTCTTTATTAACCACGTGCCACTCAGTGACGTCTTAACAACATACATGCGCCACCCAGTGACGTCTCAGTTCACAACACATAACGTATACATTCATCACATAATTCACATAAACATATATTATCATCATTTATCTCATATAAACATAACATATCAACACATCATCATCCAAACAACATTTAAACTTGCATACAATTCACAATTAACTCATATATATCATCCATACTAGTTGTAGAACGCATTAGGGTACATAAAGGGTCAAAATTGTTCATTTTCACACAAACAGCACTGTTGTAATCGATTACACGGGCTGGTAATCGATTACACAGACTGGTAATCAATTACTGTAATCGATTATGCAGCTCTGTAATCGATTAATAGAGAGCAGCATTTTCTCGCGATTGGAAATTCAGATATCGTAATCGATTACGAACCCGTGTAATCGATTACGACGTCGTGAAACACGATTTTGGAGTTCCAAAACTACGATTTTCAATAGCCATTGGCCAAAATATGAATCCAACATCGTCCCAATCGATAGAAAACATAGCCATACCATTAACAAACATAAAAATACTTTTAAAACGCTTCTCAATTCATAAAACCCCTTTCTTTTTCAAAACTAATTTCATAAATCAACCCTTTCATGAACCCTAATGGGAAAAACAACGTACAACATTCAAACTCCATTAAATTATCAACAATCATGCAATTACATAACGTTTAGAATGCCTAACCCCTACATCTTGAAGACAATCCTTGTTTTTAGACAGAATCCTAGTTTCACGAACGGCCCGACTCCAACGATGACCCTTCTCGGAGAAAAGCAACTGATAGAAACGTCCGGCTCGGTGAGAGGATCAAGAATATATTATTATTTTTGGGATTGGGTGAGTATTTGTGGGTGTTTCTTGACGTGGAATGGCTATGGCTTTGAGATTTCTTGAGAGAGAAAGCTATGGAGGCTCTGGGATGACGAGAGAGAGTGTTTCTGACCAAATGGGGTGGAAATTAGGGTTTACTTTCATATATACAGAGCTAATAGGGTTTAAGAGTCATCGTGGGGCCCGCCCGTCACTTAAAACTTCCGAACACTCATTCTGCGCGATGTGTAATCGATTACATCGAGATTGTAATCGATTATAGGCCTCCGAAAAAGCCCAAATCTGAAACTTGACTTGCTGTAATCGATTACCAAGGGGCTGTAATCGATTACTGGGCACGAAAAATGCCCCAAAACACTTCCAAAGTGTCTCAACTCATATAATAACATCCATGCACTCATTATAACTCAATGTAACATCAAAGCACACATAAATACTCATAAAAACACATAACATACATACTTTAGACCAGGGGAAACATGTTCACTCGAATCCAATTAAGTTTCAATTAAAGTCCATTACCCTTAATTTCCTTTAATTAGGACTTAATAAAGATCGGGGTGTTACATTTCTCCCCCCCCTAAAAAGAATTTCGTCCCCGAAATTCGTACCTGCAAACAAGGATGGAAACTGGCGACGCATCTCGTCCTCCAATTCCCATGTGAAGTCTCCTAACCGACCTCCGCCCCAAGCCACTTTGACCAAAGGCACATCCTTCCGTCTTCACCTCTTTACGGTGTGGTCAACGATACTCATAGGGGGCAACTCAAAACACAAATCATCCCTTAGTTGTACACTTTCCGGCTCTAAGACATGACTAGGATCGGAGATGTACTTCCTCAACTGAGAAACGTGGAAGACATCATGCAAGTTTGAAAGACTAGGAGGTAAGGCCACTCGGTAAGCGACTGACCCGACACGACTCAAGACCTCAAAAGGACCATGGTACCTAGGGCTAAGCTTCCTAACTTTCATGGCTCATCCTATACCTATCGTAGGGGTAACTCGCAAAAACACGTGCTCGCCTACTGAGAACTCTAAGGGTCGTCTCCTCTGATCAGCATAGCTATTCTGGCGGCTCTGAGCCGCGAGCATCCTCTCCCTAATCCTCTTCACCTGCTCAGCCGTCTCCCTCACAAGGTCGGGTCCTAGAACACTCGCCTCACCGAAGCCATGCCAACATAGGGGTGATCTGCACTTCCTCCCATACAAAGCCTCGAAAGGCGCCATCCGTATACTCGCTTGGCAGCTGTTGTTGTAGGAGAACTCTATCAAGGGCAACAGCTTATCCCAACTCCCAAGACCATCCAGCACACATGCCCTCAACATGTCCTCCAGAGTCTGAATGGTCCTCTCCGACTGACCATCTGTCTGTGGATGATATGTCGTGCTCATGCTCAACTCCGAACCAAGAGCTTTCTAGAAGGCTCTCAAGAAACGAGACGCGAACCTCGGATCACGATTCGAGACTATCGTCTTCGGCACACCATGCAGCTTCACCACCTCCCGAACATAGATCTCTGCTAACTTCTCCAGAGGGTAGGTCATCCTGATCGCCTGAAAATGAACCGACTTGGTCAGCCGATCAACGATAACCCACACCGCGTCGTGCCCTGCCTGAGTCCTCGGCAATCCAGACACGAAGTCCATGGATATGCTCTCCCACTTCCACTCTGGCATGCTCAGCGGCTGTAGCAGTCCTGGCATCCTCTTATGCTCCACCTTCAACTTCTGACACACCAGGCACTTACTAACCCATACTGCCACGTCTCTCTTCAGTCCCTGCCACCAAAACATCTTCCTCAAATCCTGGTACATCTTATCTATCCTAGGATGAATGGTGAAGTGGTTCTTGTGAGCCTCCTCCAGAATCGCTCTCTGAAGGTCACCACTCGCAGGAACGCACACTCGCCCTTCAAACCTCCATAAGCCGTCTCGTCCACCGCAAAGCCCTGCAACCTTCCCTCGCAAACAGCCTTCAACACCTTCCCGAACTCCGCGTCCTCCTGCTGCGCTCTCGCTATCTCCCTCAGAAAAACACTCGACACCTGAAGATGGCTCACTCTCACACTGGTGGGGGTAAGGGTAACTCCTAGGTCAAGGTTCCTAAACTGCTCTATCAGCTGTGCCTCTCTGACCATCATGTGGGCTACGCTCACCGTCCTACGACTCAACGCGTCCGCAACCACATTCGCCTTCCCTGGATGGTAGTTCAGCTCAAAATCATAATCCTTCAAAAACTCCATCCAGCGCCTCTGCCTCATGTTCAGCTCCTTCCGATCAAATAGATACTTGAGACTCTTATGATCAGAGAACACCAAAAACCTGACCCCATACAGGTAATGTCTCCACATCTTCAGAGCAAACACCACTGCCGCAAGCTCCAAGTCATGAGTCGGGTAATTAAGCTCGTGTGGCTTCAACTGCCGTGAAGCATATACCACAACGCTGCGATGCTGCATTAGCACGCATCCCAACCCCTTCCCTGAAGCATCACAGTAAACCTCAAAGGGATCACTGGGTCTGGTAGTGTAAGCACTGGAGTCGAGGTCAACCTTCCCTTTAACTCCGTGAAACTACTCTCGCACTCCTCCGACAAAACGAAAGCAGCATTCTTCGTAGTAAGCTTCGTCAAGGGTAATGCTATCTGGGAGAAGTTCGAAATGAACCTACGGTAATATCCGGCTAACCCGAGGAAACTCCGAATCTCAGACACTGTAGTAGGTCGCTCCCAGCTCATCACAGCCTCTATCTTACTAGGGTCCACGGAGATGCCTCCCTTCGACACAACGTGCCCCAAGAACTTCACCTCCTCCTTCCAGAATTCGCACTTCGACAGCTTCGCGAACAGCTTCTTCTCCTTCAGCACCTCCAGCACCACCTTCAAGTGGCTCTCATGCTCCTCTCGCGTCTTCGAATAGATCAGAATGTCGTCAATGAAGACAACAACGAACCTATCCAAATAGGGTCTAAAGATCCTGTTCATGTAATCCATGAACACCGCAGGAGCATTGGTCAGTCCGAAGGACATAACCGTGAACTCGTAGTGACCATAACGAGTCCTGAAAGCCGTCTTCGGGATATCCTCGTCCCTCACACGAATCTGATGGTACCCCGACCTCAAGTCTATCTTCAAAAACACCTGGGCACCTCTCAGCTGGTCCATCAAATCGTCTATCCTAGGCAGCGGGTACTTGTTCTTGATGGTCACTTTGTTCAGCTGCCTGTAGTCTATACACTCGGTCTAACAAACCTCTTCTCCAACAGCTCCTCCTACTGAGTCTTAAGCTCCGCCAACTCTCCGGGGGCCATCGTATAGGGTGCTATGGATATGGGTCCCGTCCGGGTACTAGGTCTATGGCAAACTCAACCTCTCTGGCTGGGGGAAACTCGGGTATGTCCTCAGGGAAAACCTCTAGGCAATCTCTCACTACGGGAAGCTCACTCAACACCTGACCCTTAACAACCTCACTAGCGGCGAGAAACATGTAAGCATCACTCGTAACCCCACAACAGTTAAGCCTAATGGCACTAACATACAGCTCTACGGGTGTGACTAATGCAGAAGGAATAGAAGGAATATTATAGACTTTGCATGGCAATCAAGCAAGACTCGATTGGCGGACAACCAATCCATGCCTAAGATAATGCCTAGACCTGTCATGGGCAAGCAGATGAGATAAAAAATGAATGCTCTATTATCTATATGAAACCTACATCTCATGCAAACTAAACATGTCCTAAGGGGTGCAGCTGTAGGGGTAGATACTAGCAGGTCATATGGTAACTCTGACATATGCAAACCTAGGCTCCTAGCATGATCATGTGATATGAATGAATGCGTGGCACCGGAATCATATAGTACAACTAAGGATTTTCCAGAAATCAGACACATACCCAGAATGAGATCGTCCGACCGCTCTACACCTCCGCTGTGACCGTGAAAACCCTGCTCTGGTGTTGTGGCCTGTGAGAAGAAGAAGGCTGAGATCTTCTAGCTGGGCACTCCCTAGCATAGTGGCCCGGCATGCCACATCGGAAGCACACGCTCTGACCAGCTCTGCATGACCGCCATGAGGCTTGCCATACGTGGACATGGAGGTGGAGCGGGCAGTGCTCTGGGTGCCGCTGCTGGCTGCTGGCTGCTGCTGCTGCGGCCTCTGCTGCTGTAGTGGGCGAGGCTGAGTCTGAGGCTATGGGCTGTCCGTAAGGCTGGAAGCGAGCAGGGCGGTTAGACTGCTGTGACGCTGTGCCTTCCGAAATTCCAGAAATTTCCTCTTGAGAATTGAATGAAATAACAGAAAGATAGATTAAATTGCACAAGGACCTATCATTAAGCCTCTGATCTTAAAGAAAGGTTTCCTTCAAACGATTCTACAAAATATTTCCTAATTGATTTGTCATCATCAAAAAGGGGAGATTGTAAGCTCCAGCACCTTCCAAGAAGTGCTAATGATTGGAAATCATTAAAGACTTGGTTTTGAGTGATAACAATATTATACAAAAAAATATTTGTTAGAATAATTTAATGGGTGTTGATATGTGCAGTAAGAAAGCTATTTGATATAGCTAAAGCCATACGAAAGTTGGGATAACAAGCACCAAAGCACATGGTTCTGGAAGAGCAAATGAAGAAGAACAAAGCCTCTCAGAAGGATGTCAAGGCATGGGAAAACTCTTGAGAATGCGCCAAGTATCAAGTATTTTCACATGAGAAGACTTGAGAAAGTCATCTCTGAAGATCGCACTAAAGCAAGGAAGAACTCTGATAATTTATTAGAAGAGTCTCTAAGAGATATGAGAAGCTCTTTGAGAATTGCACTCAGAACTATCAGAAGGCTGCACAAATTTTCCTCAGAAGGTTTCCTCTCAGAAGGACTTCTCTCAGAAAGCCACCCTCACTCAGAAGATATGAGAACCTTTGAAGAGAGCACTTCCAGAAGAATGGAGAAAGCGGTAATATCAAAACACTTCAAGAATAGTTTCTGGAAGCTAAGAAGTTCAAGTTTCTGATAAAGAAACTGTTCATAAACGAGAGATATCAGACCAAGAAGACTTCTCGAAAGCATCCTCCAAGAAGCCAAGAAGTCTTCTAAGAAGACTAGAAAGTTTCTGAGAAGTCGAGCTCCAGAAAGCAGTCCCAGAAGACAAATGAAAGCATCGGATTCTGATAAGAATCATTCAGAAAGCACTTAAGGAAATCATGATCTATATTTAAGTACTTTCTGAGGCAGCATAAGAGACTTCTGAGTAAGTATCAGAAGATACACCTTCCGGAGAAAGTTCAGAAGCCAGCATCTGAGAAGCTCTCAGAAGCTGTGAGCTTATGAGAAAGCTGTCCAAGAAGTTCCTTCAAGAAGCTGAGAAAAATCTACATCTGAGGAATCACCCTCTGATCTAATCAAGGCATCTTGAATGAGAAGATACATCATTAAGGAAGGAAGAAATTCTTTCAGAACTTCTCATTGGGTTAGTCAAGAACATCAGAAGATGCATCAGCCTTCTCATGAAGTGCTGACTTGGTTATGAGAAAGCAGTTTTCTCAGAAGGCTGAATAGAATTTGTGAGAAGCATAAATTCTCAGAAAGCAGTCCTCTCAGAAAGCTCTCAGAAGCAGTACTCTCGGAAAGCTCTCAGAAAGCAGTCCTCTCAGAAAGCTCTCAGAAGGCAGTACTCTCGGAAAGCTCTCACAAAGCAGTCCTCTCAGAAAGCTCTCAGAAGGCAGTACTCTCGGAAAGCTCTCACAAGACAGTCCTCTCAGAAGACTCTCATAAGGTAGTCTCTCAGAAGGACATATCAGAAAGTCTTGGGAACTGTGCACAACGGCTATAATCTGGAAAAGGCTATAAATAAGCTCCCAACAAGACACAAAGTGAGCTTGCACGTTGCTGCAATGCTGCCAAATTTCTAGTGATGTTAGAACATTAATTCAAACTTTATAACACATCACTAACAGCATCTAGGGTCACTCTAAGGAATCAAATCAAATCTTTCTACTCATATTCCTTGAGAAACCCGAGATTCTGTATAAGAGAAATTTTCTCTCAAAGAAAATTTCTTGAAATCTTCTATTCTTATCCTTTCATTAGATAATATTCTTGCTGTTGCAAGCTTTGAATAGGAGTTGTTTAAGGATTTCCTTTGTTCATTCAAAGTCATTAAGCATTTGTTTGTAAGTGCTTTACGCACACATCTTTCAAACACAAATCTGTATTTATTTGTAAAAGTCTCACTCATGTGGAGTTGAGCAATTAGAGCCTGAAGAGGCTAGGAAAAGAATACTTGTAAAAGTCTCATGGTAAATGAGCAAGTAGCCTGAAGAGGCCAATCAAAGAATACTAGTCTTTCTCATTGTGTTGAGTTAAGCAAGAGAGCCAGAAGTGGCTTGATGAAAGAATACTAGTCTCTTACTTGTAAGAGTGGAGTGAAAGTCCTTAGTGTAATCGAAGGCAATGTAAATCCTTTTATAGTGTGAAAAGGTGGCTTAGCCTGAGAAGGCTTGAGGAAAGAATATCGAAAGCTTAGCCTGAGAAGGCTTGAGGAAAGAATATTTATGCTTAGCCTGGAAAGGCTTGTGGAAAGAATATTCACTGCAAAGCCTGAAGAGGCTAGAAGAAAGAATACTTGAGAGAGCCTGAGAAGGCTTGATAATATCTGTAACTTTGAAGAAAGTTAGTGGAACTCAAACAATTGTTTGAGAACTGGATGTAGGCATCATTGGCCAAACCAGTATAAAATTGTGTTCACTTTCTATACTTCTCTCTGAACTTTATTGCTAGTTTAATTTCTAGTTGCTTAATCTTTATCTTAATTCACACTCTATATAAAGTATAAGATGCATGATATTAACTAGCTTTTTCTATCAGAAAAATTACATAAGAGAGAAAGACAACTTTTGAAGTGAAAACGTGCAAGAACATAATGAGTTCTTAGAGCAGATTTTCTATAAACCAGTCATCGTAGTTCTTCATATATGGATTCGTTAACCGTTGGATCGAGCTGAAAATTTATGAGAATGTTAAGGACACATAGTTCTAACATTTGACGGTTGGATCTTTGATTCGATGACTGGGGTGAGAGATATTAATAACGTAATGAACCAGTACAAATTATGCTCTCACCAGAAAGTAATATCAGAAACTTCGTATGAGGGTTCTGAGGCTCTATGACCATTTCTCTTTAAACAAGAATGTGTTTCTGAAGTTTATAGTATATTATTATGTGCGTAGATATTATCTTGAATAAGTTCCTAATTCTTCATATTAGATAACTTATCTAGAAAGTATCTCTATACATGGTTTCTAGTTGCTACAACTATGTTAATATCTCATGTATATCTTGAATATATTATCATGTTAATATAGTTATTATTATACTAACACTCTTTCATTATAACTACAAGTATTTACACTGATAGTTATAATCTACAAGTTTCAGAAATCACCAGAAGGTTGATCTTCTCAGAAAGCAAAGGTTCTGAGAAACTTTACTTTCTCAGAAGGACTCTCCGCTGCGACTCAGAAGGATACCCTTCTGAAAGTGTTTTTGAAAGAAAGAGTTTTAGAAGAGTATTTTGAAAATCTTAGCACGATTCAACCCCTTCTCGTGCTACACACACCTTCAATTGGTATCAGAGTCAGGCCTCTGGGGTTGAGCAATCTCACGATTGCAGAGGTTAAAAGGTCCAATGAAGGATTGAGAAAGCCAATTCATCATATGTATGAGATACTTTTTCAAACAAACTCTTTCTTATTCGAATTTCTGAAAATTGTTTTTATGAGTTAAAATTCTCTTTTCAAAAGATATATCAAGTCGACTTCAACTATATTTTGCTCTCTTGCATTTTTATATCTCTTGAGAAGCAGAATTGCATATCCTGCATATCTTACTCTCTTGACCAATCCAGATTTGTAAATTATTTATTTGAATATGATTTCAAGATCATTCTTTTACAATATACACTTACTGATAACTATCTTGAAAATGCTTTCTTTGCTCGCATGAGCTTTATGATAAATGTAAGTAAGAGCTCTCATCAGGCTAATTCAAAAATGAGAACACTTTACTTCTCACCTATTCTAAAGTGGTGTATCTTTTCAGAAGGTGATAAACATGTATGAGAAGATTATTTCAAAGCTTAACAAATTCAACTTATTGAATGTTCTCATTCATAATTGAATATCTAAGGTACTAGAGAACCTCTTAGGTTTCTGATATACAATTTGCTCCATCTTCTCTGCATTATTTTCTAAGTAAAGTGAGTGTTTCTAAAAGGTACAGATGATCTAGGTTTCTTAACCTTAAATCTGACCTTCTTGAGAAAGCCAGTTGAGAAATCTTATTCTCACTTACTTAAGAATTATTGTGTGTACCTTCACTTGAAAACAATTTATCTGTGTATTTTCTTGGTTTATTATCTTAATATATATTCTCTCCAACTAACAAGGAAGACCAATTGAAATTCAGTGGTACCAGAAACTTCTTTATCTTGCAGGTTTAACTAAAGTGAAAAGAACTCAACACACAAATGAGTTCAGTGGAGAACTCAAGAGGGTTATGAAGAATCTCTTCTGAGAACAAGCTGAGATGGATCAAGCTTATAAAAAGTCTGATTTATCATTCTTTACAATAGCTACAAAACTCTTTCAAGAAGAATTGTCTAAGGAACTTGAGTGCTCATCTCATTCTCATCAAGAAAATCAAATTGGAAGATTGTTGGCTGATATCCTAGACTCATTGCAAATCATACATTCAGAAAGTAGTGAAGCCTTCTGAAAGGAAGTCCATTAAGAAGCTCTCCGAAGCTCCTACAACAACTTCTGAGAAACCTCGCAAGATGAGAAAGCAACTATGGCAATTCTGAAAGAATTATTTCAAGAAGACTCTGAATATTCCCTCAAGCACAAGTCTCAGAAAGTGAACTCAGAATCACTTTTGGCACCATAAATCAAAATCCTCAAGGATCACATTCAATTCCAAGTGAGTATTCTGAAACTAAACATTATATGCATTTTGTGCTGTGGCTGAATATGTATGACTATGTATATGCATATTGATTTAATGTGTGAAAACATTTTTCAAATTAAATGCATGCATAAACATGTCATCTGCATAAGCATATCCCTTCACACCCTATCAAATCCTCTGAGAAGACCAACTCCAGAAGTCAACCTTCTCAAGCATTTGGTCAAACTCAGAAAGTAAATTATCGTGGGATAATTGCAACTCAGACTTATCCAAGATGGTCCAAGGGCAAGGAGGAAATACTGTTGACTCCTCTTCTGAGGAAGATGCAACAAGGTTCCGGGTGGAACATTGCACCCTAGACGCTGGAAGCTCAAGGAAGGAGCCCAAAAAGAAGCAACCTGAAGCTTCTGTGGCGGATCCTTCAGAAGCAACCACGATTGAGGTTACTGGTGTGGATGCTGAGTCTCTGACTCAGAAAATGGATGACATCCAGAAGGAAATTGATCAGCCTTCTGAGACTCAAGTTGCTGACCAAGCCATGCATCCTCCACCACTACCTTCTCCACCCATGTCTCAGGAAGGAGCTGAGAAAATTCAAGAAGAGGTACAACATCAACAAACTCTCCTCCTCATCTCAGAAAGGACCAACTTCTGATGCTGGTCATGTCTCTTCTGAGACCCCTAAAGAATATAAGGAAACTCGTGTCTCAACACACGTTGAAGTGCCAGGGACCACCAGCACTGGGCTCAGCTCAGAGGTGGGCACTGACGCTACCGTGGCTACCGGCGTAGTAGCAGTTGAGGCATTTGTTGTCGGTAGTTTCTTAGAAGGGACTCAGTCTGAGAAAAGACTCTCATAAGGGATCTGAGGTTCATATGGTTGATGTCACTTAGACTGCTCCTCTTCCCTTCAACAAATTGGGTCCCTCCTTCTCCATCATTGAGTCATGATTGGAGCGGGCTTCGAAATTGGAAGTATGGTGCAATAGTCTAGCCCAGAATGAGAAACTCCTCATCAGAAAGCTACTGCCAATATTGTCATCAATGTATTATCAGAACAGGCAATGATCCTCTTCAGAAAGTGATTGTCATTTAAAGGCTTGAGAAACCATTTGGTAATAGGTCTTGTGCTTCAGAATCGAACCCATACAAAATTTAACCTAGAGAAAATTAGTTACCTTTTCCTTTGGGTAATTACTTTCTTCAACGGTCAAATTACCTCTCTC